>CM034150.1:590300438-590900438 GCA_019776745.2 Taxus chinensis
AATGCCTCAATCATAATCATACCATGCCAATGCTGACTTGCCAATCTCAATCTCAATATCACAACATTGTATAGAGAAGTCCGTTGAAGGAGGTGTTACATATTCTCCTTACTAAACACACTCCCTTGTAAACTCTTCCATATATCTTCAACTACTGTAGCCCTGCACTTAAAAGAAAGCCTTTTCAAAGGTTAAGAAAATCCACTCCCACATCCATGACATGGAATTCAAGTTTTCCACATGCAAACTTCTATGGAATACTCTTATACACATGCATGACAAGTGCGGATTTGCGGGATTTTAGTGTATGTACGTGAATTGACAAAAAGGATTGACTGAGATATCATCTCACAAAATGCCATCATTGCAGCGTACTAAAGACATGGGTTTACTCACTAGACATTGAAACTATTTCACCAAATGCAAGCAATAGATATCCAACCCGATCGGTTCACTTTTTCTAGCATACTACCAGCATGTACATTGTTATTTTAACTGCGGCAATACTCAACAACATTGTTGCTCTTGTTTTTAATAACATATAATTATGACCAATATCATATAAAATAGTTCAATAAATGTCTATCTTGATTTATGCGATGTGATTAGTAGGGAAATGTTTATTTAGAACACTTCAATAATACATTTCCTTGTAGTCGAAAAAGTAATCCATACGATTTTGGTTATATCTCCCATGATAAAATTCAATTTAAGGTCATGTTATATACACATTTGTAAACATTCTTAGAAAAATGTATATATAAGAGAATGTTAAGTTTGATAAAAAGCTATCTAATATATATATATATATATATATGAGAAAATTAAGTTTAATAAAAGCTATTCAATATAACACTAAACAATGTATAAATAAGAGAAAAATTAGTTTAATAAAAGCTATCTAATATAACATTTAAATTCTCTATTAATATAATGGAATTCCTTAAAGAAGTATGAGTATCTTTGGAATGATGTATAATCAACATCAATTTTCAAATATTTATATTTATAATGATTTACAATTAAGACCAATTCTAAATTTGTAGTACAAAAGATATATAAAAGGTAATGGCCCTAAACTTGTCCTTGGAAAAATATACAATTGAAACTTAAAACCATATTCTTGTGAGTTCAATAGATTGAAATTTATTATTGACCCACTTTTTTATAAGTGTTGTGTAAATTGTAACGTAGAAGCATTGTTAAAAATACATATGATTGAGGTGACAAAATATTTTTCATTCATTTAAAGTTAAGAAAGGCATAAAGGTGATGAAATAATTGTAGTCATCAATGTGTAGATACCTAATATTGGTTTCACATTAGTTAATTGTTGTGTTAGTATATTTATGTGTTTATTAGTTCATGTTGAGCTCTTTTTGGCATAAGTGCCTTGTGTTGTTCAACCTTTGACTTGTTCGCATTGTGTGCTTTTTGGCTCTCAATCTTATATTTGTTTCTTGTTTCTTGAGACTATATTCTTTTTGTCAATGTTTCATCTCATTTTGCTTTTCTCGTTTATTTCTATTTCACTCGATTTTTATCTCTCCCCTTGTTCACTCTTCCCCACTTTTCCCCTTTTGTTCTAGGATTTTGCTGGACTTGTACTTATATGGTTATGGTACCTATTTTTGTGGGCCCTTTTGTCCCTTCTCTACAAATTTTATGGGCTTTTGTGTTCCTTTTGTTGGCTTACATTTGGTGCATTTAGGACAATCATGGAGACACATGAGATAAAAGTATAATGCAACCAAGCAATATTGGAGTTGCAAGAGCATGCTTTTTGTTTCAAGATCATCCCCATGCCAAAAACAAAATTCACGTATTTAGAGAGTTTTTGGCATAACTACTTGTTCCATCCGTGTTTGAAGAATAAGGGTTGGGGCATTTGCATACATTGGACTGCCTATTAACTTACAATGAATTCTCATTTCAAGACTTTTTCTTCAAATGGGGTCTAATTGAGACAAGTCCTTGGCTCCAAACCATGTTTTTTTATTTGTTTTGTAAAGTGTTAATGTTGGATTAGGGTTGCAAGAAAGGAGAACAATTTCTAGTGACTCACAATAAAGCAAGCACAATTCGTAGAGGTGAAAATAAGAGGATTAGATTTGCCAAAGTGTATTAGCAGTTACAAGAGGCAACTATTTTTGTTCTACTATTCTGACAAAGCCAAAACTATACATGTTCTACTATTCTGACAAAGCCAAAACTATACATGTACCATTCTAGTCGAGTGGTTTGTATATCACTATTCATTTTGGGTATGTCTAACCTTGTTATTTGGACTTAGCTTCCACTTTTTATTGATGTCTGTCTCCTTAGCAATGAATTGAATATTATCTTTAAAACCATAGCTCACATCTTTTCAAGTATTTAAATTATTTCTTTATTTTCCTATGTTCTTTTTCTCTCAAAATGAACATAAAAATTCGTAATTAGGTCGTATTTATTTTACTATATCTAGTTAGGCCTGATTACCACTCAAAGAGTGTAGGGTATTTCTTACTGCAAAACCATTGTTCACATATAAATTTTGGTCAACCTAAGTTACATCGAGCATCCAACCCCTAGGGTTTTCTTTTTTTAGTGATCCCAACATCTTTTAATACACAAATAACTTATGATTTCTACATTTTGTGTGAATCTGCATTGCTTGTAACATTATGAGGATCAACTCTTGCCTTTTGGTAATAGAATTGATTGTCCTACACCTTGTTTCACTTGTTCTAATCTTCTATCCTTTGATCTTGTGTGCAACATGGGTTGCTTATTATTCATAACATGCTATATATTTTATGCTATCCAAACCGATTCTTTCCAAAACTTCAACTACATGAAGTGCTAGGTTAAATTCCAATCCTATTGTTCTTATTGAATTTCCCTTGATTCATCAGAGAGTTTGTGCAAAACAATTTGGTGACCCAATGACCCTCAAGTTTATTATGAAGTCTTAACAACCCCTCCTATCAACAGTCTTATGAATGATAATGCTTGGAATGACTCCCATTGATATGGATTAAGTTTGCAATTTGGTATACAACACACTAACTATAAGGCTTAATGTGTTATAAAAGTAGAATTGAAATTGAGAAAATAAAATTGTGAAACCAACACTAATTTGTCAGAAATGAGAGTGAAAGAAATTTCTATATAAGATTTGTGTTGGCTAGATTTTCTGCACAACCGAAACTTAGGCAGTCATGAGATAAATCTCCCTCATTTACCGGTGAGGCTCCCTGTATGATTTTTATCAATTATGGATCTGAGTAGTTGTTTGTGGGTTTTACTTTAATTGCAAAGCTCATGAGCCATAACTAGGCAATTCTGCAGCAAGTAAGCAAATGTAAAGAATTATTTTCCAAAGGGGGAAATAATTGAATTTGGGAAGAAAACAAAGAAGATGTGCAATCCAATCAATAGTTCACAGAGTTGGTCTCATGCACAGAGATGAAACAAACAAATTTCACAATACAAAATTTAAAGAAAAGGAAAGTTTCAAATCTAGATATGAGATAACAAACAATTTATGCAAAGATCTACACAAAAGTAAGAAACAAATGCATCATTGACACAAAATTCTCCAGAAATCTACCTCCTTTCAATTCCTTAGTTTTCAAAAAGATATCAAAGGTTTCAACTCAAAGTCTGGAACACAACAATGGTGATTACCCAATTGTGATTCTTTTACCCATAGGATCTTCCTCTATTTATAGTGTATAGAGGAAAATTACAAATAGGAAGCTTTAAATGAATTCCTGCATGCGGAAGCTATAGAAAAGGAGACAACTGACAATATTCCTCCTGGAATTTCTCTTTGTATTACAAACATGATTTATAACTAAAAATATAACTTTCTATTTTCCATGTCTGCCACCTATTTCCAAGTAATTGACTTCTTCTAGTAACTTGAAGCAACAACTTTTATACCAATCAATTAAGTTTTACAATTTAATTAATTACTCAATTACTTTGTCAGAGAAAATAAGAGAAAGAAAGAAGAAAGATGAGAAATTACAAGAAAGCTATTGAAACACTCACAGTGTTGTTCTTCTTCCATACTCTACATGCTGATTCTACCTATATTGTACTTCTGCTTCATCTATTTTAGCAATGAATGATCTGAATGATATCTCTACCTTGGATCTGAGATACTTCCATATGTTGTCGAATTCTTTCCTTTGATTCTCACCAAAGTGGATATAGAAGTAGCTGACTGTGATTTTCTTGTGGGTGCTACCTTTGACCTATCTTTCCTCTGATTCTGAAGATATATTCAATGTATCTGACATTGATTTAGACCTCTTTTCACCAATATGAGTACCTGTGATGAATGCCTATAATTAATTCAGACAAATATGGAGTCCATGACATGAATACTTGATTTTTATCACCAAAATCTGCATATAAAGTCTGCTGCCCTAAAATTTGAGGCTTTGCTTGCATGTAAAGCAAGAAAAAATATTATTTAATTCACTTGGGCACTTATACCAACATGCAGATACTTGAATAATAAAAACAAAGCTATTCCAACCCTAGGTGCCAAAACTGGAAGCTTCCTGACAGTGGAAAATATTTGTTAATACAAAATCCTCCTTCCTTTGGCACCAAAATCCTTTCGGGCTGCAAGCTCCATAAAAAATAATTAATTGCTTCTCCCTTATGGCGTCCCCATGCTTATATAGCCATCTACATGCTATTTTTAATAATTATATTTTCCTATTTTTGACGATTAATTAATTAAAAGTCATGCTCCTTCACTCAATTTGGGCGCCCAAGTTTGCATGCTTCTGCTTGCTTTTTTAAGAATTTATTTTATTTATTTATAGCATGCATCCTTGAATTCTATTTATCTCATCCAGTTGCCTTGACTTTCCTTCTATTTATGGAGCCAAAATTGACTAGAAATAATATTAATGAATATCAATTAATGCATGTATTAATGCAAAGCAGGGATAATTTTAGCGGCGAATATTCGTAATATGGCGAAAATTTCATTTTATGAAAATTTGAAAAGGTGAATTATTCGGAGTGGGTCGGTGCCCTGTTCGCCTAAAATATATAGTATATTTTTTCTGGGGGGTCGGATTCGCCTTCATTTGAAAACATCTCCTATAAAAACCTAGCTGATTCACCTGGGTAGTATACCTCAAGTAGCTTAACAAATTACCAATACTGTGAAATTTGAACTCGCATACCCTTAAGCACCAGAGATTCAGATTACTGTTAGCTGTGATTGTTGTGACAAATGCAGTGTTGATGACAAGGGCGCGACAACAGCCATACAGACAAAGGAAGTGTTTGACTTGAGGCAGTGTTGACGACAGAGGAAGTGTTGACGCGTGACAGAGGAAGTGTTGACGTGCAACAGAGGAAGTGTTGAGGGATAAGGGCAGTGTTGACGCGCGATAGTATATTCAGACAGTGGACGCGCGACAGGAAATGGGTTGTTGACGCGCGACAAGTGCAGAGTTGACACATGACAAAGACCTCAGACAGAGGATGCGCGACAAGACCTCAGACACTGGACAGAGTCGCTACTCGGTTTTTTTGTTGACACAGGACTCTTTTCAGAATAATGGAAGGTGCCAACTCAAAGAATACGAATAACCTAAAAGTAAGTAAGAAATCTCAGAAATCATTCTTCAAGTATTTTGGAAACTCTGCGGATACATATATTGTAAATACCAATCATATAGATGCCACCACAAAGAATTAGAATACTGACTGTGTTAAAGGTATTATTGAGGTGGACATGCATTCTACATAGTATCAAAGTCAAACAAATGAAACCTACGATAATATGCCAGATCTTGAAGATATTGTTCCTGTTGGGGTGCAACCAGAAGTGCAGCTAGATATCATAGATACAAACACTCAGCAAAATGGAAGACAAAAATCAAAATCAAACTCCGGTCCAAGAAAGAGGAAACTTGGTGATTGTGATATTGCTCAAAATTCTACTCAAAAAAGTAAAGCATTGAAAACAAACAAGAATATGTGGACCATTGGCAGGATAAACAAGTTTGATTGGGCAGCTAAATTTCTGTTTATTGAACCTGTACAATCATCTAATTATGAAGAAATCCCATTTGAATGTACATGTAAAATATGTACGTGGAAATTGGGAAAGCAACAAAAAATGCAACTGAAGCTGGACACTATAGAAAAACATTGTGGAAAACAATATTTAACTGTAACGGGGGCGGATGGCCAGAAAATCAAAACACATAGGTGGAAAACAGAAAAAGAATGCATGCATGTTAGATACGCAATGGAATATGAGGCAGAGTAGAAAAAACACAGACATCTGTTGGAAAAGGGAGGAACGATCACATCGCATATTGGTAAGATGAAAGAAACAAATCTACATGCAAAATTCATACAATTCTCTACTCTTTTTCAAATACTAAAAAAAGGAAGAGCGATTTCGGATTTCCTCGATTTCAAAGTTTTGTATCAATTTAACGGAATGCTGAATGTACCTCAGTCTCATTGGTCTGAAAGTAGTGGATGGGAAATGGCAAAATGCCTCTCGATGATAGAGAAGGAAGATTTGAAAGAGAATGTAAAAAAAGCAAACTTTATCTCTCTTTCAATTGATGAAGTGACAACAGTTGACAACACCGCATGGGTATGTATCCACATCTATACTTTTGAAAATCATATAAGGACACCTCATCTGTTGGGTGTTATGAAAATGGTTGAAAACTGCAATGCCGAAAACCTATATAAAATAGATGTTTCTCATTTGAAAGATGTTGCTGGTATGACTGATTATGAAATTGCTATGAAGTTGGTATGCGTTGGAGCAGATGGTGCATCTGTCATGCAGGGTCACCGAACATGGCTCTATGTTAGATTACAAACAACAGTGACCCCATATATGCTACCAATTCACTGTATGGCTCACAGAATGAATTTAGCGTATAAAATGGTAAGCAACCACGAAAATGTTGCTAAATTAGAAGACCTTATAAGAGAACTTCATGCCTATATGTCAAGCAGCCCAAAGCATTTTCTCGAGTTCCAAAAATTTGCAATTGGAATTACAGATGGCAAAAAACTTCTGAAGGATGTGGAGACTAGATGGATCTCTTTGTATGAACCTGCATGTAGAGTTCGTGAGGAGTATCCTTCATTGGTTGGTTTCATGCACAAATACCGTCATGAAGTTAATAGGGCAAGGGACTTGTTGTTCCGTTTAACTGATTTTGAGACATTGTTTACATTGGTTGGTATTCTTCCAATGTTAAAGGAGATCAATACACTGATGAAGCATGCACAGGGTAGATTAATCTATATTGTGGATTTTATACGGATGAGGAAAATGGTATGTCAAAGTCTTGATATATTGTACTGTTCCCAGGATAGTTTTGATGCACCTGTTTTTGAAAATTGGAAAGATTTATTAGATCTTAAAAATCCTAACACCTTTTTGAGATTTAATATCCACGATCACCTATGCATCACTGTTAATCGAAGGGAAATACCAATGCACATTTTGTAAAAACGTCAAGATATTACAGGATCGGAACGAGAAGATGTTCCCGTGACACGTAATTTGTTTGAGTCTGTTATAGTTGAAACAAAAATAAAGCTTAAAAAAATTTCAGAAACCTTGTCATTAGAAATTAGGGAACGTTTCTCTAAAGATAAAATTCTGGAAGCCATGGGTGTGATGAATCCTACTTTTTGGAATACTGAAGGTGGCCGTGTAGACTTTGTCAGTAAGCATTTCCATAAATCAATGGGTACAATAATGGAACAATTTGCAAAGACGTCAGAGTTCAAGGGTATGGAAATCAAAGGTATATTGAATGCCGATTTATTAAAGTTTCAGTCAACAAATTTTGCAACAATAATGAGGAACCAATATAAGAATTTAGATCAACCTTTTGAAAGTGGTGCTATTACAAGGCTGTGGCGAGGAATCTATCAAAGTTCTATCTTACAAGAAGATATAAGTGAATATTTCAGATTATATGAGCTATGCCAAACAATGATTTTGGGGTCTGTGGAGGATGAAAGGGTTTTCAGTGCATTGTCATTTATAAAATCAAAACTGAGAAACAGGTTGGATAAAAATCTGGAAAGTTGTATGAGGTGTTATACTTTTCGATACTCCATCGAAACCTTTCCGTTCAACAGAGCAATTGCGCACTGGAATTCCCTTTGCGAAAGAAGAGGTGTGAATAATACAACTACAAGTACAAATATTCCCAACCTTGAGAGTGTAATTGGCTCTTTGTCACATTCTACAGAAGACAACATCGACTTTGATGAAGCTATTGATAATGGATTGTTTCAACTTTAAATAGGTATCTTCTTTATCTATCTTTTATCTTTATCATTAAATATGTTACAGGTCTATATACTAAAAATTTCAGGCAATTCACCCATCTATCTACTAATACATTTCTCGTGTTGGGTTTTTTTTAAACACAGATCTAGCACATTACCAGTGGTAATGATGATTTCAACTTTAAGGAGGTATCTTTTTCCCCTTAATCTTATTGTTTGTTACTATTCATTTTTTTCAGCTCTGGTTATCATTAAAGATGTTACAGGTGTATGTATTTACATTTAGTTAAATACAATCTTTTTATTTTTTGAAAACGTGGGTTGACATCCGTCCGAGGAAGCTGTTACTTCTCGGGACTGACAATGTCAGGCAACTCACCCATCTATATACTAATCCATTTTTTGTGTTGAATTTTTTTAAGACAAAGATCTAGCACATTACCGGTGATGATTTCAATTTTAAATAGGTATCTTCTTCAACATAATCTTATTGTTTGTTACTTTACATTTTTTCAGCTCTTGTTATCATTAAAGACGTTACAGGTCTAATTCTATATATTTACATTTATTTAAAGATATTGTTGGTCTATATATTTAAAGATGTTGCTGGCACTTCTCAGGACTGACAATGTCAGGCAACTCACCCCTCTATCTACAATGTCATGTAAAACAAAGATCTAGCACGTTACCCTTGATGATTTCACAGCAATCTAATATGCAAGAGGTAAGCTAAACCCTAGCATATTTGCAATTATGTTTAATTTCTTACCAGTGATGCTTCTTTCTTGATTTCTCAGAATTATATTTAATTTATTTTTAAATATAAGTCCACATAAAATTCCTAATAAAATTCGGGATAAACAATACATTATATGATTTTAAATATAAGTCCACATAAAATTCCTCATCATCCATATATATCATATCATCACCATATCATTATCATATCCTGAGTCCTGACACTACAATTATTATTAACACAATTATTTATCTAATTTTAAATTTATTAAAACAATTTCATTTTTAAAAATAATTCATAATCATATCATTACAATTCTATTCGTTCTAATGTCATCTATATCCATTCTAATCATTAATGTCATCTATATCCATTATAACACATTCCATTTATTTATCATCTATACCCATTCTAATGACATTATGATCATATCGTTACAAGTATAGAGAATAATTATCTTAAAACAAGTTCAAAAGTCTAGAGAAAAAGAATTATTGTGCTTGATGATAAATCTACATCCACATTAAATTGATCATCGTCTTTCATCATCATCTATAATTAATTATCAATTATCATCATTCATCATCTACGTCCACATACAATTCATGACAATGCAAGTAAACAAGAAACATACATATAATTCATGATAATCACCATCTAATGAAATTAAAATTAAAGATTGTATATAAATCCATATAATTAAATTCAAATACCATAGTACATACTCAATAGTAGAAGTTTTCAAATTCAATATTTAAAGTTTCCTCAATAATAAAAGTTTCTAGTTTTCAAAACCCTCTCTTTCTTTATCCAATTCTACTCCTCTGCACTCTTCCCCAATGGCTTCTTCCAATGTGGCTGTACCTCTTTCCCCAACACCAGAAATCTCCATGCGACAGCAAATTTGGATCAGCTGCAGCGTATAAACTATCCCGTTGCCAATAATTTTCATAACGACTAATAATCTCATTGATAAGAACCTTAGCCCTTCTGTCCCATTCTATAAGCTGATTGATATGAGGAAGCATCTCCATCTTTCTCATCAACCCACACAAAATATTTTTTGTGCTTGTCCAGATCTATGAAATACTCCTTGCCCTCTTTAGAAGTACTTGTGCCAAAACCCTGTATGGTCCAAGCAACAAGTGATACCTAATCAGCAAGTGAACAAAACCAGAACTTGAAAACATATAAAGAGAAAACAAACTAGCATTACTTTGTAGTACTATATGGTCCAGCCAGTTATCGATCCACTCAATGATTCTCTCCAAGCTTCATACTCAGGAATTGTGTAAAAAGATAACACATTTCCATTTTTGTGAGTTGCCTACATCAACATGTGCCAAAATTAGACATGGAGATACATAACATCTGGAGGCTTAAAAACAAATATAAAGAGTCTCAATACACTCAACCAAATATACAGGGTGGAACATTTACCCTGACAATAGGAGTGATAAATTCCACAACAAATGAAGGAATTTTAAGCAGTGATGGCCAGGTATGGTGTATGAAATTGATCAGCAATCCTTTGATGTGGGAACCATCATGGTCCTTTAAGAGACAAAGGACAAGTCAAAAAGGATCTCACTAGAAAGGATGTGTCAGAATTAAGCAGAAACTAAACAGCGCTAGACAAAGATCATGTACCTGGTCTGTCATTATCATCAGATGGCCATATCTTAAAGATTTAATGTTGTCATATATTTTATCTTCCTGTAGACCAAGGATTTTTTTTATATTTACTATCTCTTTATTCTCCATTTGTTGGTGAGTGGTAGCTTCCCTGACATTGAGCAGCTTACCTCTGAGAGGAAACACACCATAATAATATTGACCAACAATAGATATTCCTGCCACCTGATAGGATAAAGATAACTAAAATAACAAAAAATTAAATTGGAAAGTGATGTCGAAACATGTCACAATACTACTAAATTCAGTATTCACATTTCCCTGATTCAAGGCACAAACACTTACAGCAAGAGCCTTGGCTGAGTCACCCTCCAGTTAATATTAAAGTACATTGATCAGAATTCTTCCCCCCTGCTTGATTTGCATCATCAAGTTTGGGAACATCAATTAATTTCCCCTTCTTGGTTCCATCAGTTTTCTTAAGATCTTTTTTTTGTTTAAACTTTTCCACTGCACTCATCAGGTCAAACAAAGTTACAAAGCTCATCTTAGACCCTAGCATTGCAAAAATTACATGTACTCAGAAATGCTACATCTTAGACACCACGCCTTTATTTATTGACATGGGCTGCAAATGCGAAACAGTGAAAATTACTATAAATTTATAACAGCAAATTGTATCAGAATAAAATACAGAATAACAAATATGAATTAAAATGAATTATACTTACAATCAACATGGAAACCGAACGTTGATTCGAGAAAATTCTTTTCTTCCACGAGTGTTGCCTTGGTTGTAACAATTGGTAAATTTTTGAACGGAAGGCCCGTAAACCGATGGATGTCATTTGCTTCGATACTGAATTGGAAAATTCGGCCATCGTTCAGAGTCACATAAAAAATGCCGTCCTCTGAATTGTAGGATGACAGAAGGTAATTCAAAATATCCGGATCTGTTTGAAATGGGGCATATTAACGAGCCCTGTAAATTCACACGCATCCATTAAATCTTTATATTCTGAAGACATCTTTAAAACAGTATGGATGTGAGGGCATAAGGGATTCCTGTAGTTGATCTTGGAAATCGATTGAATTGGATTCTCTTGATTTTTATTACTGAACTTGCAGTTGGGAAGCATTGAGACCTGTAAAAATTCAAGAGCTGGAAGGTGAAAACGAGAAAATGACTAGTTGAAGGGTATTTATAGGCTAAATCAGGCGTCAATGGCTTCAATTGACGCACGTCAAAGGTCTTAGCTGACGCGCGACAATAGTCCTAGCTGACGCGCGTCAATTAGGATCCAGCGACGTGCATCAATAAGAGCAAGCGACGTGCGTCAATAAGATCCAGTGAGTCAGCGACGACAATAGGAGTGCGCGTCAATAGAATCCAGTGACGCGCATCAATAGCGAGCATGTCAGTGAGTGACGCATGTCAAAAATAGCCAGTGATGCGCGTCAATAGGATTCAGCGACGCGCGTCAATAGGAGCCAGTGACACGCGTCAGTAGGAGCCAGTGACTCGCGTCAATAGGTCACTGACACGTGTCAAGAGGTGCCAGTGATGCGCGTCAATAGGTGCCAGTGACGCGCGTCAATAGGTGCCAGACGCAGTGACGCGCGTCGGTCAAGACCATTGACGTTCCATTGACGCGCGTCAGGAGTGATGAGTGACTAGATGGATCTCTTTATGCACAGAGAAATCCTGAGACTACCAAATAATTGATTTCTTATCCAAAATTTAATGGAATTCGAAGTTTTCACCTCTTTTGCACTAGAGGAAATTCCCTTCATGTTTGCAATGCAGCCAATTGAGATGAAGCCTTCAAATTTATCCCCAGACCAAAGAAACAAACAGTGTTTGGTGTGTACTTGATGATGATATAGGGTCTTCTTTGATAAGTTCAAAAAGAAACTTCATGATATATGCTAAGACTGAGTTTGAGATGAGGTACCAGTAAGGCACTCTTGACAAAATTTACACAATGTTACCTTTTTAAGATGATCCAACCTTGGACAGAGAACTTTATGTTGATCTGTAAAAAAAATTTCAATATTTGAGACACTTCATTTTATCAATTGTACTTCAAGAAGATCATGATTAATAAATTCAAGGCATAGAAATGGGGGAGCTTCAATAAAATTGTCTTCAAACATACACTTGAAAATTTTATCTTCAGCAAAGGAAAACAAAACAAGATTGTAGCAGGAATTTTATACTTTGATACTCATTGCAAGGGTCAACCAAGTATTTCATCAGCTCAATGATGATAATTAGAAGAAAGTAAAAACAACTTTCCGTTACACACAACAATTTTGATCACTTTACCCTTATTGTATCTTTCAAACCTCATACTTGTGCCTGAATATCCTTACATAGGATGAGATGAATCTACTAAAGGATCAAAGATTTCAAGTTCATTCTTGTAACTAATATGATATGTAAACAACCTTATTGAGCTATGATCATATGCACCACCTTAAAAATTTGAAAAAAAAAGAGAAAGATATTTTAATTCAACCAATCCAAGAAGCAGTCCTGAAGAGAGAATCTCAAGATGTGAATCCTATACAACATATTTTGATACTGATCCATTTTCCCCAAAACATTTTACAATATCTCAAGATGTGAATCCTATACAAAATTAACTTCTATGATTTATTTGGAGAAGGCACTGTATTTTTTCTTGGATGCTAAGAAGACAGGTTGTTTAGTCTGCATTTCTAAGCGATCCAGTTTTATAAAAACTTGAATAAGTTTAAATACTCATTTAAAAATCTGATTAAATTTGGCATGAAGCACTAAAAGACACTCCTATACACATTTCATGTTTTTGTTAACCATGGGTTTTCCTAAAGATGTTACATGTCTATATACTAAAAATGTCAGGCAATTCACCCATCTATCTACTAATCCATTTCTCATGTTGGGTTTTTTTAAAACACAGATCTACGCGCGTCAATAAGAGCCACGTGCGTCAATAAGATCCAGTGATGCAACGACAATAGGAGTCAGGTGACGCGCGTCAATAGGAGCTAGTGATTGTTCAATAGAATCCAGTGACGCAGCGTCAATAGGTTTTCATTAAAGCGCGTTACAGGAGCTATGACGTGCGTCAAAAAGAGCCAGTGACGCATCTATCAATAGGTGCCAGTTCTTGTGTCAATAGCAGCCAGTGACGCGCGTCGATCAAGACCATTGACGTTCCAGTGACGTGCGTCAGGAGTGATGAGTGACTAGATGGATCTCTTTATGCACAGAGAAAGCCTGAGACTACCAAATAATTGATTTCTTATCCAAAATTTAATGGAATTCAAAGTTTTCACCTCTTTTGCACTAGAGGAAATTCCCTTCATGTTTGCAATGACAGCCAATTGAGATGAAGCCTTCAAATTTATCCCCAGACCAAAGAAACAAACAGTGTTTGGTGTGTACTTGATGATGATAGGGTCTTGTTACGATAAGTTCAAAAAGAAACTTCATGATATATGTTAAGACTGAGTTTGAGATGAGGTACCAGTAAGGCACTCTTGACAAAATTTACACAATGTTACCTTTTTAAGATGATCCAACCTTGCACAGAGAACTTTAGTAGTTGAGCTATAAACTTTTTTTTCAATATTTGAGACACTTCATTTTATCAATTGTACTTCAAGAAGATCATGATTAATCAATTCAAGGCATAGAAATGGGGGAGCTTCAAGAAAATTGTCTTCAAACATACACTTGAACATTGTATCTTCAACAAAGGAAAACAAAACAAGGTGGTAGCAGGAATTTTATACTTTGATACTCATTGCAAGGGTCAACCAAGTATTTCATCAGCTCAACAATGATAATTAGAAAAAAGTAAAAACAACTTTCCGTTACACACAACAATTTTGATCACTTTACCCTTATTGTATCTTTCAAACCTCATACTTGTGCCTGAATATCCTTACATAGGATGAGATGAATCATACTAAAGGATCAAAGATTTCAAGTTCATTCTTGTAACTAATATGATATGTAAACAACCTTATTGAGCTATGATCATATGCACCACCTTAAAAATTTGAAAAAAAAAGAGAAACATATTTTAATTCAACCACTCCAAGAAGCAGTCCTGAAGAGAGAATCTCAAGATGTGAATCCTATACAACATATTTTGATACTGATCCATTTTCCCCAAAACATTTTACAATATCTCAAGATGTGAATCCTATACAAAAATAACTTCTATGATTTATCTGAAGAAGGCAACTGTATTTTTTCTTGGATGCTAAGAAGACAGGTTGTTTAGTTTGCATTTCTAAGCCGATCAAAGTTTTATAAAAACTTGAATAAGTTTAAATACTCATTTCAAAATCTGATTAAATTTGGCATGAAGCACTAAAAGACACTCCTATACACATTTCATGTTTTGGTTAACCATGGGTTTTCCTAAAGATGTTACAGGTCTATATACTAAAAATGTCAGGCAATTCACCCATCTATCTACTAATCCATTTCTCGTGTTGGGTTTTTTTAAAACACAGATCTGCTCATTACCAGTGGCAGTGACAAACCTACCTTCAACTTTAAGCGAGGTATCATGCGAGTCCCCTTAATCTTATTGTTTGTTACTGATTCATTTTTTCAGCTCCGCTGTGCCAAGATGTTAGCAGGTCTAGTATCCCTCCAAAAATCTTCAGGCAATTCACCCATCTATGTCAATCCTTTTCTTGTGAAGTGGTATCCCTTGAAACTACAGTCCGGTCGCTTCAGCAATAAGATTTCATTGACTAGGAGGTATCTTTGTCCCCCATAGTCGACAGTCTGCTACTATTCCATTTCCTTAGCAAAGCGTATCATTAAATGCTGTTGGTCATGCCCTTGCACCTTATCAATGAAGTTGGTGAAGCCTCCGGGACTGAGAGTGTTCCAACTCACTCATGTATTTACTAATCCAGTTTTTTATGTTGAATGGCTCAATTTAAGACAAAGAGGTCTAGCACATCTACTCGGGGATGATATCCTGGTTAAACAGCAATCTTCTTCAACATGTCTTAGCGTTAGAGACTTGTACATTTTTTCAGCTCTTGTTAGGCCGCACAAAACTGGAAACTATAGCCGTTGCTCTTCTCACGAACGGCTGCATGGCACTGAACTGAGACTGTGGGAATGTCGCGCGTGAGACTCAACCCTTATCCAATGTCAACAAACAAACATCTATCATCGGTTACCCTTGAGGATTTCACATGAATCTAATATCAACAGCTGTAAGCTACAACCCTATCATGTGCGATATGTTTAATTTCTACCAGTGATGACTCCATCTTGAAGTTCCCCAGAATTAATTTAATTTATTTTTTATCATGTATCCTTTGATATTATTTGCCTAACTGCGGGATAAACATTAAAGCAATACGTTGAGACTATTATTGATGTTGACACTCTTCCTCCAAAATTAAGACTCTTTGTCATAGGGATTGCATGCACTTCTTGAAGGTCCGCATGAATGATCTGTTTGTAGCTGATTAGGGATAGTGTTATTATCCGAAGATGGTGAAATTTATATTAATGCTATCATAATATGGCTAGTGCATCCGCCAAATTTATTGCCAACTCCCTGTAAGTATGCATGAATTCTGATTCTATTGAAGGTTTGACTGATACTTATTGGATTCAGAGATAAAATCCTTAATACTCCAACTAGGAGATGAGGACTAAATTAAGAAGTTTAATGATACTTTAGGGAGTCCCCTTCAACAACAAGGTTCTTAATATTTTGAGCCCGTGTAACTCTCAAGCTTCAGAGACAGATAATGCTTCTGCAAAATGATTGGTTTGAAGGCTCCCATTTTTCACAGCATATGCAGCAATCAAATTACCTTTGTGGTCACCGTATTGCTCCTCCAACTTGTTGTTGTCCCAGGGTTTCCCTTAGAGGCCCCATCAATTAGTTCAGCTTGTACCAATATAGAATCAGGAGGATGCCATTTGATCGAAGATCTATCTATACTATTCCCAGGATTGCTCCAATTTCCAATCTGCCAATTGGATAAGATGTGACTCTTCATTCTCAGGATAACTCTTGTTCTTGGGAGGTTTAAATCTGGCAATATCCATCTTTGATACCTTTAGAACATTTTGCCAATACTGAGTTACATAATTTTGTATCCTTATTTCTGAAAATGATATCATTTCTATCCTTCCAAATCCTCCAGATTAAATGTGGGATAGCCAATTTCCAGATCCTTTTGGTAACACAATGCCTGAAGGGTGGGTTCTAGCAAAATTGATTCCATAGTCTGATTAAGATCCTTCGGCAACACTCTCAGAGAGCTTCGAATTTAGAAAGGACAAAGTTCTAAATTCTATTGGCATAATCACAATGTATGAACAGGTGATCCTGATATCTTCATGATCTTAGTTGCATTTTTTCCTACAAAGATGGCACCAATTAGGAATTATAAATCCTCTTCTCATCAAATATGTCAGTGCACTGAGAATTCTACCTCTGATGGCCACCAAAGAAAGAAATTTATTTTGGGAGTTAATTCAGGCATCATCATTCAATCTGTTCCAATTAAAATCAGATTGATTACTATGAAAAAGATTGATATAACCAGATTTCTAAGTATTTCCCATCATAATGAATTATTCCAAACCAGACTTCATCCTTGGAATCCAGCTGACATACTAAAGGAACGAGTTTTCAAATAAAAGATCCTTAAGGGAGGAAGTAATTTGTTTCAGAGGAATTCGCTCCACAGTAAGTTTTTTCCAATTCTTGTTGGTGCCATTTCCTTCAATGTAGTCCTTGATTTTAGTACCATACTTGCTTATAAGGTTGTCCTTAGCCATCAGCTCTGGTATCATTAAAGATGTCTTTGTATTTACATTTAGTTAAATACAATATTTTATTTTTTGAAAACGTGGGTTGACATCCGTCCGAGGAAGTTGCTACTTCTCGGGACTGACAATGTCAGGCAACTCACCCATCTATCTACTAATCCATTTTTTGTTTTGAATTTTTTTAAGACAAAGATCTAGCACATTACCGGGGATGATTTCAATTTTAAATAGGTATCTTCTTCAACATCATCTTATTCTTTGTTACTTTACATTTTTTCAGCTCTTGTTATCATTTATTTAAAGATATTGTTGGTCTATATATTTAAAGATGTTGCTGGCACTTCTCTGGACTGAAAATGTCAGGAAACTCACCCCTCTATCTATAATGTCAGGTAAAACAAATATCTAGCACGTTACTCTTGATGATTTCACAGCAATCTAATACGCAAGAGGTAAGCTAAACCCTATCATATTTGCAATTATGTTTAATTTCTTACCAGTGATGATTCTTTCTTGATTTCTTAGAATTATATTTAATTTATTTTTTATATGTGCAAAATCCTTTGATATATTTTTTTAATTGCGGGATAAAATATTAAACAATACATTATACTATTATAAATATAAGTCCTGACACTCTTCCTAAAATTCCCTACTTTGTCATAGATCCATCACTTCTTCAGATTTCTCCATGAAGAAATAGATCTATTTTTAGACTTATAATGATCATCCTCTAACACGAAGTTATTCAAACTCAATTCTAATGCTATCTTCCATTTCCTATAGTCACCCACCCAAATCTACACTAATCACAACTATTTAAATCAACTGAATTTGACAGAAAGCATTCTTTATCTAATATTGGGAAGAAATCCTGTAATCTAGTAATAAAACTAGACTATGGAACATGAAATGCAATAATTCTCTTTATCTTCAAACTATCCTTGCAAATAAAACTGTAGTGTGCCTTCTTCAAACTATCCTGCAAATGTAGTGTGCCTTCTTCAAGGCTCTACATAAATACTTACACACATAGTTTACTATGATCTAGTTTACAACCTTCAATATTTTCTTACACACTCAAAATTATTCCAACTTATAGCCTCCCAGTTCTAATCCACAATTATTCTTCACCCTTATCAAATATAAAAAAATGATAGGATTATTCAACCTATGAACTTGATCTATACAGACTAATCTTCATGATAAAAACTTCTTATATCGAGCTTGACCTATCTTTTAATCGCATGGTTATTCCAACTTTGGTTAATCTAGCCTCCATAACCTTGACTATTTATAGCAACTTGTCAATATACTCTACACAAAACAATATCCATGATAACAAAACCATATCTTTTAAACCATGGTCTTGATTATTTCCCAAGCTCTAATTCTTATGGCCTGGAATTTAACTATTTCATAATTGGCTAATCTAGCCTCCAACATCAATGATTGTTTCCAGCAAAACGTTATTTTACTTGACAAATGGTCTTGACTATTTTGGATGTCAAACAACCTCTCTAATGAGAGATTATGCACTTATATAGAGGTGAATCTCTTTAAAATAGAATTTTCCTACACCATAAGTCTATTAGGGAGAAATCCTAAAGATCTGTTTCAAATCTTAGTTGTTATTTTTTCCCAAAGACATAATTTTCAAGATAATTAAAGTCCCACAAGATATTTAGGCACTACATTTTACATTATACACATTAAATTGATCATCGATCTTTCATCATCATCTATTATTAATTATCAATTATCATCATTCATCATCTACAATCCACATACAATTCATGACAATGCAAGTAAACAAGAAACATACTCATAATTCATGATAATCATAATGCCTTCAAAAGTCATCCATATAATTAAATTCAAATACCATAGTAAATACTCAATAGTAGAAGTTTTCAAATTCAATATTTAAAGTTTCCTCAATAATAAAAGTTTCTAATTTTCAAAACCCTCTTTTTCTTTATACAATTCTACTCTGCTCTCTTCCCCAACGGCTTCTTCCACTATGGTACCTCTTTCCCCAAAACCAGAAATAACCCCTGAACTTAACAAGATCTTCTGCAGCACTTCCATATTTTTTAAAATTCTTTCTTCTTGATATTGACAAGCATCTCCCTGTTGTACACAAAATTTGGAACACAGCTGCACTTGATATTTGAATAATATGTCAGGGTAGAGACCATGCTCTTTAATTATCCGCTTTAGTGTATTGTTTTGTTTGTTAACCAAAGATTCAACACTTTTGCTTTCAACCATTTTTTGTCTGCGGATAAGCGAGTTACTTTGACTGTAATCCAAGTGAACTATGCAAAATGTTCTGTCTCACGTCTCATTATTTTGAGCATATTTCAACACATCACACCTATATGAGTTGTTAATAGCTCAATTCACTACATACAATGTACTAACACACAACATTTCAAATTAACAAACATGATTGTTTGAATGTAATAGTATCCAAGATCTCTTTGCAAAGCAAGACTCACAAGGATCGAGGGTGGATGCAAGATAATAAAGTAAGGAACAATAGATAAATAATGCACTAGCAAATAACATGCTACCCTATCCTAGTCTATACATGGTTTTATCCACACGCATCCAAATCTGAAATGTAAGTAAAGAAAAAAAAATGTTAGGAGATATTTACTTGCATAAAGATACTTTAGCCACCCTAAAAATACACACTACTCTTTGCACATTACTATTTGGATCATTATTCGTCCACATCCCATTAGAATTAATTGTATTCATCTACATCCCATTAGAATTAATTATATTCATCAACATCCTACTGGGAGACAATTAATTAATTAATTCTACAACCTATAAAGCATGCATTATGCACTCCTTAGCTAATTTAATTAGCTATTTAAATAAAATAAAAAATTCAAATATCCACTTATCTCCACTGTCACTAGCCCACTCACTCAAGTTATAAAACCCTACAAAAGAGGGAAGCTAAATTGCACATACAATTGAATTTAAATTAAGATGCCAATATTCAAAATTGTAAAGCCATATTAAAATTGCCTCTTTAATTCTTATTCAAATCAAGCCAACTGCACAGACCAAATTGGGACATTGTTAAATCAATGAAAATGCATTCATTCACCTACAACTCAATAAAATCTTGATTCTCAATTCATGGCCTTTCCTTCAAGCTACCAAAGAAGAGGCTCATCTCCTCACAAACACATATTTGAAAGGTTAAGGCATTTGTCGCGTTACTCTGTCAAAGTGCCACTCGAATTCATACGCCGTTACCGTGCCCATTTAATAAAAAATCTCATAAATCAATCTTGTCATTCATCCATTTGCTTGTAGCACAATCATACTTCCATTCAAAGTTATATTTGGGACATCCACATACTGAATCTATTAATGGGACTCATTAAGCTTGGTACTTCACTCCACGCTTAAAACCATCTCATCCAAGGTTGTAAGGAAACACAAAGGATTTGGTACTATGAAATTTCATTGCATGTTTTCCTCCATTATTAAGCTTTTCTCCTTGTTTACAGACACCATTGATGCATTAAATTCCCCTGGGGTTCAGTGAAACCTTATGAAAGATGTTAATATGGAGGGACCACAAATGAATAAAAGAAGGACCTAGGAGTACCTCTACTTAAAGACTTTAATGACTTCAAAGGCTTAGTAGACCATGGCTAATATAACTCCTATGCTTATGGATAATAAGTACCCAATACTCCAACTTGTGAACTCCAAAGAAGCAAATAAGACGAACCTCAAGACCTTCTAAGCTTTAAGGGCATATTAGCAAGCAAATAGTAGGGATTGAATGAGTGATGGATGAAATCTCAGAATGAGCTCCCAACTACCGGGTATAAATAGCCTAGGGATAACATTAATAGTTTTCCTTTTTGACGGGTATCGAACATGTTCAATGCCATCGGCTATGACAAACTATTAACTCAACCGCATTGCACCGTAATGTCGAAAATTGAAATCATATTACAAACTATCTACTTTCATTGGACCTAAGGAAATCTACTCACTAGATGGACATCGACCATTTGGTCAATGTCTTTAAAGAGCAAGTAGGAATATGTTTATCTTTGAGGAGGTCAAACTGGGTCATAGTAGAAGTTAGAGGTGCTAAAGTTTGTTGAGGAAATGATGAAGGTTTATCTGAGTGTGTTGAATTTGTTAGGTGTGAGAGTGTTATGCAAGAGGATAAAAAGGTGACCAATCACAAGGAGTTTTGATAAAAGCACAATTGTAAATGCAATGAAAAAAATGATTGGTATAGAGTGTGGAAAACATGTGAGACAATTGTGGATATGATTTTACTACATATCAAAGCTATAGTGCAGCAAGTAACATTGTTGGCTTGCCCAATGCAATCCGAAGGATGTATGTACACCACGCCTGGATTATAGTTGACATGGGCTTGCTCTTGGTAGCATCTTTGAGGACATCACCATGGATAAATTTAGTAACACCAATGATTGCATGGGAAGAATAAAAAATCATTAAAGTGAAAAATTATGTGTATACATATGATCCAATTGAAGATCATTGCAAACCACATGGAAAGTGTACATGATATGGCATTTGGGAAAAAAATATGTCGACAATCCAGGAATCAAACTTGGTTGAAAAAGACTCGCATAAATTTCTGAAAATAGAGAAAACATGTAAATCAAATGGAAGCATTACCTACAATAGTTACTTGGAACATTTGGCCATGTTCAGTGTGGCATATACAGTGACCGTCCACTAAAGTGTAGGATGACAGAAGATAATTCATGATAACCCAAGCATGATTCGAAATGGGACACACTAGAAGATAATTTAGATTCACAATAAGCAATCAAACCCTAGATATACAGAGTGAGCATCATGAGAGCCGTATGATGAGAGTGAATAAGTCATTATGGTACAATGATCTAAGTAATAAGATAGGGTGTAAAGTAGCTAAGAGTGTCAAACTAACTACCCTGCAAATATAAAGGATGTAAGCATGTGAAGTCAGGAAAAGGTATCAACCATACTAATAGTCATGTATAGTAAAAGGTCACTATAGACCTAGAACACTTCAAGAACTCCTAATATAGAAAAGGAGAAAACTGAGCGGAGGAGGGTATTTACAAGCTAAATCGAGAGTCACTAGCATCTATTGAAATCGTCAAGAGATACAAAAGATACTCAAGTCAAAGATCCTGAATGAGGGAATGTCCTTAAATACTAATTCCTATCTCAATGTTAACATGTTTGAAAAAGAGACTGAGAAAATGATAGAAAGGAGTTGGGAGTGACCAAGAATCTAGCCTATCCACCAAGGGGATGTAATGATCTAAAAGGGAGGGAAAATGGGTGCCACCAAGGTGAAAACAAGTTATTTATTAAAATGAAGACATGCTAATTAGAGGGCAAGACTAGGAGCTTTTGACATCAAGGAGTGGAGGAACCCGAATATAAAGGCATCATTGAAGAAAAACTAGTGAATTATAAGGATATCACATGTCAACTATGATAGTATATGATAGAGAATATGAATTCTACCTCCCCGTGACATTTTATTTATTCCTCAAGACCTCACTTAAGGGGCTATAGGCTTACTATGAGGATTAGGTATTGAGGTGAGAAGGAAGGAGCATTGCATGATAGACATGAGACGTCCTATCCTACTCAAAAAACCTACCACACCCCAAAAGACCTCGAGCCTTTTGATGATGCCAACTATGGAGCTTGAGATTTTAGCCAAAATATGATATATGCTAAATATGATAATATCATGACTTTTGTGTTTTGTGGTTGAATTTTTTTGTTTGTAATAATTACCTTTTTATGTTTATTTTTATTGATTTTTCTTTGATAATAGGTGATTAATAGTTTTGTTTTGGTTTTTAATTTTCCTCTTCCATATGGATTCAAAAGGCTTATCAAATGGGTGTAAAATATGACTAACACAATAGAGCTAACAACTAACTGCTATAAAGGAGAACTGACAAACCATAATTCTTAGATACTCCTAGAAATGCACTGTAGAAAAGAGTACCATTAATAACGGCCATGGTGAGCCTGATAAGAAAGGAAGAATATCGATCTATTACTTGGGATGCCCCGAGTGTGATTCGAAAAGAGAGATGATACAACGTAAGATGAATTTGATACTTTCAACACAAGAGCACGTAAAATGTGAATGAAAGACAAGTAGATAGATTGCAAGAGTTGAGTTGCAAAAGTTGAGTTGCAAAAAAGCACAATTGACTCGAGGAGATAAAACAGTACTCTTGACCATTACTATTCCTATCTAAGAGGATGCCTAGCTAAGGTAGAGAGCCAAATATAAGTGATAATAGTGGATGGGTGATTTTGAGGAGGGCTCAAAGGTCTTACAATGCGAACTCGCAAGCTAAAAATCAAGAGATGTGAAAATATAGATCATAAAGTAGGTAGTGATATGTAGTGCCCACACTTTTTATAGCTCAGTAGCTTGTTGTTTCTTTGCTCATAGACATGTTTTGACAGTGATTGGTTATATCTTGGACATTATATTTAGATATTTGATCTTATTAGACAGGTGTGGACATTTAGGCGTATAATGCCAATTTAGCTTAATTTCTATATTGTCGCATTTTCTTGTTATGTCATGGAAACTAAAGAATATGATGAGGTGTTTGGAACCTAATTATATTGATTGATAGTTGTTGCATGGTGGGATTATATGTCACTTTATCATCTTGTCTAACTTTTGGAATATTGAATATAATTGTGCACGTTATCGCATCTTGATTTCAGTAGGATGTTAGGTTAGTTTAGAACGCATTGATATCTTACTATGTCATTGAATTATATTGTATCAAACATGTGCGGTTAATGTGTGCAATGAGTGTGCAGGTGACAGGTTTACAGGAGAACGTGGGATTCAGGCCAGCTACTCAATCTTGCACAAGCAACCCACGGGCCGAGTCCTAGCCATGTTCATTGTGTGAAGCCCTTAGTATAGGAGATTATTAATTTTGGGCACTATGAGTGACCCCAATTCTTGTAATGTATTGTGTTTTGAATTATTAATTTTGTTTAGGGTTGCTAGTGAAGTTGTAAACTTGTTTTGGGAGTTAATAACTCCTCTTTCATTTAAATTGTTGGTTATGTTTAATGTGTCACTTAATCACAAGGGTTTAGGGTCACATGTGAGACCCTTGGGTGGTCCCCACACCCTCTACCCTTGTGCCAAAAATGCAAAACCCGAAATTAGAGTATTTTGGGCATTTTTGGGGACCCCTTTGTAGCTTGGGAGTCCCCCTATCACAAAAATGAGCTCTTGGACCCTACCTAATGGGTAGGGGGGCTTATTTTCAAGGCTAGACGGAGTTTTCCCTCCCTTTCTACCTCTTGAATAGTCACATCCATGTAAGGGATGTGGAATTGTGTGTTTATCAAAAGTTCCACTTATTTTGTCTTGCTTGCATTTAAGGGAATTTGGGAGAAGAGGGCAAAAAGTTAATTTTTACCCTTTTTCTATTTTGTTTTGGCATCTTTGACCTTGATGAGGGAGAGGGGTGACACATGTCACCCCCTCATTTGTGAGGATGCTTGTTTGCTCCTCTTCAAATTCTCATTCATGGGAAATGAAAGGGATTTTTTTTTTGGAACTTCTTGCTTGGGATGCTTGTGGATTTTGAGGCTTGGAGATTGGCTTGAGTCAAGGTGTGGAGAAGGTTGAAGTTAGAGAGCTTTTTGGAGATCTTTCCTTGAGGTAGGCTCTTATGTCTTTTTGTTGTGTTGTTTTTCCTTTTAGTTATTGGATTGGTTGCTTGAGATTGTTATTTGTATATGTTGATTTTGGTTATTTGCTTGTTGTTACTCCCTCCATCATATGGCATGATGGAGTTTTGGAGTGTGGGGGAAGAGAGAGGGAATTTTCCCTCTCAACCCTCAAGGCTTGATGGACAAGCCTTGAGGAGTCTTATTATTTTCCCCTCAATGGTTGAGGTGGGGAAGTTGATTCATTTGGCTTGAATCTCCTTCCCCATTCTTGGTAAGGAAACCCCTTTGGGGTTTGAAAATCCTTCCAAGAAGGACTTGGAGAAAGGGGGAGGAATAAGGAGGGCTTTGATTGAATTAGGAGCAATAAGGAGGATATGGAGATATTTATTTTGTGCAAGTAATTTTGATGAATAACTTTGGAGAACTTTCTCCTCTCTTCCCCATTTTTGGAGGATGAACATGGGTTCTTTTCCTTGTAAATTTAGAGTCTTGTGTCATTGTGAACTATTTTTGTGTGCTTGTAACATTGTTAGTTTACCCTCCTTCTTGTGTAAGTTTTGTTTAGTTATCCTCTTTCCCATGGGCTTGGGGGAGGCTAGCATGCATCCCAACCTTGGGATATGCATGTGATGATGCCTATGGTTGGGTGGAAAACAAGCTCTTTTTTCTCCTTGCATGGTTTTAGAAAGACATGGAAGATGACTCTCAAGCTGGAATTGGTGGAATTTTGGACTCTCATTGTTTTTATCCTTTATTGTGATACTTTCTTGCAATGTAATCCTCTTTTGAACATAGTTATGTAAGGAGTTACATCTCCTTGTAAATCCTCCTTGGTATTTAAAGTCATATGTAAACCTAGCATCCTTTTTGTGAATAGATCTACCCTCAACTATTGCATGTTACCTTTCATGGGGTTCCTTTGAATACTTGGAATGATGTAGAACTATGCCTTGCCATTTTGGAAGACTTAAACATTTGAAATAAAAAGGATTGTAATTAGTGAAAATTTTCTTAATATGAGTTGTTGGAAAGTTCATTATTTTGTGATAGATTGCATCTTGTGAAATGTTGAGAACTTGTGTAAATATAAGATTGGACATCGTTTTTGAAACACCCTTAATGTGACAAATTTTGAAAAGTTAGAGAATGAAATAATATTGATTTTACTCTTCTTGTTGGTTACCTTATTTGAATGGATGAAGAAGTAGTTTTGGTGTGCATATCATTCCTCTAAGTGATAGTTTAAGCAATATCTTTCTTTTCAAAATTTTGGCTTCATCATTACAATATTAAAATAGATAAATCATTTAGGGTGAATAGTGAAAATTTGTAATTTATAGATAAGTAAGTTTTTAATTCTTCTTGTGTGCACAATAAGTTATATATATATATATATATTATGAGTTTGTTTATTATAATCACATTTTTACAATGTACTATGTTGTTTTTTTTAATAAAAGAATAAAAATAAATAAATAAATAAATAAATAAATATATATATATATATACATATACATGTACATGGTATTTAACAATATTATTATTAAATAAACAAGATATATATGTGTGTGTGTGTGTGTGTGTGTGTGTGTGTGTGTGTGTGTACACACACACCCTGATTTTAGATCATCCTTGTTTCTTTTAAAACATTTTTTTTTTAAATTCGAAATTTGTATGTTAAAAAAAAAGGAAAAAAAAAAAAAGAGTTTCAGTTGGGGGGAGGGGGGCGGGGGGGTAGGCCCCCTCCCACACCTGCACTATTCCGGGGGGTGCTGCCCCCCAAACCCCCCCTCATGGCCCCTCCTTAGCTGCTGTCCCGACCTCCTCTGCCCTGCTCGCAGCGCCGCCCCCTCCGGTCTGCTCCAGCGGCCCTTTCGCCTGCCCTGCTCCTCCCCTCCCCCTTCGCTGACTCTCCCTACGGCCACGGCCGTCCCCTGCACCCCCCCACGCACCCTCCAACCAATAGACCACCCCTGTCAGCCGCTCGACCCCCTCAACCTGCGGCCCAAACCCTAAATCCGCCCTCACTGCTTTTCATCAATAAATAATAAGTATAAAGATATTCATTTACATACATACATACATACATACATACATACATACATACATACATACATATATTCTAGAACAAAGAACAATTACAGAAGGGTATTCAAAAAAACAAGGAAAAGAATAAACTCCATAACTCCTCTCCTTCAGCCTGCAAATATGAACCAAAAGAAAAAAAGGAAAAGAAAACAAGAAAGAAAGTCAAGTGAAAAGAAAAAGAGTAACATAAAGAAATATTAGGGAAATTTTAGGGTTTCAAATCTGAGGGTTAAAAGTAAAAGCATCCAAGGGTGGATATTTCTCCCTACACTTTCCAAGTCATGGGAATTTGTGGGATTTCATGATAAAACAAAAGAAGAGTGAATATGGACAAAATAAAAGAGGGGGTGTAGTCTATAGTAGATGTTTTTAGCTAAGGCTAATAATAATTAAATCAATGAAAATTGTGTCAGACTAGTGGTTAAGTAATGGGGTTAACCAAACTAGTTAAAATAAACAATTTCCGAGATCGGTTTTGTATCATTAGTTTTAGCATGGTTAGTAATCCCATTCAAAAAAAAAATTACCCTAATTTTTTTTGCTTTACTGTTGGTGCATTTTTCGGTGTCCTGGAAGGGGCATTACACTTATTCTGCCTAAATTCTTCTTTTTTGGTTAGAAGTTAGCAGTCCGTAATTAATTCCTTCCATTGCTGAGGTCATGGATGACTTCCAGATGTTCTAGGCAATTAAACAGGCTATACAAAACAAAAGACAGATCAAGGGGAATTTAACAGACAGATTGCGGAGAAAACCAAAAACCAATGCAAAAATAAATAAATAAAAACGAAAAACGTTGCCAGAAGTTGCAGACAATTGCTTTGAATTCATTCATGGTGAAAACCCTATTGAGATATGGGAATACTGGCATGAAAAACTTCAACAGGGAAACAAAATTTTATTTATTTAATAAATAATTAAATAAAATTCTCGTAGACAAAACTTGGCAGAGGGATAAAATGAGTTTTAGCATGTGGGTATTCGTTGAAATTGATTCATATGATTCACTGGGAATATCTTAACGTAATGAAGACAACTTTAGGCAATAAAAACACAAAACAACTCGTTATTTTAAAAAGAACTAATTTTTTTAAAGGGGTGGTCCCAAATTTTAGGGTGAAATCCGGGGACACCAATATGTATGCTTCAAAGTCTCTCGTCTTCGTACCAGATTATTTTCTTTATAGCCTTATAATGCAAAAAATAGAAAGTAACTAACCACAGTTATGAAGGTCTTCGTATAGGAGCAAAAAGGTCACCCCACATGAAGATGACATGTATCCATGTTAGAAGTGGAAACAAATGGTCATAATAGGACAAATAATCATATTTCGGTGAATGGCGTTGCTATCTAGTAGTGCCACTTGGTAGGGACTAATCTCATAGCTTGTTGATTATAATTTGAAACTGTAATATGTATTGGAAAGCTCATCAAGTAAATTATTTTAAATTCCCTTTATACTTGCCAATGAAAATTATATAGGGAACAAAAGTAAACTTCAGGGTATAAATTCTACATTGAAGGCCCTTGAAAATGCAAAATACGAAAATATCAAAAATGATTTTTTTCCAAGAAAAATTTGCTTCAAACAACCATCTTGATCACCCATGTTCTTATGTAAGGTCAAAGTAATAAAGGGATAAAGCTTACTCTATATGATGAAGCTAGAACTCAATACTTACATGACCTCAAAAGACACCTTCTTAACAATTGTAGTGAAATAATTGACATATTGATGGTGACACCAAACATCCAATCTAAAACTTACGGTCAAGAAACTATCAAGCGGGATGTTGTTAAAGATAAGACCTATTATGTGAACCATAGATACTTGCATGCTAGTAACGATCAAGAACACAATAAAACACCTTTACCTTCTCATGTGGTCGATTCTCATATTTTTTCTAGCATCATTCTTCCTTGTTGTATCCACAACACACCCCTATTATTATAAGTGAAATCATGGAATCCCTTGGCCTTTCTCAAGGTGTCTAGATTTTGCTCCAAACTTTTCTCTATCCCACACATAAATCTTTATTTACAAGCATTTTGGCATGCCTTGGTTTTATTTTCTGACATGCTCCTTTTGCCTTCTATCTTTTTCACCCTTTGCAAAAATTTCCATTCTCTATTGTGTGAAGGAATTTTGCAGAACTATGCAATTTACTACACACACCCACATACCCTTACCTTGTCCAAAATTCCATTATGTGTGCCATTGTGCAATTCATCTCGCAATGTTCATTGACCTTTGTAAAAATACACATTTAGTTCGGAGCATTTTACAGTCTCCTCACATTCAAATGAGCATAGAGGGGGTTGCAGGACTCTTAGTATGAGCAATATTTTAACCCCATATAGTTTAATCCCTCAATTGCATAACCGTTTGACCCAATCTAATACGTTACACTTAGCCTCCCAAAGTGTCATGATTATGCAAGGCAACAAACACACACTTATAATTGGAAGAAATGAGCGCCCTCAAACATGCACAATCCATTGCGTGGAAACTTTGCACAACAAAGATGATTGATTGTTTTGTGCGCTCCTCGCGCATGCAATGATCTGTTCGCAAACACTACGCGTGCACTATGAGTATTTCTCCCTTTTCTAAACTGGCTGCACACAATTTAAATTTATTTTTTTCCATTTTGTGTGCACAAGATAACCTTTCAAGACATATGAGGATGGATGATAATGCAAATCCATAAAGAAAACACACAAATTTGAAAGGATGCTCCCATAAAGAAGTCAACATTGCACAAAACTAAGTGCACACCATTTCACGGCACAAGCTTGAAAATGCACTGAATGAAAAAATGTTAGGTACGACATAAGATGAGTCAGATTGCTTAGAAATCACGGCTCCGTAATTCCCATCTATTTGTCATAAGACTAGAATATTTAGCTAGATGTATTCCCCATAAACAATCTATGCCAGAAATAGATGAATGACTTAAATGAAGAATTTGAATTATATAACCATGCACACCATTCTACATTGGAATTTGGAAGTTTGAGCAGATCATATCTAGACTTTTTTTTAAGTTTTAGCAACATTTAGTGAAAATATTCTTCCTTGCGGAGAATATCCTGATCAAACTAGGATATGATAAATCATGGTGCCATTAATGTTTGCAAAACTTTTCATTTCCCGAGTTTTCCTATAAATACCTAGATTGAACTCTTTGTAATAGAAAAGCTTTTGAGATTTTTTATGCATTTTCCTTATCTCTGTTTGCCTTTTTATTTCTAGCTCGAGTTAGTAGCTATATATGATTTTTTTTAGTTTGAATGAATGTTAGAGGATCCACTTTGTTTATTGATTGCAATATCATTTGATTTAGTGACTATAAAGTCAAAGCACCTTTCTTGTGATACCAACAACATTGTGCTCAACTCTAGGTGGTCTAGTATTTCCCTGAAACTCTTGTACTTGCCTAAATCTTGATTAAGAACATACTAGGCTGAGCACGAGCATGCTTTTGATGGATCTTGGCATTTGGTTGAGCTGAAGCTTACCCTATAGATTTTATACTTATTTCTCTTTTCTCCCTGCATTACTCCTTTTTTGCAATTTTTAATTAACTTGGTTAGAAGTAGATTATAGTAGGACCTAAAGGCTTGTAATCTATATATACAACTTATTTTATATTTTATAATTGATACTCATAGCTAAAATTTCATGCTAATGGATTTCACCCATTGATTAGGCTATTGATGAATGCTAATTAGTTGTTCTTTGCTTGCAACACCCTTAAAATTATCCCTCTCTTGATTGATTCCTAATCCATAGTTTCCTTTGATTCTACACGAACCAACAAACTCCCTTAACAAATCGTAACACCACTAACCACCTTAAGCTATTCCCAACAAATCTTATGGCCACCAAGATCTAGTGTAATTGAACCTTGGGGAGATCTCTCCATGCACAATCTACTACACAATTTTTTCCTCGTGTGCATGCCCTCCTTTCAAGAGATAATATATCCCCTCCTATTCGTGCAGATCCTTGTTTAAGTTTCTTGTGCTAGCACGTGGCCTTGTTTCCTGCACACAACATGAACATTAGTGGCACTAACAAAGATATAAAGGTGTGTCGCTCATGGAGATCAATATTTTTGGAGCTAGAAAGAGGTCGTCTTTGCCAAATTATAAACTTTTACAATGGAAACTAGAAGAATCATCACTAGATAAAAGTTTATTGAAGGGGACTTTGAACTATTAAGGCTTCCAACCCATATGAAGTGTGAAACAAACAAAGGGAAACCCATTTTGAGGAAAAATCATTGCATAAGTAGTTTGTCTCATGCTACTACACCCTTTTTCAATCCCTTCATCATCTCACAGGTCCCAACCATGACAACAATTATGGAAAAAATGTTGGAGAACATCAATACCCCCTTGCCACTCTGAGTGCTTACCATGACCTACTCAAAAATCTAGAGAAGATTTGTGAGAAATACATCCATGGTGGCACTTGGATATTGTAAAGGAACATATCCAAGCATATAGGGATAGAATCATGAGGATTCAAATCCTTCATGAGGATGTAGCTTGTAGGTGCTTCCCCTTTTCACTGGATGAATGATCTTACAACTGGTAAGTATGCCTTTCTAATAATTCCATTCCCTCATTGAACAATATGGAGAACACATTTATTGATCACTTTTCCATTCCTATTTACCCATCCATTTTGTACCACTAGTATTCTACCATGCATAGAGAAGCTCATGAACACATGAGTTACTTCAATGATCACTTTCACAACTTGTACCGAAGATTGAAAGCACCTTAAAATAAAACAAAAGACAAGGAAATCCAAACCTAAATCAAAGCACTTAATCCCCCCACTTTTATGGTTTTGTGCCGTGCCCTTGCTGCCTTGACCACTTTGACACTTGCATAAAAAGAGGCCCTAAAAATGATAAAGGAATTATGCCTCAAGGTCTTAGCTATATAGGACCCTTATAGTCTTTAGGGAAACTTGTTACCCATAACCAAACATAACCGATAAATCAAGCACTCACACATAATCATCACATGCTAAATCAAATCCCTAGTGTACATGTGCCAAAATACACTCAATTCATAAATCCCCTAGCATCTATTACCTCCCCTATGGGCCTCCCTTTAATCAATTTGTGCCATAGGCTAACATCCAATCTTTGGCTTTATGTGCACCAAATCATCATGCCATGGTGGTCTCTAATCAAATAACCCCGTAAAACTTAAAGGGAAATCATGGATATCTTAATCATGCTATGCACTCTTTCCAAAACCAACGTTTCACCGATGCACCCACATCTTCAACTTCCAACACATAAACTGGGAACTTACACCAAATTATCCAAAAATTGTCAAATGATGTGATGAACTTGCAAAGGTATGGCGCATAATTAAATCAAAACCAACAATTAACTAGCTACTCCACGATAAATTTTAACTTCCAATGCAATAAACGATAATGAAATTCCAAACAAAACAATGGGGGGATGCCTAGTCCTTTGGAGAAAATGCAAAAAATTCTAGTGGCCTTGGTAACTCTTCTAATTATGTCAATTTGGAAGAATTATCCTTACAATCCCAGTGTAGATTGCACAACACCCCATACTAATATTAGGTGGATTTACTAGAATTATGTGCAACCTTTGGAATCTTCCAAAAGGAGAATGACGATCTTGAGATAGTTCTCATTTCTGAAGATGGTGCATAAAACAATGAGAACCCCCTGGGGACACTTTAGTCTTGGAAAACTATAAATTCCTAGGGGAAAGTGATAACGAATCCGAGGATAACTTAGAGGAATTTCATTCTTACAAACAATACTAAAGAGGAAACAATTATCTCATTTGTAGTAAAACTCGTAAACCTGTGACTACTACTCCTCCCAATTCATCCCAGGTGTTTCCTGATATGCGCTCTTCAAAAAATACTCCACCACCTAGAGGACCTAGTAGTGCATAACCCGTATAGAATAATCCTATCTCTTCATGATCCACAGAACAAATCCTCATGGAATATAACATACTTGACAACTTGCACAAAACCAAGGATAATATCACCATGTTTAAGCTTCTCTAAATTGCTAATCAAAAGGATATTTTGTTCAAAGCCATACCTACCCCACCTAAGAGAGATGATGGAAAAACAACTAATGTGCATGTAGCCACATATACATAAAAATTAAAATCTCCTCCTTTATTACTAACAATTATAATTTTGGTAAAAACCTACACAATTTTTTGGTTGATTCAAGAGTTTTTGGAAACGTCATGTCATCTTCTATCTACCAATAGTTGAGACTATCTCCTACATAATCTAGTAAAAAAGTGGTGTAATTGGACAAACATAATTAAATATGGTTGGAGAACTTCCACACATCCATAAGTAGCTTTCCGCACATCTACAGGTCCAAAAACTCATCGATATTCAAGTGGTGTATATCCTTGAGGCACATGGCATGCTTTCAAGTAGAGACTAGTCGTGTAACCTCAATGGATACATGACGAAGGACATTTTGCACATGTGTTTGCCTTGACGCGTTGTTGCAAATAAAATAAGGATCAAATGATATCCTCACATGAAATTAATGATAATTGAATACAACAATTCCAGTGAAATCTTATATACCACGCTTGAGGCAGGACTTCATGTTATAAAGAAGAAGATGCCACGAAAATTAGAAGTTTTGTTTCAAGATTAGTTGGAACCCTGCACACAATCTTATTCTATGGATTCGTTAGTTGATGGACCGCGCAATCACTACAAATAAGATAAAAAGGAGGAAAAATGAGAAGAAGATTTAGAAGGCTTGAGTTTATAAAACTTGGGATCTTTGAAGGAACCTGCTCAAAAATTTAGGGTACAGAGATATCTTCCTCTTCTTGGTCTTCATTGAATCTCAAGTTTATTCAGTTTAAGAACCAATACACAACAAGACCCACCTTGCAAGTGAAGAATGGAAAATTGGATGATTTTCCTAAAAGCCACTGTGTCCCCTAGTACAACTCTCTGACATGTTGCAATGCAAGAAATTTGAATGACGACTAAAAGGGTTTAAAATTGGTATTTAGTGACCTCAATGGTGTGTGCATATAATGCAACTCTAGCTCTAAAATCCCCAATTGAGCTATTTACCTGACTCATCGAGTTGATTACATGGTGCATTGAGCTCCTTAGGTGATGAAACCAAGCCAAGCATAGAAGGAAATGAGTTGACATGTCTAGTGTAAAGACCACTGATCTATAAGTCATGGAGGCACGTTATAGATTTGGCTCCATTGAGAAATTAGACCAGGCTGAGGTGTTTCATGTTTAAGGTCGAACTAATTTTTTTCCCTCAGACGAGCTAGTTAGATAAAAGAGGAATATGAATTCAAATTAAAGGGACATCAAATTGGAGGTCGTCCCTATGCAAATTGAAGAGAAATATCTCAATCAAGCTAGGCCATCGAGTGAAGGGATCTGAGTAGTGTCACATTGAGCTCCTCAAACCCACCTAGAGGAGGTCAAATTTGTGCATAATGGTGAGATCAATTGACCCAAGCATATGTGAAGTGATAACTCGTACACATATCAAGTTGTGTAAATCAAACCGAGCCCATTCTCATCGTATGGCTGAGGCTACTCTATGCACCTATTGACCGAGCTACAAAAGAAACATCACCTGGCATGGTCATATAGTATGTGAGCCAAATTATTCCTACTACAAAGGAAGAGATCTACATTTCCAAGAAACAATGAAGGAATCCAATAGTACCAAGCTTGGGAGGTTGTTTTCAACAAGTCGGGCTCCTAGCGGAGGTTCAAGGAGTGAGTTACCTAGGAATAGATGTGCTCGCACATCTAAGTTAGACAAGAGATGCCAGAGGGACATTGAAGGCGCTGGTGAGGGAATGATGCATCGAGCCATTGTGATGATTACATCGAACCATGAATAAAGATCCCTCAGTGAGCTAACATGCATGGAGCTATGGCGTGAAGACTTGAACAACGAGGAACAAGTTGAAATGGGGGAGTTAACACTTAGCACATTAGAAAAATGATGGTTAGAGTGGTTCGTCGAGCCAACTCAACGAGTCCCAAGATGAGATCATGGAGACAAAACTCATTGGGGCCCCGCGGGTGAAGTTAGAGTCACGCGGGGTCACCACGTGGCCCCTCATCGTAGATTCAAAGAGTCAAGGGAAGAGGAGACCCCAAAGTCGCGTGGGGTCTTCACATGTAACAATACATTGTGTTCCCCGATGAGCCGCAACTCCACATTGCATAAGCATTGAGTATTTTAGGAAAATAAAATTCTTGGGGTGTATGCGGATCCAATTTAGTTATAAAAAGGGTAAACGCTGAACATGTAAAAGCAGGGGAACAAGGCGGCAGATAGTTCAAGAGTCGAGCATCTACACATGGGGTCGGAAAAACACGGAGTCACCAAAGGGATTGACATTCAAACCAATGACCATCGATGCATAATATATGGGATCGAGGCATATGAGGGAGTCAGGTCGGCATAAGTGATGTAAGCACTGAGCTCGAGGGATATGGGAGCTAGATAATAACTTAAAAGGACCCACATTAAACACAAACCCCTTCCAATTCAATCATAAACAATAAAGAATGTATAATAGGGCCCCACTGCATTTTTAAATGTCTCAAGAATTTTAATGATAAAGAAAACATTTTAAGAGGGGGATAAATAATTAAATTATGATTTCTAGACCAAGAATTTAATTGCTCGATCCTGTGACAATCAAGGAAAACCTGGGAAAATCCAATTGATTATAATCACTCAGATGGCCATATCTAGAGCATCGCTCGACAGATTTTTACAAAATTGGTCTCGTTGGAATTGTGGTTCAAATACCTTCACAAAAAAATCAAGAAGTCAAGAAATTGTTGTAAATTTGATTGATATTTTTACAATAAACAAACCTAGTTCAGTTTGGTTGTTGGATAGTGGTTGAGAGAGCAATTAATGGACATAGGCAGTAGTTTTCTCTCATTGCAGGTTGCGTATCAATCAAAGATAGATTTTTAATATTTTCTATCATGATTTCCACCCACTTGGGGTACCTTGTAATTAATACAAATGTCAAATATGATTTTTCTCTCTCTCTCTCTCCTCTTCACTCTCTATAAATTAAGGAGTTGTCTCATTATAAAGGGGGATAATTTGAGTAGCAAAACTCTCTAATTTTAGTTTGGTGAAGCCAATGTGCTGTAGGAATTTGTAGTGGACTCCTTGCATGGTGATCCAAGCCTTTACTTTGTAAGAGGTTGAAATGTGCATACTAATGAAGAAATAGATGCATTTTTTGGATGTATCTTCCCTTGATGTGTTTATTTACATCCTTCTTGCCTCTTAAATCTTATTATAGGTGTATTGTGTCTATTCTATGCTCTTACAAGGATTCATTATTATTATGTGTGCATGGAAATGTTGTCATGAATGTTTTTGTTAGATTGTAAAGAGCTGTCATCACCCTGTCTAATCTACATTTTTCTCTCATTTTCAGACATTAGGGAATTTTTCTCATACCCTTATTTTGGTGTATCACCTCTATAGAGTAGTTTTCCATTACTTGCATGTTATTTCTCTCTCCCTGGTCCCTTATAAATTATGGGATAGAAATATTCATTAGTTTTATTTCATTAGGATTAGTTTGCACCAGGAGTAGGAAGAAGAGCCATCTTTGTCTGGAGGTCTATCTCAAGAAGCAAGTCCCACACTTGGAGATAGTACCCATGTTACCCAGTCACACTGCTTGCCTTGATACATCCACATGCTAAGCAATCAGAGGGTACTGTGATTCACTAATAATAGTTATGGCATGCCTAGTGGGACAAAATTAAGTTTTCAATTTCATTGCAGCAAGATTGGCATGCTCTTGTTGTAAATTTCAGCATTTCAAAGGTTTTGTAGCACATTTGACAAATCCAAAGGGGAGATTTCAATGATTTCAATAGTACTAGTGTTTTCCAATTTATGATAAAATTTCATACAAGGTCAAGAACTAGAGAAGAAGGTATATTTGAGTATTTGCAGCTGTCACTAGGAAGAGGAAGAAGGGGGAGAAGAGTTCATAGGTCTCCATCTCTACCAAATAGGGCATTATCAACACCTCCACTTGGTAGACCATGTATTCAATTCAATAGAGTTATTAGACCAATTAGAATGGCTCATCAGAAATAACCACCTCTAAATCCATTTGTGAATTTCACGGGAAATAACCCACTTGCTCTCAATGCACAAAATCCCATTCTAGTTTCAGCATTAAAGAACATTCCATACTTCAAAGGATAGAACCATACAAATCCAATTGACCACATTCAAGACATTGCCAATGTCTGTGCTATTCATGAGATCAATGAGATGGATGTGGCAGTTAAATTATTGGATTCTTATTTCAAAGGAAAATATCTATAATGGTTTTGAAGCGTAGGAGAAGGATCAATTCAAAATTGGAATCAGTTGTGTGCAAATATTCATGGTCAATTTGGGGAAAAGGTAGACAACCTATCTCCATTGGAACAATTGACCACAATCTAGAGAGAACCAAACAAGCAGATGGCTGATTTCAACTTCAGATTTCAAAGGACGTGGGATAGGATTCCACTTTCTGTGAGGCTAGTAGCTAAAGGTGTTTTTCTATACTTTCTTAAAGATTTAAATTCTGATATTTCCATGATGATTCAATCCATGGGAGGTATAACTTTACCTGAAACCTATAACATTGCTATTAGGGCTGAAAAATATTTGATTCAAGGTGGTAAAATTGCACCTAGACCACCTATGCCTCTCTATCCAAAATTGGGAAGCTCAAACACTAGTCAAACTCCTATATTAGCTCTAATTCCTACCACAAAAAAGTAGAATTCCACTAAAGCTTCTACCTCTTCTTCTATCACCTCAAATGAGCTCCAAGAAGTCATGAAGTAGTTACAAAACTTAGGCAATGAGTTAGTGACAATTAAGAGACAACAAGCTCAAAATTTTAGATCATATCAGCCTCAAGCCCAAGCCAATAGGCCTCTATATCAGCCTAATAGACCACCTTCTCAAGCTACAAATAAGAACACAAGTAAAACCTCATGTTAGTAGTTCATTTCAGCCTTATAATCCTAGTGCCACATCCACATCTAGAGCCTTGGTACTCAGTGTAAAATAACATGGCTCAAGAATATGACTTCATGCTTTCCCATGTAATTAACCTCACAATAGTCAACATGTTTTAATGGTGCCTTGAATCTAGCTCTAATGGTGACAAATAGACGGGTGTAGAACCAGAGACGAATGAAGAAGAAAATTGAGCAGTAGGAAGCTACTCAAGAGGCACCTGCCAAGTGAAACCACACTAGTGAATTGGCAAGCTGAAGATTTCATGTAGTATAAATCAGACCCCTTCTCAAGGTGTGACAGTAAATACATGGTCTAAAAATAGGAATATTGAAGAAGGATAGTCATCTAAGTCCAAATTCTTCTCAGCCCTCTATCACTCCATAAAGGTATCAGCAATCAAAGTGCGGCTCCAAATGTGCAAAATCAACCCAAGCCACCTTTTAGACTAGCACATGTGCTAGTTGTAGCAACTCCATGTACAAGAGAAAGTGGTGCCAAGAAAAGGAAAATAGAAGGATAGCTCATCCCCATTCAATATCATAGAGAAAATGAGGGAAAAAAATGTAAACATCTCAATGTGGGAATCATTAGCTATCTTGGGACAAAGTTATATATTGCATGCTGTCATGGAAAATTGGTCCACATCAAATGAATTACCCAAGAATAAAAAAAAAGTGCTCACTAATGCAGCTCCACAAGAAGGTAATCAAGGAGGTCAACAAGGTAAAAACATGAAACCTCCTCCATTCTACATATCTCTAATTGTTCAAGAAAACAAACTTGTACACAATTTGCATGATTGATTTAGGAGCAAGTAGCTCAATCATGCCGAAACAAATAGTTGATCAGCTGGGTCTTCAATATGAAGTCATTTCTAGAGGTGTGGTGTAATTAGATGGAATAGCAGTGGAAACTATTGGAGTAATCAAAGGATTGAGCCTCACATTGCATGCATGCCCAAATGTTATAGTCTTGCAAGATGTATCATTCATAGACTTACCACCACTCTTTTCATTACGCTTATCAAAGGACTTCAAAACTAAAATTGGAGGCTATTTGTATACTAATTGGTCACATATGTTGTTTAGAAAGAGGTATGGAGCTAAGGCTACAATCAGGTCTGAGATAATTAAATTTTTTGATATTGAATCCTCATACACCGAATCCAATCAATGCAAATTGTTCATCTTTTGATTAATAAGATTTCCCAAATATTTATGAAGCAGATACAAAGGTTAGAAACATTCCAGACTTGACTCTTGATGATTTGAAGTACTTTTGAAATGGATTTCTGCTCGGGATCGTGCAAAAACACAAAAATGCCAGATCCAGAAGTTGTTGAGTCAAATTTCAGAGGAAAAGGAGGGAAAAAGGATGAAATTATGAAAGTGCAGGCGCAAAAGGTTTAAAAGGCGTTGCCTCGAAAGCAAAAAGGAATGACCTGTCAAGTCTAGCTATGCAGAGGCTCTGAAAAATTATGAAAGGAGGGATTTATCGCATGACAGAATCAGAATGATTAGGACTCCTGAAAATTTGTGGCATGGCATCCTAGTCATTATTCGAGGGTCCTAGAGACATGATCAGTTCACAATTGGTCCACCTGACAGATTTCGGATCTGAATTTGTTAAATGTCTCTATCTGAAACAAATTGGTAAAAAGCAAAGGTCCCTCAAATATTCTTCTCTTTTGAGGGGAAAAGGTGTTGCAGGTGCCAAGGATGAAGAATATGCCTCTAGTTAGAACAATGATGCAAATATTTGCAATGATTGACCTTTTTTGAAAACACCTGGCAACTTTTTACGAATCTGTTGAATGTCACTTTCTACAAATCATGATCCAATATGTGTGACAAAGGTGCTTCGAATATTCCTCTTTTGGGGGGGAAAATTGGATGTGAAGGGTGTATTATAAATGTAATGAGATTACTCTTGCAAATGGTCGGAGTATAAATTCTTGAGATTTTTTTTGAGAAAGTCATCTTTCTGAGAGGCCAAAGCCGAGATTACCTGTTATTTTCTTTTGTGTTAGATTTTCTATCATGTCAAGTTGGTTACAAATGTATAGCCATTGACGAGCACTGAGATTACTCTGGAAGCTTTCCCTTGCTGATGAATTTAAGCAATTTTGGAATTAATTTGTGTCTAATCTCTAGCAATTTTGTGTCTGCTTTATTTTCAGAATGTCCGTGAATAGTTTCTTTCGTTCCTATTGCAATCTTATACTATTTTTTTTGTGAAATCACACAGGATCTTGTCCATGTGACAGTTTAATGGTATTTGCAATTTCATTTCAAGAAGAGCCTTCATCTCGGATGAGAAACAAATTTAAAATCAATTCACTGTCATTTGTTGATAAAGATTGTCTTTAAGTCTTCAGGTGTACCTTAGGCGTGATTAATCAGAAACTTTAGTGTTTAATTAAGTCTTCCAATTTGAGCCTTTGTGTTGGAGTCTCAAAGATTATGTGAGAACGTGCTAATCTGGGCCTCCATTGAAGCACACCTTTTGGTTGAAGGAACGTCTTGACTATTCTGAAGCTTTATGTTGTGAAGTTGTTCATTATTGTGAAGTCCCTCCAAAGATCCGGTATAATCAACTTTATCTTATTTCATCTCCCACCAAAATCATTTAAAAACAATTGATCCACCATGAACTACCCCTTTTTACCCTATGTATCAACAAAGGAACAAAATCTACTTGCAAAAAATATGCAGAACAATCAGGATTTCTTAATGTCTTTAGTAACCTTTGCCTTGTATTGAAAATATCTCCATAATCTGGAAGTGACAACTTGTGAGATTTAGATTTGGTGTGTTGATCATATTTTCCCAAGGTCTTCTCTATAAAATTTGTGCAAAAGAAATATTTATCAACATTCTTCAATAACAAAGGTTACAAAATAGGTTCTCTTACTTTGGTTAAGAGGTAGCAGCCTAAAATAGTTAGGATAAGATCACATCCTTTTAAGGTGCTATCCATCTCTCCATAAATCTAAGTAACAAAGGGCCAGTTAGATCTCATCCCTGGCTACAAAATGAAACACACTATGATCTATTTGCCTCTAAGCTCCATGTCCAATCTGTGTTGCTGCTCGGTTTGAAAGGGAGAACAAATTTGGATACTAACAAATTCCATCTCGAGGAAGAAGAATGATGCAGCGGACAAGCTTGCAGCTATTGTGGCAACATTTGATGTTGTTGAAAGCATCAAGAGAGATCAAGTTCAACCTCATATAAAGGTGATTTCCAGATTAGCCATCCCAGACATTAATACAAGCTAACAAGTATTTGAAAATGGTAAGCAAATCATCAACTTCTTGCAAGAAGAAGTTGAGTTCTCCGCAAAGAATCAAGACAAATTGGAGGAGCAGTATGGTGACCAAGTGGTTCAACTGAGAACAAACAAATTTCCAGAGGGTCTTGTGATTTTGGAGCCGATCTTCAACCCCAAAGACTAGTCCTGGAAATAAAAAGCCAATATTCAAGTGGAGGGTGAAGATTCAGAGCCTATCTCAGTAGGTGAAGGTAAGGTGTTTCAAATTGGCAAAGTGAGTACTTAGCAAGAGAAATTTTATTTTATACAACTCAGTCAAAAGTTTCCTGATGTCTTTGCCTGGAATTATAAATATTTGAGAGGTTTCAATCCAAAGTTAGCTCAACATACTACTGAGTTGGATCTAGAATCCAAGCCCATCAGGAAGAAGCAAAGGACGGTGAATCCTCATATTGAACCTCTCATGAGGAAATAATTAAACAAACTAATTGAGGCTACCATCATATTTCCAATGAATCATTCAAGTTCGGTTGCAAGCTTAGTGCTAGTGTGGGAAGAGAAATGGAGAAATCAGATTGTGTGTGGACTTCTGTGATTTGAATAAACCTTCACTCAAAGATCATTACCCACTCCCCTCAATGGAGAAAATTTTACAGGTTGTAACTGGTTCGGAAAGGTTCTCATTGTTGGACAATTATTCATGCTACAATCAGATCATGGTGAAGGAAGATGACCAGTTCAAGACAACCTTCACTATAAAATGGGGGCACTTATGCTTATAGGAAGATGCCATTTGGATTTCCAAATGCCACGAACAACATTTCAGCTAGCAATGGATATGACATTCAAGGGGCTGATCAACAAGATAATGCTTGTTTATCTTGATGATATCACTATCTTCTCTAAGAATGCAACAAACCATCTCTTTCACCTCAGGCAAGTGTTTCAAAGGTGCAGAAGGTTTGGAGTATCTTTGAATCCAAATAAATGTATTTTCTTGGCACATGAAGGCAAGTTGTTGGTCCATATTGTTTCAAAGGAGGGACTAACCATTGATCCCGAAATAGTTGAGGGCTATTCATGCTCTTCCATTTCCAAGTCACAAGAAGGCTCTTCAAAGCTTCTTGGGGAGAATTAATTTTGTTCACAGATTTGTGCCTAATTTTGCCACTTTGGTGAAGCCATTGAAAACAATGTTAAAGAAGAGCCTTGCCTTCAAGTGGATAGCGGAAGGCAAAGAAATTTTTGAGGCCATTAAACATGTTATATCCCAAGTACCAACTCTTATCAATCCAAATTTCTCCAAAGATTTCATGCTACTTGATTTTGGGGTTCTGATGCAATCTCAACCATTTTGGTGCAACATAGTAAAGAAGGTTTAGAGCAGCCCATAACATTCTTCAGTCAAAGATTAGAAGAGTATGAAGTAAAATATTCTTTTATTGAAAATCATGTCTTTACTGTGATTAGAATTTTGAAAAAAATTTAAACACTTGGTTTCAAACAACAAGATCCAGATGTTAGTATCTCTTGTCAGAGTCAAAGACTTTCTTTTGAACAACGGTTTGAATGAGAAAAGGGCAGGTTTGATCACACGAGTGATGGAATATGACATAGACATTAGAGTGACTAAGCTGATCGGTGGTAAAGGATTGTGTGAGTAACTTGCCTCTAAACAACATGTAGAGTTGAATGATGAGAAATAAGCTGTCCTAATCCTACAAAGTGATCAAGAACAGTTAGCTGATGATGCACCTACTCCATGTTGGACTCAAAATATGAGGCATTACCTCCAAATGGGCCTATGTCCCCCGGAATCGAGAAAAGAAAAGATGAGATATTTTAGATTGCAGTCTATTCCATATGCTTTTCATTGATGGAATCCTATTAAAGATGGACATGAATGTAGTTCTCCTTAAGATATGCCCCTTCGAATAAGATTGAGAAAGTGTTGCATGAATTCCATGATGGAGATGTAGGAGGTCACTTTGCTCCACGAGTAACAACTCCCAAGATCATGAAAGCTGGTTACTACTGGCCCACACTCTTTAGTGATTGTTACACTTGGATTAAGAAATGTAAGAAGTGTGCCTTTTTCACAGCAAAATAAAATTTAGCAGTGTTGCCCCTTCATCCAATCTCAGTGGATCAACCCTCCATGTAATGGGGATTATACTTCATTGGAGTCATCAATCCTAATAACGACAACGGATTACTTCACCAAATGGAATGAAGCAGTGGCCCTCAAGGAAGCAAATGAGTCTAGCATATTGGATTTCTATGAGGGGTTAATAACCAGATTTGGTGTACCCGCTACTATCATACCAGATAACACATTGGCCTTTCTTGGCACAAAGATCACTGAGTGGGCTATCAGGAATGGAATATATCTCAACACTTCTTCTAACTATTACCCCCATGGTAATGGGCAAGCAGAGTCTACAAACAAGAACTTACTGAGAATCATAAGGACTCTTGATGAAAACCAGAGGACCTAGCATATAAATCTCAAATAATCCTTGTGGGTTGATAGAATTACACCCAAGAGGTCTATAGGTAATTCTCCATACAAACTAGTTTATGGAAGAGATGCAAGACTTCCCATATCACTTGAGTTGTCGGCATTGCAACTCATTGAAGCAATTGAAATTAGACGATTTTGGACGTAAGGAGGCCAGGTATGCCGAATTTATGGAGTTGGAAGAAACAAGGAAGCATGCAATGCAAACCATGGAGAAGGATCAATCATTGATTAAGAAGAGTTTTGACAAGAAGCCTTAAGCAAGAACCTTCCAAGAAGGGGATTTGGTGCTAAAATGGGATGTAGATCGAGAAAAAACCAGGAAAACATTCCAAGTTTGATACAATATGGAGTAGCCCATACATGTTCACAGAATGCAAAAGTAACAACACTTTACGATTGGCCAAGTTGGATGGTGAAGAAATTGCAGATTCCAATCAATGGAAACCATCTCAAGCATTGTTACTGAAGGGAGATTTCTCACCCTTGTACATATTAGTTTAGGATCTTTCAATTCCTCCAAATGTTATGCACATTGTATTGTTGTAGATTAGTTTTCAGTTTCCCTAAGTGTTGGTGCACATTTCCTATTGCTTCTTGTGTATACCTTATATACAGATCATCATACTTCTATAAAGAGAAAATTACAACGAAGAAACTCAGACTAGCAAACAACAGTTGCTATCTTCAAGAGAACACAAACGCAGAGCAACTAAAATCGAATCAAGAGGTAGATTTCAAATTTTTTGTTCTTTCGCTTTTTCATATCAACAGCTGAGTTTCTCATGCCCTTCACCAAATTAGGAAATCAGTCTTGTGACAACTTTGATATTGTAGTGGATGGCCGTTCCAAGTCAAAACAACAACATTCCAAGTGTCCCAGGGTCAAGATATTAAGAGCACATATCAGTTCATGATAATAGTGCAGACTCCATGCCCAATGGATTTCTACAAGTAATTGACCATACTCCATTTAGTAGGCAAATGACCTTGTGAGTCATCAAACTGTTATCCAATTTTACCCTCGCAAGGAATTGGACAACTGAACGTGCAACCATCCATTGGGAGACCCTCACGGGTCATTCTAGGGGCATACAGGTGGTTTACAACCTTTGAGAATCATTGAATTTAGAAGAGATTTTTCTCCCCTTCTTGGTCTTCACACGGCCCAAGTTTTGTTAGATGAAGAAAAGGGCAACAGTGGGGGCCCACTTGCAAGAAAAAATGACAAAATATGATGACTCATCTAAACAACTCCTTGACATCTCCCAATAACTGCATGGATCCAGGGAATTGTATAATCTGTTTATGAGGGGTATAGTTTTGCAAGGAAAAGCTTTCAACTTTATATTCATCTCATCGAGCATATAAGCAAGCTACCTTCTAAAACGAAGTTGAAAGGATGTGAGTAAGATCCTTTGGTTCGAGCGAGCTATTCCTTTAAAGGATCAAGCTATTTTAATCCCACTGAATTGTCTCATAAGGAAAAGCAAGTTGTCTCTGGGTTCTTATCGAATCGTTCCACTAGTCAAAACTTGTAATTTACAATAGTACTTTCAAAAGAAAACCTAATGGAAACTATTAAGAACTTTCTTATAAGAATATTCAGACCTTCGGATGACAAGGGTGAAAGATAACACCCGACTTACACCTTCTTGGTGTATTCGGCAAGCTTTGCGTACCCAACTCCACTGTTTGGAATCCTCTAGATCTCAATCAACCTTCCAGATGCTTCGTAACGCCCTATGGCACTCCGGTCGATATTCCAAGCTTCACAATAATTTAGTGTGGCACTATGGGCCGACTAGGTAGTATTAATATCTCCTAGTCACAATAATTTTGATTTACTATTGCCTAAAAAATAATAGGTCAATGATAATTAAAATAATAATCCCTAAATAAATTAGGACCTCACACAACTATGTCGTTGACATAATATCTAACTCTCCTCTTAGCTCGATCTCCGCCTTTTCGAGCTCTAGGAATGAGCTTCCAAGTTGTGTGTCCTTTTACAATGCAATGGGTCCCCTATTTATACCCAAATAGGGCCCTTAAATAATGCATTTAAAAATTAACCTTAGGCTATAATAAGCCTTACCCGTAGCATGAAAAATGGGCTAAAATCCCATATTAGGGTGGCATGTATTTTTAAGTGGGTTATATCCCACATAATCCTCCAAATTCCACATGATGTGGATATGTATTAAAAAGTGGGTAATATCCCACATTAGGTGGGAAGAATTAATGTTTAGGCTTTATTAAATCCTTTCCCATGAATACATAGTGGTCATGGGACCACTTGAGGCTTAACCGCCCCTTCCTCCTCCTCTCCACGTGGATGCTTGACATATATGTGGGTGGATTTACATGGGGTGGCTGCATTAATGTTTGAACATTAATATGTGGAGGTTGGGATATATGCATGGTATTTGGCATAATGCGTGGCATTTAGCAATAATATGTGGCAAATAATTACAAAGTAATATGAAATTCGACCCACATGAAGTATGATGAAATATGACCACTTATTGACCTGCAATTGGAAAATCGAACTCGTGGTGGCAAGCCACGTGGTGGTTTGAGGACCCACCACGTCTGCGATAAAATAATCGTCCTCACGGCGGCCGGGCTCCCCTCTGTAACAAAAATTTGAGCCTCTTGTTCCGACAGGCTATTCCATTTTATGATTATGAAAGACTGGTGGTTAAAACCCCTCCAATTTTTCCAACGCCTTTTTACCACGTGTCAAAGTGCGATTGGTCCAATATTGACATGTTGACTAGAGTTGACTTTCCCATTGACTTGAACTTTAACTGGACATAACTAGAGTTCCCAATGTTCGTTTGTTGCGTTCTCATAGTCGTTGGAAATCTATCGAAAATATCTTCTACACTGACAAAATTTAGGGATGTTTAGGAAAAATTTGATATAAAAAATGATCCCCTGATCACACCTCCCCACTGAGAAAAAAATTTTGTCCCAAAAATCTTATATTGGAACATTTTTCCATCCTGTCATGAATCTGGAAACTCTGCTGCCACCTTGGAAATGTTGTTGTAGTAGACCCTTTGGTCTCTTCTCCTACAACCTTCTCACTTCGACAACTTTGCTCTTATCCTGGACTTGCGGGCTATGGGCCCACGATGCTTCCGCTGCGCCACTCTGATATCCGAAGAAGACCTCCACGCCTCTGCTGTATGGTGCTAAGTTTTTGAATGAAACCTATACGCTCCTATTGTTTGGTGCTAAGATTCTAGATATCTAACAACAAGGATATTTTTTGAATCTATAACAGAGCTCCTGGCTTCGAGTTGATTCTGCAGAATCCAAACTAGTTCAAAGGAACTCTAGGCTACTTAGAGCTATGATTGATTTGATGTCGATGATGGACCATGACTTGTCCATTTTCAGACCTCAACGCCTCCCCTGTGTAGTGTTAAGTCTCTTGCAGACTTCAACACCTCCGCTATGCAGTGCTAAGTCTCTTGCAGACCTCAATGCCTCCGATGTGCAGTGCTAAGTCTCTTGTATACCTCAACGCCTCCGTTGTGCAGTGCTAAGTCTCTTTCATACTTCAACAGCTCCGCTGTGCAGTGCTAAGTCTCTTGTAGACCTCAACGCCTCCGTTGTGCTGTGCTAAGTCTCTTGTAGACCTCAATGTCTTTGCTTCACAATGATAAGTTTGATGATCAGCTACCATTCGAATGTGTGGTCACAATTCCTTGACTTTGAATGACGTTTCGAGCTAATATTTTGAGAGCTCCTTTTGTTGACAAATTATATCAGGTACCATTCTGCTAGATGCCCATGACGACTTCTCCACAAAATGAAGTTCCAAACCGATGTTAATGCCAATAGTGATTCATCTACCATTCTGCTGCATAGTCAAAATGCCTCTACACAAAATGAAGTTCCGAGCTGACTCCTATGAACTCTATTGTCTACACAAATGGCAGATCAATCTCCAAGCTTTATATGAGTCAAATCCTGTATTCAAGTTGTAACATGTACTCACAAGTTGATTAGGAGATATGTTTGGAGTATTAATCAAATTTTATAAGTAAGAAAATCCACTGAGTATGGTAAACCTTTCTCTCAACATTTTCTCACAAAATATGATCTCTAAAAAAAATACTGCATACTATTCATCAATTTGAATAATGCAATATATAATTGAAATTTTTTTGACTTACCCATTTTAAAGGAATTTTACTTTCAGGTATTACCTAGTTTTGGGTTGAATTATCAACTGGTGGTGGAGTAGAAACTTCCTTTGCCTTTGCAATAGGCCTCCATTCCATATTTGTCTTGCCATAACTCTGATGGCGAGATGGATGCAGTTTCCAGCAATTGTCCACCCGATGTTCATTCCTCTGGCAATGGGCACGAAAATTCCTCTTAATATCCTTCTTTTGGGATGAGGAATTCTTTCTGCCATTTCTCGACTCTGCATGACGAGATTGGTCTTTCTAATTTGCCGTGTTCCTGATGAACGACACCAACTTCTTCATCAATGTCCTTCTCTTCCAGCATCTGGCCACATAATGATTATGCAATCCACAAAAAGTACATGGAAAGGAATTTCACATCTTCTAAAAATCATAACCATACTTCTTAAGATGAAAAAGTGGATCAGAATTTTTATGATTATGGTAAGAAACTGGAGGTGGAATCTCATTACCTCTTTGCTAATTTCTCTTGCCATATCATGCATATGACGACGAAACACAACTTTCCTACTCAGAATCTTCTTGCAAGACTAGTGGGGTATTCACTTTGCTTTCAGAATCTTGTCTTCCGTCAGTGTTCTTGGAGCATTCTCCAATTTCTATTCCCACACTAGGAAAACCCAAACGTGCAAAACAAAGACGATCCTCAACCTGTATTGGGTTAGCAATGCCTTGGCCATTTTTTCCAAGGCCTCTTCCATCAAATCCCATTTTATCTAGTAACTTGGATCTAATGCCTCTAGTATGCTTTTCAAACAAACCAAAGACTTCATTACCTGAATCCAAAATTGAATGGGAAGAATAAGATTCCAGTGGTGAACAACTTACAGTGCAATCATCTACCATGGTTTCTGCATCTGAAGTTAAAGGTATTTCCTTTCTCTGATCACCACAATGCAACCTTGCCAAGAGCTCATCCTTGGTTTACAGTTCTGATTTCAAGTGAGCATTCTCCTCTTCCAAGGAGTAATACATTGATCATAGGAGAGATTTCTCTTCCTGTATCTGGTGATTATAAGCTTCAATCTCTTTGAGCTTCGCCTGTTTAGACATCTTGCCCATAGTGCACTTGTACCCTGTTCACACAAACTGAATCAACTGCACCAATCTTGAAGCAATCACTCTATGAATTAGATTTATTGAAGCAAATATGGAGCCAAACCAAATCTGATACCAAACTTGATATGAAAATAGATTGAAAATTTTATCTACTTAATCTTCAGACCCTTGTCGGCTTATCAAATTACCGTTTAATTTTTACCTCGTTAAAATCAACTTAAAATAATGCAATAAGTATGACACTTTGCATAAAGGGTTTATTATGGAGTTCGGGAATTTCCCACGTCTCCGAGTTCTTATCAAATTTTTCCACTAGTCAAAACTTGTAATTTACAATAGTACTTTCATAAGAAAACCTAATGGAAACTATTAAGAACTTGCTTATAAGAATATCCAGACCTTCGGAGGACAAGAGTGAAAGATAGCACCCAACTTCCACCTTCCTGGTGTATTCGGTAAGCTTTGTGTACCCAGCTCCACTGTTTGGAATCCTCTAGATCTCGATCGGCCTTCCAGATGCTTCGTAACGCCCTATGGCACTCTGGTCGATATTCCAAACTTCACAATAATTTATTGTGGAGCTATGGGCCGACTACGTAGTATTTATAACTCCTAGTCACAATAATTTTAATTTACTATTGCCTAGAAAATAATAGGTCAATAATAATTAAAATAGTAATGCCTAAATAAATTAGGACCTCACACAACTATGTTGTTGACATAATATCTAACTCTCCTCTTAGCTCGATCTCCACCTTTCCGAGCTCTAGGAATGAGCTTCCAAGTTGTGTGTCCTTTTGTCAATGCAACAGGTCCCCTATTTATACCCAAATAGGGCCCTTAAATAATGCACTTAAAAATTATCCTTAGGCTTGTTATCAGCCAATTTTGACTGCGCAAAATTGTCAAAAAAGACAATTAAATAATTAAAAATGAGAAAATTTTGAAAAGTATTACTTTGCATGGTTCATTGGACTCCTTGCGATCGTCTTATTTTTGTGATCGTTTCGGTCTTCGTTTCGTGATTTTCGGGCAAGAACTCTTCCCGCCAGGCTATAAAACGCATTAAAATACATTAAAATAATTAATTAATATTTAATTAATTAATTGCTCCTTGTTTGATTAAATTAATCACTTAAGGAGTATTTAATTAAATAAATATAAATTAAGATTCATCCGACAAGTTTTGGTGCCGGGGAAGTTAGCTTTTGTTTCCAACTGCCGGGTTGGCATCCCAAACCCGGATTTCCACTTTCCTGGCAATTTCCTTCAAATTCCCCGGACGCGGGTTTTCCTTTGCCAATTGCCAAATCATGGATTGGCAAACGGGCATAAAATTCCCCAATTTCCCACATGGGGAAATTGGACGGGGATTGCCAACCCATTTTGCCATTCCCATTGGCAATTGCCCGTTACTTTTCCCATTTCCCCTGGCAGTTAAGCCACTACCCGGGATGAGAGGAAGTCGAATTAATCCTCGTAACTTCCTCCATCAAACCCGGTGGAAAAAGTCAGAAGAGAAAATATTTTGTTTGACATTATGTAAGAGAAACCCACGCCATTGTGAGCAAAAGAAATTAGTCACAGCAAAAGAAAGAAGAATCCAGGCAAATATATGCGCATTGTTTTAAAGACAAAGTTTTAAGAGAAAACGTGAACAGTGCGTGAAAGAGACAGCAAGGGCAGGAAGAGCCAAACGTGCACAGTGCACAGAAGAGACAGCAAAGACAAAGTTTTAAGAGCAAACGTGAACAGTGCGCGCCCAGCCATAAAACCCACGCGCCCAGGGACAGGACGCGCACAGTCTGGGGAATGTTGAATGTTATTCATCTTGTGCGTGAACAGTGCGCGCCCAGCAAGAAAAACCCACGCGCCCAGCAATAAAACCCACGCGCCAGAGTCAATGACGCACACAGTCTGGGGAATGTTGAATGTTATTCATCTTGTTCAATAACAGTGCGCGCTGCTTAAGAAACTTGCTCTTGAAAGCTACAGGCCATCCTACAACAATGACCACAGTCAGCTATAGTAGAAGAACGAGATAAAGGTTTAGTTGAGTTGACTCGCCTTTTCATTTTGGAAAGTCACTTCCAACAAGCAGATCGACCAACTATTTTGTTATCTGCTCAGTACCGAATACATCCTCAAATTCGGGATTTTCCTTCAAAACGTTTTTATCAAAATCGATTAAGTGACAGAGTGTTAACAGGAGACCTGATGAAGGTTATTACGGCGCAGAATGAAACGATTCATACTGTTCAGCATTTCATTTATTCTTTTCCCCTAGAAATGAATTGAATGTGAAAGCCAACTCTGAAAATACCTGCTTGGCCGTTCCGTGTACTACATCCTTGTTACTTGTAAATGGTCTCTTTGAGAAACTCTAAGGGCGATAGGCAAAATTTATACCTGTCCATTATGTAAATCCAATCAGACAATAAAAAAAAAAGTATTCTTTTACCAAGTTCAGAGAAACTTGTTGATTGGAGCTCGGATTGCAGAATCCACTGCCAAAACATTCTTACTACAAGTGTTATATAATAAGGAAGAACCGTGAGCATTGTGGTAAAACCATTATTTTCAAAAATGTCGGGTTAAGCTCGGTATTCAAGTGAGTTGAGCCAGAGAAGAACTCAGGGAGTTCGGTTCTGGAAAGAAGGTAAGACGACACGAAGGGCATGGATCGCCATGGGAGTTCGAATTCAAGTTGAAAATGCATGAGCTCGTAATCAAGCTAGGAGCGATATGATTGAAGGCTCATTCATGAGTTGAGTCGTCTAAACACCTAAGTGAAGAAGGAGCACATCTCGAGAATTTCTCATTCCACTCATCATTCGTCTTTGCATGATTGCCCTAATTCTTCAGGCCTAATCAACAACACAACACTATAATTCAAAGCATTGGTTCATGCGCAAGCACCTGTAATCTATATCACACAATTTCTAGAGGTGGAACTCGTTGATGAAGTACCTCAAAATATACCAGCCCAACTTGTGGAAGTAGTCACAACTTCTCAACCAAAAGTTGATGATCCGGTTCTTTCACTGCCTGCATTTGAAGAATCATCACAAATGGAGAAAATGGCGACAACATCTTTCTCACAACAAGAAGATCCAATTTCAGCAACACCCAAAGGTGATCCCCTTCAGCGTGATGAAGATCAATTCCCAATGAACACGAGAACCATGTACAATGAGGTACTTGGAGAGGTTCCCACCTGGCTACATGATATCCTGATGAATTGAAAGAGGGTCATCAAGCCAATAGTGATAAACTTGGAAGCGATTGCGTAAATGTTAGAATCCATCATTCCAAAAAAGACCAAATACTACGCTAAGGTGTGTGTCAATGAATTCATAAATCACTTCGATGATTTTTCAATACCACTCGTTCACAATGGGGAAAAGGAGATGGATTTCTAAGACTCTGAAGTCTCACGAATTCTGCTCGGGAGATCAACACTTTGGGATGGTGACAAAGAAAAAGGACATAACTCCAGGCAGTGAATCACAATTTTGGCTATTGAAGATCTTCCCAATGGCGAAAGACCAGAAGCTGGATTCTGATAAACTAAGGTGGCATAACGACTACGGTCTTGTGACAAATGAATAATTCACCATGGAAAGGTACTTTGAGCATGTGGAGAATTGTGAATATGAATACGAATGAAGACAAATCTTCTCACACCAAGATATTGCTCAGATAGAGGGGTGGATGAATTGCTCAAGTTTCAAACTCAGCACTCTTTTCATTTGGAGGATTGCAGAGCACAGTCAATGAGTTCATTCCCGTACGATCGGGATAGGCGGACTCTTGGCCCAATGGATAAGGCACTGATCTTAGGTGTCTTGATCTAGGTGGCACATTGCTGACTAGGATGTCTACGTGTGCATACAAGTCATTTAAGTGGGGTCCACATGTACCCATTTCTTTTATTTATGTATTTTTCCTTAAATGACCTTTTAACTTAAGTGGTTTCTATTTTTAGTCACTTTTTAAAAGTTGGTTAGAAAAAGTCAAAGGTCACTTAAGTGCCTTATTTAATGATCATATTAAACCCTAACTACTTTGTAACCAACTTTTGGGTTATAAAAGGAAGTGAGGGGCTCATTTGTAAGGGTGACTTTGAGAGAGGAGAAGAAGATACTTTTGTGCAAGCTTTGTTTCAAGAAGAAACTTTGTGTTCTTTGTGAAAAACATTTCGGAGTTAATAGAATAAGAACTTTGTGTCTCATTTATTGTCTCTTGTAACATTTGGTGTTCTTATGTTCATTAGATGTTAGGTGTTTGAATCTTGCATGCAAATATTATCTTTGATCTTATTGTCAACATTAGCAATCAGTTGTTCTAGTTCACAGTGATCAAGCTCTGACTATCTACTTGCTCATGTGTGTTCCCTTTTGCATGTTCTTGTTTGGCTAACTCAAACTCCGTTTTATTTGTGTTGGTTATTCATCTTTTCTCTTCATGCAATATTAGGCTCTGTTTTTACCTAACTCTTGCATGTTCTTTCAGTCCATTCCATTCCACTCCTTTCTTTCATTTCATTCCATTTCCTTCATTCACTTTTCTTCCATTGATGTTCCAAAACCCCCCCCACATACAATTTTGAATGTACAGATGTAAATACAGTTTTGGTTTTCAATAAAGGCAGCCTCACCTTCATTGAGGAGGGACTTCGTTCCCACACTGTTGCATGTCATTTGCATGCGTGCAAATCCATATGCTAACAGTTTTTGGCGACTCCGCTGGGGATTCAGAAATCGTTAACCAATGCTTGGTTAAATCTTTATGACTATCCCCTCTGCACAAGCTCCAGTTCTTCAACCGAACCTTGTGCCCGACGAAGATTTCCAAGGAGATATTGCTGCCAACCTTCGAATAGTAGCTTGGGAAAACCGCGAAAGCTTGCAGCAATTTGTGGCTGTTGATAGAGCCATTGACAGAGAAATCTACATCGAAGACCTTAGAAGAAGAGCACCCGCACTCGTGGCCAGAAGACCTCTTGGGCACGTGTTGATAGTTGTTCACCGACGCGGTCCTCTTCCACCCAGGTAATAAGTTGTATGACCATTACAGGTAACCCACCTATCTTACAACCAAATCTTGTTTTTGCAGATACTCAAAAAGATATATCATCAGATTTGAGGCAAGCTATTTGGGAAAAGCGCACAAGTAACCATCATTTTCATCTCGCCGCATCAGTACTAGATAACGAAGAAGAGAAAGCTGCGAGAGTTGTTAGAGTTATTCAGGCGCAAATAGCTCAAGAAAGAGAGCAAAGAGAAAAGGCTAGAGCTGGTCGGAACACGCCAGTGATCTCTCCACCATAAATATTCCAAGCTGGAAGGAAAGAGGTTTACGCGAGGAGAAAAAGCTAAAGGTAAATCTGACCCTACCTTTGATTTTCAAGGAAAATTTGGTTTCAAGTTATCTCCTCCTAAGAAGAACACACCTCGTAGATCTGCGAGCCTTGCATCAAGTCCTGAAAGAGCAAGCAAGGAAGGAATCACTACCAGTCAAGCACTTGTCCTTGCTCACATTGTTTTACCTACGCATACCACCTTTCCTCCAATGGCAGCCAATGTACCATGGGGAAATGCCATAGGCCCATTGGCCTTACCTGCTCGACATGAACTCCCACGAGGATCAAGAAAGATTCTTCCCAAGTTTGACGGAGATGGGAAGACGTCACCAGAGGATCATATTTCTGCCTTCTTCGCTGCATGTGCTGTTTTGTCAGTAGAATACGAAGATGTTGCTATTCGTCTCTTCATCGAGACATTGCATGATATTGCTGCAGATTGGTTTCATCATCTACCCAATGGATGTATTACAAGTTGGGATGATATGAAAACCAAGTTTGAAAATCGATTCAAAACAGCCGAAGATGAACATGCTCTTCTTGCCCAACTATCTCAGGCAAAGAAAGAGCCTACAGAACCCATGAGGAATTTCGTGGCCAAATTCAACAAGATGGTAAACAAAGTTCCTACCGAGATTCGTCCCAACCCTGATGGACAAAAATGTTTCTTTATTAACGCACAACAACCAGAAGTGTGCTATCAGCTAAGAAGAGCCAGGGTGGCTACTTTGGAACTTGCTCAATCTTTGGCCATAGAAATTGAAGATGACTTAATCATGGCAGGAAAATTCAAGAAAAATTCCCTCAAGGAAAGAGTCAAGAAACTCCCAACGTTTCAGAAACCATACTCACTAAGTTGGCTAATGATATGCTCGCTTTGAAGAAGCAAGTTGCTCAAAGTAGTAAACCTGCTCCTTACAAAGATATCCCACGAAAAGGATACGTTCCCAACAAAGCCAGGATTGCAGGTGCTCCAACGAGGCTTGCTATTGAAGCAGCTCCCGCAACTAATTCCAAATGTGATGTCATCGAAGAAAGCGATGATGAGATTGAGGTCGTCGAGGTTGATGAGGAAGAGCCCGATTCTGAGGCATCTGAACCTACAGTTGAAGATCCAGAGGAAGAAAGCAATAATCATTTCTTTGAGTACCGTTCTGATGAAGAAGATGAATATGAAGAAATTATAGAAGATATGAATAGTCAATCCTTCGCTGTCTTCACACGCTCTCAGAAAAAGGACCAAGATACCGCCAAGGTGGGAGATAGAGAGGTTTCCAAGGAAACTCTCAAAGGATCCAAGATAAAGGAGGCTCCTAAAGAGTCCAGAGATACTGAGGTTTCAAAGGTCAAGACTATCTTAAAGAAAGGAGAGCCTTTGTTAGATCAATCAGTTAGTAAACCAATTACGAAGAAAACTTCTTCTTCCACATCCGTATCAACCAAGCCCGAGACCAAGGTCCAAAGTGTGCCATCATCAAGTTCGAAAGAACTCATATCTGAGACTTCAAGTGCAATTACTTTGCCTAAATTTGATATCATTGATCATATCAATAAAACAAAAATTTCCATGTCACAGGCAGAGTACTTGAAGTCCAACAAGGATCAGCTCGAGAAGTTGGTCCAGTTTATCAAAGGCGACTCTACTGTTCATTCCTCTAAAGGAATTCTAAAAACTCCCAAAGATGGGAAAACTCAAAATATTGTGGCGGCCACTACACCTTCCAATGAAAAGATCGAACCTTTCTTTGTGTCTTTTCTTATCAACGGATGCAAGTTAAGTAATTGCATTATAGACTCTGGAGCCTCGGATAATGTGATGCCGGCAAAAGTAGCACATGCTCTTGGTTTGACTTGTACGAGAACATTCGGATCGTGTTACTCTATGGAAACCAAGCAAGTTCCTCTGATCGGGCAGATTAAGGACGCCCAAATGGTTTTAGCCCAATTTCCTCAAAAGCGAGTTAAGGTAACTATTTTAGTTGCTGATATCCCTGCCTCGTATGGAATGTTGTTGAGCAGAAAATTTTGTAGGGATTTGGGTGGTGAGATTCAAATGGACTGGTCTCATGCCATGATTCCTATCAAAGGAGAAATGAAGAAACTTATGCCGGAAGCTCAGGCCAAGTTCACAGTAACTAAAACTGAAGATCCTCGCGCACAGATCCTTTTCCAAGGCTCAAGTATGGGTAATTATATGATGACCACAGAAGTTCATACCCCTGAGATCACTTGCCAAGACTCTAATGAGATCTGGACTCTTGAGTTCGATGGAAGTTGTTGCTCAACGGGCTCTGGTGCAGGAGTGGTGCTCATATCTCCAAATGGTAAAATCTTTCCTTTTTCCTATAAACTCGAATTTTCAAATACTAATAACACTGCAGAGTACGAGGCATTAATCCTTGGCCTCCAAGTTGCAGAAGAGAAAGGGATAAAAAATCTGAAAGTCTTTGGAGATGCGGAATTGATCGTGAAACAAGTAAGAAATCAGTACCAGGTAAAGAACGATCGTCTGAGACACTACAGAAATAAAGTTTGGGATGCCATAGAATTTTTCGACGCTTTTTCCATTAAATCTGTCCCTCGTGAAAAGAATGACAAAGCGGATTCTCTAGCAGTCTCAGCGTCATTAATGATTCCTCATTCAGATTTTGATCAAGACAAATACACCATTGAAATGGTCTTTAGGCCAAGTGTTCCTGACAATGCAGAAAATTGGCAAGTATTTAATGATGATCAACAAATTATTGCCTTCTTGGAAAAGAGAGAAAATTTTGAACAGTTGTACTTTGAAGGAAGTGATTCGGCATTTCGCGAATCAACTACCTCACCCAATCAGGAAGGAGTTGAGAACGAAGATCCTGGGTGATGGCATCATTCAACTCAGAGGAAATAAAATTCCCAAAGGGTTGGTTTCACTCGAAGAACTTTTTGACAAACATGACAGGTTTATTAAAGAGAAAGAGCAGGCAGGACCTGCAAATTCTGCTGACTATGAGCAAATTAATATCGGCACCAAGGATAAACCTCGCCTGATCAATATTGGTAAATGTTGCTCGCCTGAGGAGCGCAGGAAATTCATAAATCTCCTTACCAAATATTCTGACGTCTTGGCATATTCATACGAAGATTTGAAGTCTTTCCAACCCAGGGAAATGGAGCATGCCATACCCTTGAAGCCTGGCGCAGTTCCATTCAGGCAAAAGCAAAGACAATATAATCCCAAAATTGCAGGGACAATATTTCATGAAGTTCAAAAGATGCTAGATGCACGAATAGTTTTTCCTATTCGACATTCAACCTGGATAGCTAATATTGTACCGGTTCGCAAGAAAAATGGAGAAATTAGGATTTGCGTGGATTTCCGCAATCTTAATCAGGCGTCCTTGAAGGATAACTACCCACTGCCAGTCATGGACCATATTCTGCAGGCAGTAACTGGATCGGAAATGCTATCTATGCTAGATGGCTTCTCTGGCTATAATCAGATTGAGGTGGCTAGAGAAGATCAACATAAAACTGCATTCACTACCCCCTGGGGTACGTTCGCATATAGAAGAATGCCCTTCGGTTTGATCAATGCTGGTGCAACGTTTCAAAGGGCCATGGATATGGCGTTTGCAGATTATAAGGACAAGATCATTGTGATATAACCTAGATGACTTGACAGTGTTTTCAAAGAAGCGAGGAGATCACTTAAGAGATTTAGAGAAAATTTTGCAAAGGTGTAAACTTCATAAGATTTCTTTGAATCCAAAAAAATCTGTGTTTGGAGTTACGGAAGGTAAACTCCTAGGTCATATTGTTTCTAAGGAAGGAACTAAGATCGATCCTGAACGCGTTCAAGCTATAAAGAATCTTTCCTTGCCTACAAGTAAACCTGGAGTCCACTCTTTCTTTGGAAAGGTGAATTTTTTGAGAAGGTTCGTGCCAGATTTCGCCGAGTTGACTAAAGAAATCGCTGATATGATGAAAGGAAAAGAATCTTTCAAATGGTCAAAGGAAGGTAGAGAGGCGTTTGAGAAAATCAGGGTGCTATTGCAAAAGCTCCTACATTGGTGTGTCCCGATTTTAAGAAGGATTTTATAATTTATTGTTATGCTTCGCCACACACAATCTCTGCCATTTTGACTCAGCACAATCAAGAGGGGATTGAATTCTCCTATCGCATTCATGAGTTCGGGATTCAAGAAACATGAACTTAATTACACTCCTCTTGAGAGACATGCGTACGCGGTGGTAAGAGCCCTAAAACACTTCAGGTATTACGTGTTGAATTCTCACAACCAAAGTCTTAGTTCCGGATACCGCGGTGAAATCAATGTTGACACAACAGGAACCGGGATCTAAAAGAGGTAATTGGGTCTCCAAGATACAAGAATATGATCTGGACATCAAGCCTACCAAGTTGGTTCGAGGGAGAGGACTCTGCCAACTCATTGCAGAGAATGAACCACGAGTTAACTCTGAAGAAGAACTAGTTGAAGGAAATTTACCATTGGTAGTTTTTGTCAGTACCACAGATGAATGGTATTCTGATATTGCCTATTCCTCACATACGGTGAGTGTCCAGAAAATCTGACAGCTAAAGAGAAACGAGCAATCAAACTAAGAGTTGCCAGATACGTCATTTGGGATAACACGTTGTTCAAGAAAGGAATTGATGGCATGTTCCTCAGATGTGTTGATAAAGAACAACAACCTAGGTTGCTGGAAGCCTTCCACAATCATGCTTGCGGCGGTCATTTTTCTAGCCCAGTAACGGCCCATAAAATTCTGAGAGCACATTATTACTGGCCCACTATGTTTTCTGATGCTCAGAAATGGGTGACCAAATGTGAAGCCTGTCAACAATTTGTCGGAAGACCGAAGTTGGCGGCACTGCCTTTGAAGCCAGTTGTCATTGAAGAACCCTTTCAACAATGGGGTTTAGATTTCATCGGGGTCTTGAACCCTAATTCCAGCGCTGGTCATACCCACGTACTCACTGCCACTGATTACTTTACAAATGGGTAGAAGCTATACCGGTGAAACAAACATCTACTGCAGTAATTTGTGATTTCATCAAAGAAAACATATTGGTTCGTTATGGAATTCCTCACAAGATTGTGACTGACAATGCCTCAAATTTTTCTTCTGCAGAGATGATAGGTTTTTGTTATGGATATGGGATATCTTTGTCTCATTCATCAGATTACTACCCGCAGGGAAACGGTCAAGCTGAATCCAGCAACAAAAACCTCATTACCATTGTGCGCAAGTTAGTCGAAGAAAATCAAAGATCTTGGGCACAAAAAGTTATACGATGCATTGTGGGCTGACCGCATAACTCCCAAAAGGGCAATCGGGATGTCTCCATTTCAACTTCTGTATGGAACTGATGCTCAAATTCCTGTCACATTGGAGTTACCAGCGTTAAATTAGCTCAAGCAGTTGATGATGAAGCTTCACCAATGCATTAGATAAAGAGTCATGTTTCTAACCAAGCTTGAGGAACAAAGAAGTCAAGTGGCCAACAGGATCAAGGAACATCAATCCAAGGTAAAGAAGTTGTTTGACAGGAAAACTAAAGAGAGACAGTTTCAAATCAATGATTTAGTTCTTCTCTGGGATAAAAGACGTGAGCCGAAGGGAAAGCATGGGAAGTTTGACTCACTGTGGTTGGGACCGTTCAAAATAAGACACTTTTGTGGAGATAGTACTTACTACTTGGCGTATCCTGATGGAACTCATTTGCCTTTGCCCTACAGTGGGCAGTATCTCAAATATTACCAGAATTGAAAACAGGTTGTTCCCTGTATGTACATAGGTATTTAGGATTTTGGTTTGTTTGTTCCTGTTTTTTTCGGTCTCCTCTCTCGTGTCGCCCCATTTTTGTGCCCCATCTTTCTGTGATCATGTTCATGACTATTTTGGTCTGGGTCCGTTGCTGCGTCCATAAACTCCTTGTCCCCCAATCAGAGCCAGCTGTTATCAGCCAATTTTGACTGCGCAAAATTGTCAAAAAAGACAATTAAATAATTAAAAATGAGAAAATTTTGAAAAGTATTACTTTGCATGGTTCATTGGACTCCTTGCGATCGTCTTATTTTGTGATCGTTTCGGTCTTCGTTTCGTGATTTTCGGGCAAGAACTCTTCCCGTCAGGCTATAAAACGCATTAAAATACATTAAAATAATTAATTAATATTTAATTAATTAATTGCTCCTTGTTTGATTAAATTAATCACTTAAGGAGTATTTAATTAAATAAATATAAATTAAGATTCATCTGACAAGTTTTGGTGCCGGGGAAGTTAGCTTTTGTTTCCAACTGCCGGGTTGGCATCCCAAACCCGGATTTCCACTTTCCTGGCAATTTCCTTCAAATTCCCCGGACGCGGGTTTTCCTTGCCAATTGCCAAATCATGGATTGGCAAACGGGCATAAAATTCCCCAATTTCCCACATGGGGAAATTGGACGGGGATTGCCAACCCATTTTGCCATTCCCGTTGGCAATTGCCCGTTACTTTTCCCATTTCCCCTGGCAGTTAAGCCACTACCCGGGATGAGAGGAAGTCGAATTAATCCTCGTAACTTCCTCCATCAAACCCGGTGGAAAAAGTCAGAAGAGAAAATATTTTGTTTGACATTATGTAAGAGAAACCCACGCCATTGTGAGCAAAAGAAATTAGTCACAGCAAAAGAAAGAAGAATCCAGGCAAATATATGCGCATTGTTTTAAAGACAAAGTTTTAAGAGAAAACGTGAACAGTGCGTGAAAGAGACAGCAAGGGCAGGAAGAGCCAAACGTGCACAGTGCGCAGAAGAGACAACAAAGACAAAGTTTTAAGAGCAAACGTGAACAGTGCGCGCCCAGCCATAAAAACCCACGCGCCCAGGGACAGGACGCGCACAGTCTGGGGAATGTTGAATGTTATTCATCTTGTGCGTGAACAGTGCGCGCCCAGCAAGAAAAACCCACGCGCCCAGCAATAAAACCCACGCGCCAGAGTCAATGACGCACACAGTCTGGGGAATGTTGAATGTTATTCATCTTGTTCAATAACAGTGCGCGCTGCTTAAGAAACTTGCTCCGTGAAAGCTACAGGCCATCCTACAACAATGACCACAGTCAGCTATAGTAGAAGAACGAGATAAAGGTTAGTTGAGTTGACCCACCTTTTCATTTTGGAAAGTCACTTCCAACAAGCAGATCGACCAACTATTTTGTTATCTGCTCAGTACCGAATACATCCTCAAATTCGGGATTTTCCTTCAAAACGTTTTTATCAAAATCGATTAAGTGACAGAGTGTTAACAGGAGACCTGATGAAGGTTATTACGGCGCAGAATGAAACGATTCATACTGTTCAGCATTTCATTTATTCTTTTCCCCTAGAAATGAATTGAATGTGAAAGCCAACTCTGAAAATACCTGCTTGGTCGTTCGTGTACTACATCCTTGTTACTTGTAAATGGTCTCTTTGAGAAACTCTAAGGGCGATAGGCAAAATTTATACCTGTCCATTATGTAAATCCAATCAGACAATAAAAAAAAAAGTATTCTTTTACCAAGTTCAGAGAAACTTGTTGATTGGAGCTCGGATTGCAGAATCCACTGCCAAAACATTCTTACTACAAGTGTTATATAATAAGGAAGAACCGTGAGCATTGTGGTAAAACCATTCTTTTCAAAAATTTCGGGTTAAGCTCGGTATTCAAGTGAGTTGAGCCAGAGAAGAACTCAGGGAGTTCGGTTCTGGAAAGAAGGTAAGACGACACGAAGGGCATGGATCGCCATGGGAGTTCGAATTCAAGTTGAAAATGCATGAGCTCGTAATCAAGCTAGGAGCGATATGATTGAAGGCTCATTCATGAGTTGAGTCGTCTAAACACCTAAGTGAAGAAGGAGCACATCTCGAGAATTTCTCATTCCACTCATCATTCGTCTTTGCATGATTGCCCTAATTCTTCAGGCCTAATCAACAACACAACACTATAATTCAAAGCATTGTTCATGCGCAAGCACCTGTAATCTATATCACACAATTTCTAGAGGTGGAACTCGTTGATGAAGTACCTCAAAATATACCAGCCCAACTTGTGGAAGTAGTCACAACTTCTCAACCAAAGTTGATGATCCGGTTCTTTCACTGCCTGCATTTGAAGAATCATCACAAATGGAGAAAATGGCGACAACATCTTTCTCACAACAAGAAGATCCAATTTCAGCAACACCCAAAGGTGATCCCCTTCAGCGTGATGAAGATCAATTCCCAATGAACACGAGAACCATGTACAATGAGGTACTTGGAGAGGTTCCCACCTGGCTACATGATATCCTGATGAATTGAAAGAGGGTCATCAAGCCAATAGTGATAAACTTGGAAGCGATTGCGTAAATGTTAGAATCCATCATTCCAAAAAAGACCAAATACTACGCTAAGGTGTGTGTCAACGAATTCATAAATCACTTCGATGATTTTTCAACACCACTCGTTCACAATGGGGAAAAGGAGATGGATTTCCAAGACTCTGAAGTCTCACGAATTCTGCTCGGGAGATCAACACTTTGGGATGGTGACAAAGAAAAAGGACATAACTCCAGGCAGTGAATCGCAATTTTGGCTATTGAAGATCTTCCCAATGGCGAAAGACCAGAAGCTGGATTCTGATAAACTAAGGTGGCATAACGACTACGGTCTCGTGACAAATGAATAATTCACCATGGAAAGGTACTTTGAGCATGTGGAGAATTGTGAATATGAATACGAATGAAGACAAATCTTCTCACACCAAGATATTGCTCAGATAGAGGGGTGGATGAATTGCTCAAGTTTCAAACTCAGCACTCTTTCATTTGGAGGATTGCAGAGCACAGTCAATGAGTTCATTCCCGTACGATTGGGATAGGTGGACTCTTGGCCCAATGGATAAGGCACTGATCTTAGGTGTCTTGATCTAGGTGGCACATTGCTGACTAGGATGGTCTAGTGTGCATACAAGTCATTTAAGTGGGGTCCACATGTACCCATTTCTTTTATTTATGTATTTTTCCTTAAATGACCTTTTAACTTAAGTGGTTTCTATTTTTAGTCACTTTTTAAAAGTTGGTTAGAAAAAGTCAAAGGTCACTTAAGTGCCTTATTTAATGATCATATTAAACCCTAACTACTTTGTAACCAACTTTTGGGTTATGAAAGGAAGTGAGGGGCTCATTTGTAAGGGTGACTTTGAGAGAGGAGAAGAAGATACTTTTGTGCAAGCTTTGTTTCAAGAAGAAACTTTGTGTTCTTTGTGAAAAACATTTTGGAGTTAATAGAATAAGAACTTTGTGTCTCATTTATTGTCTCTTGTAACATTTGGTGTTCTTATGTTCATTAGATGTTAGGTGTTTGAATCTTGCATGCAAATATTATCTTTGATCTTATTGTCAACATTAGCAATCAGTTGTTCTAGTTCACAGTGATCAAGCTCTGACTATCTACTTGCTCATGTGTGTTCCCTTTTGCATGTTCTTGTTTGGCTAACTCAAACTCCGTTTTATTTGTGTTGGTTATTCATCTTTTCTCTTCATGCAATATTAGGCTCTGTTTTTACCTAACTCTTGCATGTTCTTTCAGTCCATTCCATTCCACTCCTTTCTTTCATTTCATTCCATTTCCTTCATTCACTTTTCTTCCATTGATGTTCCAAAACCCCCCCCACATACAATTTTGAATGTATAGATGTAAATACAGTTTTGGTTTTCAATAAAGGCAGCCTCACCTTCATTGAGGAGGGACTTCGTTCCCACACTGTTGCATGTCATTTGCATGCGTGCAAATCCATATGCTAACAAGGCTATAATAAGCCTTACCCGTAGCATGAAAAATGCGCTAAAATCCCATATTAGGGTGGCATGTATTTTTAAGTGGGTTATATCCCACACAATCCTCCAAATTCCACATGATGTGGATATGTATTAAAAAGTGGGTAATATCCCACATTAGGTGGGAAGAATTAGTGTTTAGGCTTTATTAAAGCCTTTCCCATTAATACATAGTGGTCATGGGACCACTTGAGGCTTAACTGCCCCTTCCTCCTTATCCTCTCCACGTGGATGTTTGACATATGTGTGGGGGCGGATTTACATGGAGTGGATTCATTAATGTTTGAACATTAATATGTGGAGGTTGGGATATATGCGTGAGTGACATAGGGGCGTTACGAAGCATCTGGAAGGCCGATCGAGATCTAGAGGATTCCAAATAGTGGAGCTAGGTACACAAAGCTTTCCATAATACACCAGGAAGGTGGAAGTCAGGTGCTATCTTTCACCCTTATTGTCTGAAGGTCTGGATATTATTATAAGCAATTTCTTGATAGTTTCCGTTAGCTTTTCTTGTGAAAGTACTATTGTAAATTGCAAGTTTTGACTACTGGAACGATTCGATAAGAACCCGGAGACGTAGGCAATTGCTGAACTCTGTAATCAACCCCTTTCTACAAAGTGTCATACTTATTGCATTATTTTAAGTTGATTTTAACGGGGGTAAAAATTAAACCGTAATTTGATAAGCCTACAAGGGTCTGAAGATCGAGTAGATAAAAGTTCCGGTCTATTTTCGGAACATTTTCAACCGTTTGAGAATGATTGAATTTAGAAGAGAAAATTTTCCCCTTCTTTGTCTTCACACAGCCCAAGTTTTGTTAGATGAAAAAAAGGGAAATAGAGGGGCCCACTTACAAGAAAAAATGACAAAATCTGATAGCTCATCTAAACAACTCCTTGGCATCTCCCTGTAACTGCATGGATCCAGGGAATTGTATAATCTGTTTATGAGGGGTTTAGTTTTGCAAGGAAAAGCTTTTAGTTTTATATTCAGCTCATCGAGCATATAAGAGAGCTACCTTCTAAAATAGAGTTGAAAGGATGTGAGTACGCTCCTTTGGTTCGGGTGAGCTATTCCTTTAAAGGATTGAGCTAGTTAAATCCCACCGAATTGTCTCATACGGAAAAATGAGTTGTCTAATGAATAACCAAGCTGTGATATGGAATGGACTCGACAATTTCCCATAAATGGCCAAGCTCATTTTTAACAAGCTGAGTTAATCCATATGGAGAACTGAGCTGTATATTACAGACACGGGGTCGAACTCATGTCTTAAAATGAGTGAGAATTCTATGAGACACTTGGGAAAACAAAGTGCTGAGTTATTATGATAAAGACTGAGCTCGTTAAGTGGAAAAGGGCTAACCGGGTGCCTTGAGCTAAACAACAAACTTTGGGAAGATACCGAGCTATCCATTGCAAAAGGGGCGAGCCATAAATTCACGAAGTCATCTTGGGGGCTCGTCGAGCTAAAGAGCTACAAGATATCATGTCATGAAGAATAGAAATGGCTCGGGCCTTGAGTGGAATGTGGTGACAGAGTTATAATAGGATGAGGCAATTGTAGTCATGTGGAGGCATAATAAATAGCTGCGGAGTCCATTTTGAGAAAATTTGAGTTACAGGTATGGAGAGTCAGACAAGTCTTGCAAAAATGAGCTTGGTGCATGTGAAGGCTACAATGTGGATGAGGCTTTGGGTTTGAGAGGTTCACAGGAACGAGTCTGAGTCATGGCACGATCTCGGGATGGAGCGAGTTAGAACAAAGAGCTGGAGAGGCATAAAAGTTCTTATTAATGAAGGCCGAGGCATACATCATGAGACCGAGCCACCTTCGAAGGATCCGAGCTCAAAGTAAGCCAATGAAAACTGAGGTGAATTTTAATAGTGACATCAAGTCCGCTGGCGAGCTTTCCCCTTGCTGGCTTGACGGGTCACACAGAGGTTCAGAGCGAGCTCAGATTGGTTCGAGCAATGGAGACAGTTGGTAAATGCGGGGCAAGTTTTTTACTTGACTCGATGAGTCTCATTGCAGGCCCATGCGGGCAAAGGTGGAGTCGCACGAGGTCACCACGTGGCCCCTTGGTGTAACTTCAAAAGGTCAAGAGCAAAGGAGACCCCAAAGCTACGCGGGGACCCCATGTGGAGTCGAGGCGATATAAGGGGTGATGCAATGCAACGTGGCAAGCAAACGAAGAATACTTGTGCTAAAAAAGGAGGAGGGAGATACTGACATGTTAAGGGTGACTCAACACTTATGGAGGAAGGGAAGTCAACCCAATGGAAGGTGGTGATGGGCGCGCCGAAAAGGAGTTATAGGGGATCGAGTTGCGAGGTTGAAGAGCCCATCAATGTGAGAACTCAACACGTGGAAAAAAAGGTAGCAGGTAAGACATGGAACAAGGGGACACCGTGGCATTTCAAAATGACTCGGCGTAGGGCTAGTATGAGTGCTTGGTGAGGGGATAAAAGGAGCCAGCTAGGCCGAGCTGGCTGAGATGGCAATGTTTAATTTCCAAGTATTAAATTAAACCCCCTCCCAACTCAAATGCAACAATGGAGAATAAATGATAGGGCCCCACCATTTTTAATTGCTCAAGGCATTTCAAATGATGAAGAAATACTAGAAAGGAGAGAGAATTATTAAATTTTCTTTTCCATCAAAAAATTAAATGCACAATCCCGTAATAATGAAGAAATGCCTAACAACACCCAAATAGTTGCATCTACTCAAGAGGTCGTAACTTTTGTGTTTCTTAGCAAAATTGGACAAAATTGGTCTCATTGGAATTGTGGTTTCAAGACCTTCATAAAATGACCAATAAATTCATTAATTAATGAAGATTTGATGGAGTATTTCACATAAAACAAACCTTGTTTAGTTTGGTGGTTGGATAGAGGTTGAGAGAGTAGTTGATGGACATGGGCAATGATTTTCTCTCACTGTAGGTTGCATATCAATCAAGGATAACTTTTAAAGATTTGCTATCATGATTTCCACCACTTTAGGTACATTGTAATTAATGCAAAGGGAAAATCTGAGCTTACTCTCTCTCCTCTTCATTCTCTATAAATTGAGGAGTTGTCTCATTATAAAAAAGGGGGCATAATTTTAGTAGCAAAACTCTGTCGTTTTGGTTTTGTGAAGCCAATGTTCTGCAGGCCTTTCTAGTGGACTCCTTGTATGGTGATCGAGGCCTTTCATTTGTAAGAGTTTGAATTGTGCATACCCATGAAGCAATAGATGCAAGTTTGTGGATGTATCTTCCCTTTCTATGTTTATTTAATTCTTCCTACCTCTTTAATCTTATTGCAGGTGTATTGTATCTATTCTATGCTCTTGCATGGATTCATTATTGTTGAGTGTGCATGAGAATGTTGTTATAAATGATGTTGTTAGACTGTGGAGAACTGTTATCACCCCCTCTAATATGCATTTTGCTTCCATTTTCACACATTGGAGAGTTGTTCTCATACCTTTCTTTTGGTGCATCACCTATGTAGTTTAGATTTATTTTACTTTTATTTCTCTCTCCCTGGTCCATTGGAAGTGATAGATTAGGAGTAGTCGGTAGTTTTCCTTCATTAGAGTTAGTTTGCACTAGGAGTAGGAAGATGAACCAACCTTCTCTGGAGGTCTATCTCAAGTAGCAAGTCCCACAATTCAGAGATAATACCCATGTTACCTAGTCACACCATGAGCTCAAGCACACACACTTGTGTATATCAGAGGGTGTTGTGATTTGGTGATAATATGACTATTTAGCATTTGAAGATGTGATAGAGTTGAACTTGTTCTTATTTCCGAATAGGTTCTACAAACATTTGGAGCCACACCCTAAAGACTCCTACGCCACCTTCTTATATACCCTCCAATGCACAACATAAGCGGCTTAGTGCTCAAATTATTGTGGAATTAATGAGCAAACATTCAATAATTAGCAATAGCTTTTGTCCCCAATAATGTCTCAAATAGATATATAGCGTGGCACACAAACAACTTTGGATACCCTTGATGATATATTGCGCGGGCATTAAATCACGCTCATCAAGGACATAGATTATTTTGATACACCCCTTCTTATAAAACATCAAGGTGCCTATATTTGGAAGAAACCATAAAATATTCCTAGCACAAAAATAAAAAAACATGTTGTGGCTTATCTGAAGCTGCCAAAATTTAAAATTAAAAGAACTCCTTTTAACCACATACTTTGATGGGTCTAAAGGAAGAAAAGGATCTGGTGCAGGTGTTGAGTTGATCAACCAAAAAGGCAAAAGGTACTCACACCATACATACTTTAGCTCCATGTACCAATGATGTTGTGGAATATAAAACACTTATACATGGCTTATAGTTTACTTTAGAAAATGGTGCCAAGTTTTTAAGATCAATTGGGGATTCACAACTGATCACCAAGCAGGGAGCCAATAAACTTTCCATGAGAAGTGCCCATCTAGATACTGAATCGACATATGGAACCTCATTTAAGACGTTGATGCATTTGGTATATGTTCCATACTGTGCCATGAAAACATTGTTGTAGATGCACCATCTCACACAACCAACACCTTGGAGCCCATAAAAATATTGAATCTTAAGCACTTCGAGGTTGAATTGGTCTCCCACCCATTCATCCACAACACCATTGAATAATTTCAAGTATTTAAGGATGACAAAATTATACTTGAATTCCTCTCCAATTATGAAGCTTAAATCGTAAGTGAAATCAACGATGAACCTAAATGGGATGATTATGGAGTTCTAAACTTGAAAACTAATGACATGGCTAGTGACATCATTGTCTTGTAAATGTTGTTTGATTAGGATCATCACACAAAGAATGAAGCCAAATATTCCCCACCAAGGAATGTGAAATACTAGACTCATAACTTGGGGGACTGTGATGATCCAAACTATGTGCTACCAAGAGAATCCAACACTCCACATAAAAAGGGAGAATTGGTATGTGCACTCAAGTGCTACCATGATGTTATTTCATGGATCAAAATTATATGAAGGTATTTTATCCTTCCATCTTGACACACACCATCCCACTAAATCTTGGCATGAAACCATTATTCTAGAGGTAAAATCCCATACATGCATTGCTAGAGCCTCTCATATTGAAGGAAGTACATAAGATGACGAGCAAAAATATCATCTTCTTGATCTGCCACTCAACTTGGGTAAAAAACCTTGTTCCAGTCTCCAAGAAAATTGGAGAAATTCTCCTTTGTGTGGACTTTTAGAATTTAAACAAGGCTCCAAGAAGGATAAATATACCTTTCCATCCCTTGATGAGGTGGTATAGATTGTGAACGATGCGTAAATGATATCATTCCTAGATAGGTACTTGGGATATAATCAATTCATTGTGAGAAGATAATATAGAATTAAAATGACCTTCACTTCCAAGTGAGGTACTTTTGCATATATGATAATGCCATTTGGATTAATAAATATTGGCACAACCTATTAGTGCATCATGGTTATTGCATTCAAAGACCTGATTGATGAGTGCATCATTGTATACATGGATGACCTCACAGTCTTCTCCATGATTCATGCAGAGCATGTTAAAAATGATGAGGTTCGTTGTAACTCTTACTATTTAATAAAAAATAATGTCAAAACTAGGCGGTGTCCAAGGCTATCTGCAAAAGGGGCTAAATGAAATAATGATTTTACAGTTCTTTTCTCTAAAATTGAAAATACATTAGAGGAAATTCAATAATTGAAATTGAATCTAATCTAACAATTGAAAGAAACATCTGAAAGCAAATATAATCTAACAAACTAAAATAAATAATAGAAAACAAATAAATGAAAGTAAACAAATGAAAGTGAAACTTCAAAAACAAAACAAAACAAAACACACAATGCTGATTTGAACAATCTAAGTAAAACAATATGATTTTATTTAAAAATAATAATAAACCATTCTTCTCCTTGAGTAAGAGTGGACCCTTGCTCTTCCCTCATAGTTGAGTCAACAAAACTAAAAATAAGTTGTTGCCAAAATTCTTGAACTGTAGATTTTATTGATCATAAACGATTTTACAAAAATCATCCATCTTCTACGACTACTTTATCGAGTTCTTTGGAGAGATGTTTATAACTCATGCCTTGGCCAATACTCCAAGATTATAGAACTACCTACCTATAATCTTGGGAAAAACTTGAATTCATTTTCCACTTTACAATGAGATAAATTTGGAAAGAATTTATTCAAACACTACAACTCCATATTTAACTATTTCTTCTTCCACTTGATAAGGAGACAAATGTAGAAGAGATTTAATCAAACACTACAACTCTAGATTGAACTACCTCTTTCTCTTGCACTTAAACTACTTCTTCCACTTGACAAGGAGACAAACGTGGAAGATAATTAATAAAATATTACAACTCTAAATTGAACTACTTCTTCCACATGCACTTAACTACTTCTTTCCATTTGCCAAGTCCACTCTTACATGATTGAATCTTTCAACATGACAACTATCCCACCATATTATTATCTCTACTTTTAAAATCATTACTGTGAATTCAATTTGAAGAATATTTTCAAACCTTTTCTGGGTTTGGTGTTCCTTGTTGTAAGATTTCTAAAACATCTTGAAATTATTATTTTATTAAGAAATGATGGAGATATCATAGTTTTACTGATCCTCTGTTTGTTTGTCTTATTTACTTTCCTTCAACCTTATTTTGTTGAAACTTCAAATGAAGATATCCCCTCAATTATTGTTGTTGTGTAAAAATGGAGAGAGTTTTTTCCTCATAACAATAAGAGGAACAAAAACCTCTCTTAGATTCTCATTTAGAGGTCTATAATTTTGTTTAGACCAAACCCAGTGCTGCTTGTGTGAGTCCCATGCTTAAAAACCTTCTACTGTAAATGATGATATCTTAGAAACCCTTATTGCTGTGTAAAAATGTAGAGAGGTTTTTCCTCATAACAATAAGAGGAACAAAAATCTTTGTCATATTCTCATTTGGAGGTCTAAAATTTTAGTTATAGCAAGTTCTGCACTACTTTTGTGAGTCCTGCACTCTATGACCTGTGATTCATGCACCCTTCAATGTGCAATTCCTGTGCTCTTTGTGATTCATGCACTCCTATGTTTGTGAGTCCTACGCTCCTTGTGAGTCTTGCACTCTTAGCTATGTGAGTCTCGCGCTCTTAGCTAAGTGAGTCTTGCACTTTGTAATGTGTGTATTACACTTGTCTATATGAATCTTGCACTTGCTGTAATACATTCTAGAGATCAAATGACGTACTCACACATAATACTGAACTCCAACTTACAAGAAATATTATAAAATGGAAACATTCATATTGCAATAAACTTTTTAAAGATATATCAAATATATTCTACATTTGATCTTAAATAAAATATGTAGTCCTTAAGACTACATCTAAATCCACTTTCTAAGAGAAGGAATAGTGTTATTTTGTGCATTAGATGAGACTTAGTTTGGTCTCATCAAATAACTTGGGCACATTCTTACAATGATGTTGTAAGCATGAAATCTCCCTCAATCCAAAAGTTTCCTCGGTGTCACTAAAGAAAAATTATTATAGTATATCGTGCTGGAAAGTGTATATCCATTGATCATGACATGAATAAATTTATCCTAAAGATAACCCTCATTAATAGAATTTATGAGAAATTTTATCTCAGGATTTGCTGAGATAGTGAGAGCACTCAACACAATGTTAAAAAAGACACAAAGTTTGAGTGGAAATATGAAGCACATGCCACATTCACAAAAATCAAAGAAGATGTGACTCAAGACCATGTCCTATTCAACCTAGACTATGCACGCCCCTTCTTCATCTATGTATTTACTTTAGAGAACCCTTGTCCAACAATTATCACCTACAAGAAAGAAGAAACAAAGAGTGAAAGTACTATTGCATTCATGAGCTACCCTTATGCAAAAATCTATTGCATTACCATTTAAAAACAAGCCTTTTCACTAATAAGAGTAGTAAAGAAGTTCATACACTACATTTTACATAACAAAGTGATTTCTATCATGTTTAACCCTAAAGTTAAGGATTTTTTTATGCAAAATGAGATTGGACAATGTTGTGGAAAAAGAACCTAATTTGGAAATATACTCAATGAAGATAGTAAGAGGCATGGGTCTAAGTTGTGCAATGACATAGGTTGATCCATCGCTAGTTTTCTAATAGTATACAATTAAATCACTCACACCAAATGAATGGTGCCATGGCATAGTTTATTAATTTCTCAACCAAAAATGTCCCACACAATTGTACTCAACATAAAGCTTTGCACATGAAGGGCAGTAAATTTATGATTAAAGTTGGCGTGCTCTACCACATAAACCATGAAGCCATATATTTGTGATGCCTATCTAAAGAAGAAGCTTATGCAGTTTTATGATATATCCATGAAAAGCAAGACACTAACCATGGATTAGGGAATTATACTATACAACAAATCCTAAGAGTGGGTTACCGTTGGTCCTGCTTGTTCAAAGAAGTACGCACTCATGTCAGGAATTACCACACATGCCAAATTTCCACATCAAGAGAGAAAAAACTTGCTATGTCATTGTAGCCTATTATTAAAGTGTGCCCCTTTGCTAAATGGGCATTAGAATTTGTTGGAATCATTAACGAGAACTCCTTAGCCGAACATAAGTTCATCCTCACTGCTACCAACTACTACACATGTTGGGCATAGGTGAAACCATTCAAGAATTGCACAATGGACATCGTCATCAAATTCGTAAAGGACCACATCATCACCAGGTTTGGTATGATTTTTACACTGGTATGTGATAATTACCTTGCTTTTACTTCCTCACAATTCCTTGAATTGGCTTATGATAATAATATTATTATGAACTTTTCTTCGAACTATTATACAAAAGGAAATGCTCTTGCAGAGTCAACTAATAAAAACTTGTTGGAAGATTTTGGATAAAAATGAGAGATTGGTATGATAAATTCAAATATGCCCTTTGATCATATAGAACTTGAATTAAGTATGAGCTAGGAACAAATCCTTACCATATTGTTTATGGCCTATACCATGTCTTTCTAGTAAACCTAAGAATACCCATGTTGAAGTTCATGCAAGAATATTTAGGGGAAGATGATAAAGTTGATGTTAGACTCCTTAGCCTGATACAATTAGATGAGAAATGAGATGAATCCCTTACTCATTTCAGTAGGCACTAAGAGGTCATCAAATGTTGGTTTGAAAGAAAAGAAAATTTAAAGCCCTTAAAATATTTGACCTAGTGCTATTATGGGATAAAAAATGAGAAAAAATGAAAACACAATATGTTCAACAAGATTTGGTTTAGCCCCTTTCTTTTGGCTCAAAAACCTACAAGTCGAGGATGTTCCATAATGCAGTGCTACCTCTATGCTTGTGCTATCGCCAGTCCCCGTGTGGCATGGAGACTAGGATAACCCTATCCCGATTATCGAATAAATGCATTTAGGACCCTTGCCAAGGACTGCAGGACAGTCTTTGAATGTTGGGCTCGTGTCATGTTGCAGTTTTAACCACCGATGCAGGGATCATAAATAGATTTGGTAATGGAATAAATTTAAACTATGGTGATAATAAAATAAATACGGGGACGTTTAGGTTTTCATTGCATACTAAGTGTATCTCTGTGTCTTCGATTCATGAGGTGATGTCATATGCCTTATGATTCATTCAAATCAAGAGCTTTTCGAGGTTTGAGTTTAGTATGTGTATGTAGTTTTTACTATGTTAGTCGTTGTCCTAATCAAATTGTTTTACAGATAACAATAAAAGTAATCCACATAATCCTTCTAGGGAAAATAATTTTGCAAGAAGCTAAATGCAATAGCTGGGAGTGGATGTGGTTTTGTATAAAGAAATTTAAAAAAAATTAATAAATAAATAATTTAGTCTTTTGATACTAATTTCTAAACAATAAAAGTAATATGAAAATAATTAAACCATTAAATATGTTTAATATTTCTAAATTTCTCGAGGTTATTGAGGATTATGCCAAAGCACTTGGCAAGAAATAATTAATGGAAATAATTTAGGGTATTATAAGATTTCACCCATGAGAAGGATTTTTGGGAAATTCTTCTTTAGTTTTTTGAGTTGCTGCCATGAGAGGAAATATGGTTGCATTTCCATGATTTTGAGTTGGAGTTCCATGGTGAGGGTAGACTTGTATTATAGGTATTGTGCAAATGGGTCTATCAAAGGGCATTGTGTGGTGTTGTGAATGAAAATTAGGCCATATTTTATCTCATTCAGTGATGTGTCTCAAGCTGCTATGCCCACATAACGTCTGAATATAAATGGGTCTCTTCTTCTGTTTCCAAAGCTCACTAAATTGTATAGTGACTAGGCTTGCTTGGATGTTTTACATTAGGATGGAAATGATTCTGGGTATCTTGTGTAAGAAAGGAATTCATTTTTCTTTTTTTTGTAAAGCAGAGGTCTTACGCTTCCTTGATAAAGATTTGGTTCAACTTTAATTTCAAAGGAAAGAGCTCCATTTGTCAGAAAATGGGTATGGTTATTATTGCCTTGGGAACTTCAAAGAAAATCATTTTGACAAGGTAAAGCCAAATTCCACGCCCTCTACCAACATCCTCCTTGCCACCATCCAATTTGGAGCTTAGTGCAATTGGGACGTCCATCTAAGCACAATTGAAAAATAGTTTTTTGGACTGTTGTGGTTTAATTTTTACAAGTTGATTAACTAAAAATGGACTTATTAAGTAGTGCGAGGATAATTAATCTAAGCTATGAACAGTTGTACTAAAGTAAATAAATGCAATAAATACCTTGCAAAAGGAAATGCTAACCCCAATACGCAAAAGAGAGTGAGGAAAGAACTCAGTTGATAAGAGATGTGTGTCGGAGAGTGTCACAGAGGTGATTGGAAAATCAGGAGCAAGAACGACTATGCAAGAGCCTCAAAAAGGGTGGATCTGGAGGATCTAGCTAGACTGGGGCACCTGGAAGAGGACCGGGGCATCCATAGGCGCTTTGATATGAAATTTGGGCTCCCTGATATGTGAAAAAGCTCAGAAACTGATTTTTACAGGGTTAGAAGATGGTTTTAAACCCTTGCTATGTGTCGTATCAACTTTGTTATCCTGTGCTAAATGTCACAAATACTCCAAGCTGAATAAAAGATATGCAAGACCCCAAAACAAACATCAAACCCTAAAAATTAATAATGCATATGAAGGGGTCAAACTAGATCCTCAATAGCCACAATGGTGGATGTACTAATTGAGCACTGCACTACATCTCAAACCCGATGTAGTTCTATGTGCAAGTGTGTGTGAACATGCCCTAGGTTTCTCTTGTTCCAATCACGTTTTGTGAAATAGGGAGCAATAACTATGTGTAGAAAATGTAATAGAATGTGTGCATGGAATAGAATAGAATCCCTCCCCTTATGAAGTGTGATGCAGATGTCCTAGCCTTGATGATGGAGCTATGTGGATGCAAGTGATCTCTAATGCAATAGATGGATGCAACTCTAGATGAAGTGATAGTAGTAAGTGATTCTAGGTCCCCCATTATGGTTTCATAACTTTATATTTATACGGTTCTCTTGTTCTAATTTCGTAATTAACCTCGAAAAGGCTGACCACAAGAAATATAAAGATGTTCAAACGGCTAGAAAGAGCCCAAAAAGTGGTGGGAAAGCTCAAGAAGGATTGGGGCACCCTAGTGGGACTAAGAGGCTAATGGGCGCCCCGGTCGAGGCGGGAAATGACCGATAAAGACTAGAAATGTGGGCAAAAATAGGTTGTAATGAAGAAATAAAATAAAATGAGATGGCCAAAGTATGTGGGTTAATTAGTACTTTTTTCACTTAAGAACCTTCTAAATAGTAGTATGAGACCGGGATAAATAATGTCTAAAGTGCATGATTTTGTGACTACATTTTGCCCCCACTTTATGTTGGTGAGAAAAACGTTCGATAACATAAGCTAAATAGAGATGTGTACCTGAAACCGATGAAGAGTGTAGTAGAAACGTGCTGAAGGACTAGACAAAATTGTGGCATGACAAAAAATATGGAGGAACGTGGAAACTAAAGATGAAAAATGTGCAAAAAAAAAGTGTTGAGAGTGAACTTAGGGTGGAACACATGTGTGTTGCTGTGTGTAATGCACCTCCATGGTTAGTAAAGCGTGTGTTATCGCAAAGTATAGTTGTTGATGTTGTTGTTGTTGTTTCCCCCAATTTGACTGATTTTTTCTCATACGGCCGGACTTGCAAGGATAAAATGATCAAGTAGTCAAATATATATGTATGTAAGTGTAAAAATGCTATGTAAAAGGTGCATGTGTAAAAACGCATGTAAATGTAAAGTATGCAAAATGAAAAGTGTAAATGGAATATGTGCACTTGATCCATGTCGAGAGAAAGGGTGTAGAAGGATATCCTGTACTATCGGGGTTTTTTCAGCGATCCGACACCATAGGATGAAGAAGTGTAGGGAGGAAATGCTGTGTGTCCTCCAAGCTCTAACTGCTTCCCTGAACTGTGAAGAGATATTTGTATCGTCCTCGGTTTTTTGGACCGAGGAACTAAAGTGCATCATAGGGTAGTGAGTGTAATGTGTAGAAGACAATGCGAAGGTGAAAATAAACGACCATGTGATGACTAGAATATGTAAATACGCGATGGATGAAATGCGATGGTAGGTATGTAGAATGCATAAAAGGTAATGTATAATGCAAGTGTACAATATGTAGATAGGTGAGTAATGTAGTTTGTAGGGATGAATGTAATGCAAGACTCATATGTGATGAAAACTAGTATAGTACGAAGAAGATGACATGAAAACACGCAGTGTATGATGTAAAACGTGTAAGGTGAAGACTAGTATAATGTATGATGTATGAATGTGGAAATAACACAATGTTGTAGACAAACATGGAGAATTGATGGTGTATGGTGTATGATGCGTGATGTCTGACAAAATGCAATGTATAATGCCTATAGTGCAGTGTGTGGGGTGGTAGTGATACCTCAACAGTCAAGTGTGAACTGAACCACGAGTGTGTGTCATCGGATATTGGTCACATTGTGGTAACTTAAGTGTAGTATTTCTTTTTTTATTTATAAGAAAACACTTTTGACCGGAGCTATGAACCAAGGAGTTTGAGAGTATCCTCCCATACATAGAATGATATTCAATAGTTGCTACATCTAACTCAGTAGCAAAAAAACACAAAAGTTAAGACCATGCTGCCTTGAACGCCAACCAAGGGCGCTAACTAGAACTACCATCGAGCGAAGGATAATAATCTAGCATGTTAGTAAAGTGCCCCCCTTTTGCCTTTTTTCTTCCGGACCTCATACCATGGACCCAGTTCTGAAAAAAATACCATCTGCAAACTATTAGGATCCATGGAAGGTGTTGTTTGATCAGGGGTATGTTCCCAATTTGAATTTGTTTTTTTTTTTTTTTTTTTTTTTTCTAAATTATTAGATTCATGTCCTCTCTTCACTTTGCCTGTCGCATTCTTATCTTCTTTCCAATCCTTTTTCTCTTTTGATTCTATTTGCCTTGTCCCTCTGAGGTTTTCCTTAGCTACTACTTCACGCCCCTGATTAGAAGGGGGTTATTCCAGCCACTATTAGTTTGTATCTTCTTTTTCTTTTGGATGCTCTTCCTTCTAATTTTTGGGGAGGATGCATGTAAATGATCGGGAGTCTTGCAAAGATGACACCGAAATGTTGTATTTTCATAATCCAATGGTTGAAAATGCTACATATTCCCGACTTTCAAGAGGATCTTCTCCGGGAGTTGCTTGTTGAGATCAATTTCTATACATATTTTGGCAAAGGTACAGATGCCTATCGCTGCCCTAGAGTGATCAATTTTTAGAAATCTCCCCATACCATGGCCGATGTATTCTAGGGCATGCCAAAGGTGTAGGGGAGGTTCGGGAGCCGAACCCACATAGGCATTTTCCTTGCAGAAAGGGTGTTTGGATCAAATCCAGGAACCAGGGAGTAAGGAACAAACCAGCGTTACCCCATAACCATGGTCAATTCGACAGACATTTATGATATTCCTCCTTGCTTTGAAACTGAAGCAGAAGGAGATCTCACAGTTGTTGGTTCAGTTTTCGAAAATCCACAGAGTAAGGGCATTGGCGTCCGACCACAGTCCGTTAAATCTCTCGATAATATCCAGCTGAGTTTGATGAAGAAAATGAGCACCAACCTCATGCTTATCCAAGCTCAGCGTCGGGATCTCCTCAACAAGATCAACTATGTATGCCTGGGGGTTGCTCGAAGTGGGTGCAAATTGCTGGACGATCGGTTTAAAAGAATCAATTTTTGGGGCAGTATGAGACCCACCACATCCTTGCCCGCTGGAACCCTTATAGCGATGAGTCGCTCCTCCACCCACAGATGAAGACTCGAGCTACCATTCAGGACTGGGGATCGACCATAACTCTTGGAATCCGCCTCAATTTTGATTTTTAGATCTGTAATAAAATCCGTCTGATCTTTCTTCCTCAAAATATTGAAATCCCTAATGCAAGCCACGTCCTTCCTGGTGATGAGCATTCCATCCCACACCCCCGGGATATCCGATTCGTTTCCCTCCTACGTAACAGTGTCCAGGATAGGGGATGGAATGGTGCGACTAAGATTTTTAGCCATTTCCACTACTTCGGCCCAATTCGTGAATGCCCTAATTTCGCTTCCTTGTCATCCGAATTATTCTTGTGAACCCTAAGTGTAGTATTTTTTAAGGTGCATTATGTTGAGTGGATTTTGAGTGGTTTTCCTAAAAGGGTGGAGAGGCGATATACGCCACCACCAAGTTTACAAGTGACAATGTATGGACTAAGCCAATTGTGCTTAAATTTTCCTTTGAGAGGTGCCTCAACATTTGTGTTTTTTTGATTTAATTTCAAGACGAGATCACTGACATTGAATTTGCGAGAGCGGGTATTTCAATTATAGGCATAAGAAATGCGAGATTGATATGTGCGGAGATGTTCGAGTGTTTGGACACGACGCAAGTCCAACATTTCTAGTTCATGTAGTTGGTTTTCATGATATTTATTATCGTTGAGGATGCCTTTGAGAGATATTCACAAGGACAGTATCTCGAATTCAAGTGGGATAACAACCTCGACACCATAAAATCATGAAAAGGGGTAACATAAGTAGGTGTACGAACACTATTTCGTAATCCCATAACGCGTAGAAGAGTTGGTTATGCCAATCGGTACCGCTAGAATTGATGATCTTACGTAAGAATTCGATAATAGTTTTGTTGGTCGCCTCAACTTGGCCATTGCCCTGTGGATAATAAGGTGTGGAGAATAATAACTTAATTTTTAAGTTTAGCGCAAAACTTTTTAACGTCTTTATTTTTGAAGGAGGTTCAATTATCGATGATGAGAGTAGAAGGAACCCCAAAACGTGTGATAATATGTGTGGTGAGAAAGTTACAAATGTCTACACCAGTGGTGTTTTTTAGAGTATCCGCTTCGAACCACATTGTAAAGTATTCAGTAGCAGTAATGATGTATTTATGTCTGCCTTCCGATTCAAGAATAATCATACCGATGAGAACGAATCCCCAAAGGGAGAAAGGCCAAGTGGGTGCAATGGGCTGGAGGTCATATGCAGGTGCATGGCAGAGATTACCATTTTTTTGACATTTGTCACAATGAGTAGCATATTCAAAAAAATATTGTTCCATCGTAGGCCAATAATACCCTTGGCGTAAAAGTTTTTGCAACATAAATTTACCTGAGAAGTGACCACCACATTCGCTATCATGAATTTGCGAGATAGGTGTGGGAATATCTGCGAGTGAAAGGAAATGGAGAAGGTGACTGTCGATAGCACGTTTGAAAAATTCAGTCCCCATGATAACATAACGAGTAGCCTCACGATGTAATCAACAAGCTTTGTGAGGCTGTAATCCATCGAGAATAGTTTTCTTATATAAGCAATTATAAATAGGCATAAACCATTCGACGGTGTCCTGACTACAGGTGATAACACAAGCTGTAAGAGGTAACGTAGAGATAGTAGGATGTCGTAAGTGTATAATGATGAACGTGGCTTGTTCGTTGGTGATATCTTGTGCGATAAGTAACTAGACACTTGCCATGACATCTGCATGGTGATTGTCTTTACGAAGAATAACGGTGATGGAATAGGACTCAAAGGTGGCTAAAATATATTTTATAAGGGTATTGATTGGATTTAGATGTTCTTCCTTCATATGATATGTATTATTAACCTAATTGATGAATAATTTAGAGTCGCCATGGATGCAAAAGTTGTGAATGAGAATATTTTGAGCCGTAAGCAAGCCTAAAATGAGAGCCTCATATTCAACAATGTTATTTGTATAAGAAAACCCTAATCGATAAACGAAGGGGAGTGGATCACCATGTGGGGTAATGGCAAAAATTTTCAATGTAGCTATAGTTACACTTGTAAGAGAGTAGGGTATAACTGATATAATATATGACTCTTTCACTTTGAGAATCATCATGTTGTGCCAATAAGGCGTCTAAGGCATGAAATGTAGCAGAGATATATAACAAGAAAGGTCGGTCAACTATAAGAGGAACTAGAACATGCGAGTTTAACAAGTGGGCTTTGATATGATCAAATGCTTGTTGACATTGTTGATCCAAAAAAACTTAGTATCTTTCTTCATGAGTCGCATGAATGGTTGGGTCTTATCAGTAAGTTACATGATGAAATGTCAAATAGTTTAAATTTTACCTTGTACAAAACATAATTGATTTCGGTTCTTGGGTGGAGGCATGCCGATAATGATTTTAATTTTTCTAGGGTAAATCTCTATGTCACGTTGGGAGATAATATATCTAAGGAGTTTACCCTTCGTTACCCCAAAAACACATTTTTTTGGATTTAAACACACTCTATATTAGCATAATCACTCAAATAGTATGCGTGGATCTTTTGCATGGGAAGTACGTCACCTAGATTTCGCTAAAATGTCATCCACATGTTTCTCGATGATCTTATGGATGTAATCATGGAAGATATGTGTCATTGCACGCTGATAGGTAGCCCCTGCATTTTTAAGGCCAAAGGGCATAACGATCTAAAAAAATGTACCCCATGGCGTGGTGAAGGATTTTTTTTCTTGGTCAGCAGGATTGATCTTGATTTGATTGTAACCCACAAAGCCATCCATAAAATATAAGATGTTATATCCAATTGTGGAGTCAACAATAATGTCGATATGTGACAAAGGGAAACTATCCTTAGGGAAAGCTTTTTTTAAATCATGGAAGTTAGTGTAACAATGAAATTGTCCATTTGGTTTCATTACAGGTACAGTATTAGACACCCATTCAGGATAGTAAACAACATGAATAAAACATGTGTCTAATTTTTTTTGAATTTCTTCCTTAACTAAGAGGGCTACTTTAGGATGCATCTTACAGATTTTTAGTTGGAGAGGTTTGACACCTGGGTTAAGGACTATATTATGCATTGCTACAAATGTATCACTACCTGACATATCACTATAATCCCATGCAAAAATATCGATAATTCATGAAGAACTTACTTGATATCTTTTTCTTTGGTTGGAGTGAGAGAGGCAACTAGCAAAACTATGTGTGGATTCTCAAATGTGCCTAAGTTATACTGTATTGTTTCTTCGTTAAGAATGACAAAGAGGTCTTCAATATACAGATCAGTTGGAATAGTATCGGGTGGATTGGCATTGTTAGTAGGGATATCAGACTCTCCAAGGAAAACCGTATTAGTGAACAAGGAAGGGTGATGCCTCTTATGGTGGAAAGAGGGAAGATGGTCATAAATACCCATATAATCAAGTAATGCATTATCAGTAGCAAAAGTATCAAGGGTATCCCAAAAAATAGATACATCATTACTAATAAGCTCCGGATGTATTAAGGGAAGTGAAGTAACATGATAGGTGGTATAAGTATTTGAAGGATGCATAGAAGGAGGTTGGTACCCTAGCCCAAACTTGTGTGACCACATTGGGAAATCCCAAAGCTCTATGATTTTATGATCTTGTTGATCAGAGAAGCCAAAATGATGGAAATACTCATAGCCTAACCCATACCTAGAGAAGTCCAGACTAATATCAGAGGGCGCAGGGAGATCAATGGTTTTTTCAACAACGTTACGATACTCAAAAGTTTATGGATCAGCTGACACATCGTAAACAATGCCCTAAAGATGAAATTTTAGTTATGCATGTAGTGTAGAGGGGACTACGTGCATAACATGGATCTAGGGTCTCCCAAGAATAATATTGTAATTAAGGTCGTTAGGCATAACATGACACGGTATAATAATTGTACATGGACTGATGGTGACCGGTAAATGAACAATGCCTAAGACATGCTTGGGGATATTATCAAAGCTATGAATGGAGATAGAAGGAGCGAGATATGCTTCTTCTGACATGTTGATATCTTGAAGGAAAGTGATGTTGCAAATATTGAGGCCAAATCCATTGTCGACTAAGCAAAGTTTGAAGCCTAATTTGTTAATACGAACTTGGATATACAAGGGAGGGTCATGTTCTAAAACTGCTGGAGAAGGTAGATCATCGGTTGTGAAAGTGATTTGATCCTCATCAAGGGATAGAGTAGAAGTGAACTTATGATATACATATTCAGGTGATGTATGGGGAGGAACATAATGAGTAACCAAGTAATTTTTAAGGTTATGGAGGCAATCCGAGTGATTTTGTAGGTAAGCGTGAATAGAGATGTTCGTGACGAGGAGATTTAATGATAATGAAGGAAGGAAAGATGAAAGAATAAGAAGTGAAAAACACTAAAAATCATGAAAAATATAGGGATAAAGAAGTAAAGACCTGGTAATAGAGATACTAATGATGCTGGAATGCGAATGCAAACCCTAGAAGGTGCTATGAGAAAAGGATCAGGTTCACCAAAATGATTAACTAAAAATGGACTAAGTACTACGGAAATAGTTAATCTAAGCAATGAACAACTGTACTAAAGTAAATAAATGCAGTAAATACTATGCAAAAGGAAATGATAACCCTAATATGCAAAAGAGAGTGAGGAAAGAAATCAGTTGATAAGAGATGTTTGTCGGAGAGTGTCACAGAGGTGAGTGAAAAAGTCAAGAGTAGGAACGACTGTGTAGGAGCCTCGAAAAGGGTGGATCTAGAGGATTTAGCTGGACTGGGGCACCTGGAAGAGGACCGGGGTGCCCACAGGTGCTCTAATATGAAATTTGGGCTCCCTAATCTTTGTGAAATCTTAGAAACTAATTTTTACAGGGTCAGAAGATGGTCTGAAACCCTCGCTGTGTGTCGTATCAAATTCATTGTCCTGTGCTAAATGTCGCAAATACTCCAAGCTGAATAAAAGACCTGCTAGACCCCCCAAAAAACCTCAAACCCTAAAAAATAATAATGCATATGAACGGGTCAAAATGTCCTCAATGACCACAATGGTGGACTTACTAGCTTAGCGTTGCACTACATCTCAGATCCGATGTAGTTCTATGTGTAAGTGTGTGTGAACATGCCCTAGGTTGCTCTTGTGCCAGTTGCACTTTGTGAAATAACGAGCAATAAGTATGTGTAGAAATTGTAATAGAATGTGTGCATGTAATAGAGTAGAATCCCCCTATGAAGTGTGATGCAAATGTCTTACCCTTGATGATGGAGTTATGTGGATGTAAGTGATATCCAATGCAATAGATGGATGTAAATCTAGATGGAGTGATAGTAGTAAGTGATGCCAGGTCCCTCAATATGGTTTCATAACTTTATATTTATAGGGTTCTCTTGTTCTAATTTCGTAATTAACCCTGAAAAAGGCTGACCACAAGAAATATAAAGATGTTAAAAGGCTAGAAAGAGCCCAAAAGTGGTGGGAAATCTTGAGAAGGATTGGGGCGCCCCAGGTGGGATTGGGGCGCCCCAGGTGCCCCAGTACTTTCCCAGGTGCCCTGGTCGAGACTGAAATAGTGGGAAATGACTGAAACAAACTCGACATGTGGACGAAAATAGGCGGTAATGAAGAAATAAAATAAAAGAAAATGTCCAAAAAGATAGGGCTTGATTAGTACTTTCTTCACTCAAGAACCTTCTAAATAATAGTATGAGACCAGGATAACTAATGTCTAAAGTGCATGATTTTGTGACTACACAAGTGCATTGTTAGTCACGTATACAAAATTTGGGAAAATACACAGAACTCAAATTGTTTGAAAAAATACCTAAAAAAAGTGTAGACTTTGTAATGCTAAGGTTGTGGGATTGGCACAAAGTAGTGTTTTGGATGACGCCTTAAAGATTTTTAAAGAAATTCCTCAACGAGATGTCATCTCATGGAGAGCCATGGTTGCAGAGTATGCACAAATGGGTTCGTTGAGGAGACCTTAGAGGCATTTAAGCAAATTTTGTTAGAAGATGTAAATTCCGAGTGTTTTTTGAATATCTAGAAAGAGAGCTCAAATTGACAAAAAATAAATTAATAAGCTCATGTTCATCTAAAATGAGAAGACAATTTCTCTAAAAAAAACAATGGTAAATGCTCGGTTCAAGGCATTAGTCAAAGAGGAATAAATTGTAGATAAGATCAATTCTAGCACAAAAAAATTCACCAAATTGATAATGGTTATGGTGTTACCACAGAGGTTGAATTGTGGAGCACCGGTCAAAATAAGGGCTTTGGAATAGCTATAGAAAACTGAAAAGCATATTAGGTAGCAGATTTTGTTGTCAAATTGTAATTGACCAGGAATATACATATGTAGTTGCGGAGATTAACCCAATGCTTACGAATTGTTTGACGAAAATCCTTTTCAATGACATGGTCTCACAGATCGTGATTGTGGAGCGCTTGGAGTCCAGTGTACCCAGGTTTGATTTTTTGGCGTGGTTTTTCTCAACCCTTTCTTGCATGAATTTCATGTTTCTAGTTCTTCCCTTTGCTTGAAATTGAAAATAAAAGAACAAGGAAATATATGCTTTCGGACAATTAAAATAAATTATAATACAAACAATGATATTTTCCTCTTTTACGTAATCCGAAGGAATAGTTTGAGTGTAAACCCTTTTCTAAAAATTACCTCCTAGATGAATGGATAGATTTAATAACCATACTGGTTAACGGAAACTACCTGAATGTTGAGTTGAACTCTATTTCTAGTTAATTCCACCCTTCTTGTTTACACATTGAAAAGTTAAACACAATTTCCAAGAGCGTCTATAACATATTTTCGAAACATGAAACATGAAAGTTAAGATTGAAATGAGTCCCTTGTCATGTGGAGTACTGTAGTGAACCCTAAGATGATGTCACGGGTTCATTATGTACTTTTTAGTAACCCTTCTAGGATCCTTGTTAACCATTTTTGCAGTCTTGGAAAGCTGTTGAAACTCGAAAGTTGAGTTTGGTTTTGGCATGTCGTTCGTGCATCGAGTGAAGATATGGATATAGGCCTTCGTATACCTCTAGTATTTACATAATATATATTTTTTGCAACCTTCAGTGTTGATAAGAACACGTCGCAAGACAATTTTACAAGGGAGTTTTATAGGCCTTTAGACGCTGAATGAATGGGTCAAACTAGTCAAACTTTGACCGGTGGCTCTAGAAAAATAGTTGCCATTCGTACTGAGTTTTCTAGTTTTGAGTTTCGTCAACTCCAATGTATTCCTTGTATACATGTAAAGGTAAAGGGTTTTTCTTATGGTGTGTTTGACCACTAGAAATCGTTCTCCGAACACAGTTTTTAGCCACTTGAGCTAAATCAGATGTTTTTGTAAACTAGTAGAAAAATTAGAAAACACTGTCATGGGCCCATATTGAGTTAAATTATTGGCGAGAAAAATTGTAGGCATTAACTTACGTTGTCATGAATCTCAATTTGGTTGTTTGTTTAGATAAAATTGATTTTGGGAAAACATGATGTTGTATCTCTCTCCTCTCTCTACTCTCTAGTTTTGCATTGTAACGAAAAATGAAAATGCACCTCTTATCTCCCTTATTATGTAAAGTGTTTTCTTTCATGGTAAATGGAAAATTAATAATCATGAGTTGTGCTAGATCATAGGAGAATGCCATGTCAGCGGTTTTCGTTGACCCATCCTCTAATGGTTGTTGCAGGTCGCATGTAGCACGAAAAGTAAGATAAATGAAGGAATTTGACATTATAGTTGTACTGAAATTGTAAAATACATAAAATTATGAGATGTATTGTATTTTAGAATAATTGTAATTATTATCATTTTGAAAGGAGAAAATGAAAATCAAGTATAAATAGTTATTCCATGCATGTGTTGAAGTTTATTTGTAGTTGTAATGTGTTTTAGAGTTGATAAAATAAACATTTACAACATTAATTATCTCTTATATATTTTAAACACTAAGAATATTGGATGAAACTTTCCTTGCCTTAGCTGTCTAAATGAAACGATTATATAACCCTTTTATGTTACCCTTAGTCTTAGTTGAGTCTTGCTAAGCCCAAAAACCTCTATAGTGCTAAGAAAAGGCTTGAAACTATCACAAGTTGTTTGCTTGTTTTGTATTTGGGAGAAGCCTTGATATACCGTTTCCATCACTTATGTACTATTTTGGGAGGAAATGAATACACTACATGTACCCTATAAATTTGGGTGGGAAAATGACTATTATTCCTAGAGGTTGTAGTCCTAGCCTCCTCACGAAAAAGTTATTTCTCTTGTGTATATGGTCCTTGTACTCTAGTGGGTAGAATAAGTTTTGTGAATATAATTGAGATGATTTCACACTCAAATGATCTCATTAAGATATTTAAGCAACATGAGTAAAACCTATGACCTAGTTACATGCACATGAAACTATTGAGTTTGAACCCCTTAAGCTCTTCATAATAGAGGTGTACCCTTGGTAAGTAATATTGAAGTATCTTAGGTTGTGTGAGTGTTGCGAGATAAGGATATTTGATTCCTCTAAGTTTTTCCTCATAATAGGGGGTAGACCCCTTGAGTGTCAATGATGTATTTAAGTATTGTAACTCCTACAAGGATCATTTGTAAATTACCCTTAGTGTACACTTATCCAACAATTGAGATAGTGTCATAGAAGGCATTTAAACTCCTTATATTATATTGAATACCTTGTGTGTGAAGTACATTTTAAATACTTGAGTTATTTAAGTAATTAAATGATGTGATTTGTATGGGATAACACCCTTGGAATCTTGTTTCACTAATTGAAGAAGTAGTGCTTTATGATTTGTAGTTCTTCTAAAATGACACCAACCTGAGATAAAAGGAAAAGAATGAAAATGTAATAAGAACAAGAGTAGATGAAATGAATTTTGGAATGATCGGGATGAATATCTCTTACACTTTGAAATATGCCAAGTTGGCTAACATGCTTAATATGATCTTACAACAAATGGGACTAACAGAATGCACCATAGGTGAACAACATTTTAATAATGGGAAACCTTGTTATAGTCAATGAATGAGCCATTTTTCATGATCATAATCAAGGTTTAAAAAAGAATGTTAAATGACCAAATATCAAAAAGGGGAAAAGTGAATTAAATTATTCGTCTTTTGGTTGTGTTGCTAGTGTGGGCGTCACAGTACCGTTGGGGTGTTGGGCTATGACTTATAAGTACCATGGAAGTTAATTGCAACTTAATAAATATTTTTTGTGTAAATTTCAAGTTACTTCAAAGTAACCATCGAGTTATATGATCTCTTTGCAATTAGATAAACATACTAACTTAGTTGGAACCAACACAAGTCAAGTGTTAAATGAAGTAAAATAAATGTAGCCTAGAAATAATAAGGAAAGCTATATAAGTGTAACTAATTAACAACTAATTGAAATATTTAAAAAAAAACACAACCTTTGCATGATTGTAACTAATTCAAATATGAATATAATTAAGTTGTACCTATGAAAATGTGATAATGTAGAAGGTGCATACTCGTGATGGCCATGTTATGGTTGGGTAGTGGTTCTGTACTTGTTGCTATGGTAGTGTGGCTTTGTTGTGCATTGGGTGTCATCATTTAGTTTTCATGTTCTTCATATGGTTGTGGTCGTCATATGTGATGTGGAACAACTTGTTGCAATCCTATGTGACGTCACTTTGTTATTTAAGTAAATGAAAGTAAAAAAAGTACCATGGTATTTTTAGTCTTGTGTTTGGATCCCACGGGTGGGCGCTACAATTGGTATTAGAGTGAAGATTCATACTCTCAAACCTATGGGAAATTTTGGTGTTATGATGGATTATGCATGATGGTGGAGGAGTTGGAGGAGTGATGTATTATTTTGCGGTGATGTGAAAAATGTGGTACTTGTGATGATATGAATGTACTTATTGTGCTTACCATTTGGTGTGGTCTTGCTATGATATTGATGTGTTTCTTGATGGGAGTAAATCCTCCCTTTCTTGTGAATTCAACATGAAATTCATGTGTATTGCCACCTTGTGTGCAAAGGAAATGTTTTATAAGCTATGAAAGTGTTGTGATGTTTCATGTTCTAGTGATATTATATATGTGGGACAACGTGTTGCATGACAATGTACTTCATAGTGAAATATGTTACATTGTAAAAATTCCCATCGTGTTGTATTATAATATAGCATTATGTCACGATACTGTGTTGTATCATAGTGTATGACATGATGTGAAATATTTATGTTCGTGATACATATGTACTCATTTTACATATGTTGATTTCATGACCCCTAACGTATTGTACTTGCACTCTTGGTGTGTTATGTGGAAATGTACGTATTGTAATGTTGTGGAATATTGTTATGTATACCTTCGTAAATTTTACCATGCCTAAGACACTATGGTTATTGTGTGTAAATAATCAATGTGATCATAACATTGTTATGTGCTATGTTGTGTACTGTACACTACTGAGCCCTACGTGTAGCATCTAGACGTGTATGTGTGGAGAGAGAGGTTGTAGACCAGGTGACCATAACCTTGAGTCAAGTACAAGTTTCAAAGTGAAGTCTCATATAGACTGAAAAACTCATTTCTATCAGTTTGGTATACCTCGAGCTTGCTTGGTATATTAGGGATGTACACCACCTTAGGCTCATGCTTATGTGAACTAATGTCTCTGTTCTCTCATATTGAGTTTTCCATTGAACAATCCTATGTGATATTGAATATGTGGATCCTTTTTTGTGTGATTTGAAGATATATGGAGTTATACTTATTCTGGTTATATGTATTTTTTGTGCGTTGAGGCTCGATATGAAAGTTCCAGCAACTCGATGAGTACCCCTTTGGTGGTCATGGAACGGCCACGTAGTGATCGTAATGTGATCTTTTAATCTCAATATTTTATCCGTAAATTTATCCTTGTCTCTTCCTTTTAAGAACCAATAATTTTATTGATTGATGTATTCATACATTTTGAACATTTAACTTGATTTTTAGCTAACATGAGGCCCTTGCATTACTGTGGCTATTTAGCCATTTATTTTACTTAGTTTTAAAACTACCCTAAGTTTAAACTTTTGCTAGCCTAGCCCAAGGCTTGAGTTTTGTTGCTGCTTAGCATTCGAATCTGATTGTTGTGCTAGTTCTAATGTTGTAATGTGATGGAATAGTGTCATGGGATTCACCATGGAGTGGTTGGACCTATAGACCCATTTCGTTGTATGGGTGTATGCCCTAAGGGGGTCATGGGGATGTGCAATATTGAGCTATAGGTTACTATGCCACTTGGGTGGAGGTGACGAGGCTTTATGTGCTTACGGCCATAGGGTGACTCATCCTCATTAAATGGAGAGATAAGGTGATGTGACTTTTGGTGAGTGACACGATATGGAGAAATATGGAGATGTGGCTCTATGGTGAGCGACCCAACATGGAGAAATAAGGTGACGGGGGTCTATGGTGAGTGACACAGCTTGGTTTTGACACTATGATTTTTTTTTCTATTAGGAGGCATATGGAGATTTGGGAGGCATATTGAGTTGGTAGTTATGTTTCATGGGTTACTCCTGTGATTCTTATTATGCATTGTTATGATGGATGCTTGATGCTCCTCTTTGTTGTTATGTACTACTTAGATCTTGTCTTGGCACTGTGTGGGTATAAAACTAGTTTTGAGTCATGTGATACTAGTTGTATATGTATCAATGTGATGCTTCATTATTTGTTCGTCGCATGTGTGTGTTGGATCTATGCCTAGGGCATAATTGTTGGAAAATATATGTTATTTGGACTATTGTTATCTTTCCATGGTGGAGTTAGTAGTCTTGTGATATGATTCAGTCATGAAAATGTGCTAAAAATGTTTTCTGTGAGTAGTTCATAGTGTGTTTTGTATTTTGTGTGACATTGTGAGGTCATCAGTTTGGGAAACCATTTGGGACTTTGAAAGTTAAAATACTTAACAAGTGATAACATTATGAATAGTGAACAAATAAATTGGACAACCAACACAATTAATAAATGATGAATACACTTATGAGAAAACACATGCGAGCATGTTTTGAAACACACACCAAAATTTGGGTATGAATCCACTATGGATTTGAACTGTTGGATTACAAAGTTTCATTAGCTTTGAAACTAAGAAAAGGTTTTAAGGAAAAGATAAGTTGAGTAATAAAATAACTAATAATGTCAATCTTCACAGAACATTAAGAAAATGATTTTTTTAAAATATGGCCAACCTACTGGTGGTTGTGTGCTAAACAACATAACCCTTTCTACTGGTTAGAATTTTTCGTTGTTCACTTCCCATGCATACTCATTCCTCTTTGTGCTTGGAAAGTGTCACATCGTGGACGATGCTTTTATAAGGGAGGGAGAATGTAGTGCCCCCTCTGTGCTTGTGCTGCCGCAAGTCCCCGTGTGTCGTGGGGACTAGGATAACCCTATCCCAGTTGTTGAATAAATGCATTTAGGACCCTTGCAAAGGAATGTGGGATGGTTGTGGAATGTTGGGCTCATGTCGTGTTGTAGTTTTGATCACCAACGCAAGGATCATAAATAAATTTGGTTATGAAATGCATTTAAACTATGGTGATAATAAAATAAATACGGTGACATTTATGTTGTCATTGCGAACTAAGTGCATCTCCATGTCTTTGATTCACGAGGTGATTTCATTTGTTCAACTCGAGAGATTTTCGAGGTTTGAGTTTAATGTGTATGTAGTTTTTACTACGTTAGTCATTGTCCTAATCAAATTGTTTTGTGGATAACAATAAAAGTAATTCTCATAATCCTTCTAAGGAAAATAATTTGGGAGAAGGTAAACACAATATATGGGAGTGGATGTGGTTATGGATAAAGTAGTTTAAAATAAATAAATAAATACATACTTTAGTATTTTGATACTAATTTCTAAACAATACAAGTAATATGAAAATAATTAAACCATTAAATATTTTTAGTATTGCTAAATTTCTCCAGGTTATTGATGCTTGTGCCAAAGTGCTTACTAAGAAAAAATTAATGGAGATTCTTTTGGGTATTGTGAGATTTCACCCGTGAGAAGGATTTTTGGGAAATTCTTCTTGAGTTTTGTGAGTTGTTGTCGTGAGAGGAATTTTGGCTATATTTCCATGATTCTGAGTTGGAGCTCCATGGTGAGGGTAGAATTGTATTGTAGGTCTTGTGCACATGGGTTTAACAAAGGGCATTGTATGGTACTGTGAATAAACTTTAGGCCAAATTTTATCTCATTTAGTGATGTGTCTCAAGCTGCTCTGTGGGCATAAGTATGAATATGAATGGGTTTCTTCTTCTGTTACCAAAGCTCACTGAATTGTATAATGACTAGGCTTACGGTGGTGTTTTACATTAGGATGGAAATAATTCTGGGTATCTTATGCAAGAAATGAATTCCTTCTTCTTTTTTTAAGGTAGAGGTATGACACGCCCTTGCTAAAGATCTTGTTCAACTTTATTTTCAGAGGAAGGAGCTCCATCAGGCAGAAAATGGGGACGGTTATTACAACCTTAGGAACTTCAAAGCGAATCATTTTGACAGGGTAAAGCCAAATTCCATGCGCTCTGCCAACATCCTCCCTGCCACTATCCAATTTGGAGCTTAGTGAAGCTGGGACGTCCATCTAAGCACAATTGAAAAATAGTTTTTTGGACTCTTGTGGTTTATTTTCTTACAAGTGCATTGTTAGTCATGTATGTAAAATGTGGGAGGATACACAGAGCACTCAAACTATTTGAAAAAATACCTTAAAAAAGTGTCGACTTTGGAGTGCTAAGGTTGCAGGATTGTCTCAAAGTAGTGTTTCCAATGACGCCTTAAATATTTTCAAATAAATTCCTCGATGAGATGTCATCTCATGGAGATCCATCTACTGACTTGTAGACATCATTTTTAATTATGTCCCAGAATTGTTGAAAGAAAAAAGCCTAAAAACCATCCGGACCGAGATCCTTGTCTGGGATGAGATGATTGATCGTAAATTCAACCTCTTCCATTGATGGATTCAAAGAGAGTATTTTTTTGTCTTCCTCAGACACAAGAGCTAGGATGAAATTAATAAAATCTTTGTCCTTTCCCAAATTAGGACTAATTTGACTAGTCAACATGTTTTTGAAGAAAGAAATAGCTTCATCTTTTATCTCTTCCTTTTCCTCCAAGATTGGCCCCTCCATTTTCCTAATTTTATCAATTCTATCAAAACTTCTTCTCTCGAGTGTGGTGAAGTGAAATAATCTTGTATTTTTTTCACCCTCTTTGAGCCATGTTATTCTCAATTTTTTCCTCCAAAAAGTTTCTTCCTTAGCTAAGATGTTATGATATTCTAAAATGAGTCTTTCTTTTTCATAGTCTTCCATGTTTGTTCCTAAATCACTCCTTTCACTTTTCATCTACATATTAAGAATATCTATTTTCAATTCAGATTTCTTCTGCAAAATGTTCCCAAAACTCTTTTTATTCCATTTTTAAAGATTCATTTTGACGTGCTGCAACTTTTTGTACCATCTAAACATAGCATTTCCTTGGACATTTAATCTCCACCATTCCTTAATGATATCTTTTAGCTCCTCAATTTGGAGCCACTTTTTTTCAAAACTAAAAGGAATTTTACTTCTTGTGGGATCTTTATCATCAAGAGAATTACGTTGTGATCAGATCCAATCCTAGGGAGAGAGAAGATAGAAATATCCTTCTTGAACCACTCTTCCGTATCCAAAATTCTATCAAGTCTCACCTGAATAAGTTAAGACTCAACTCTTCTATTTGACCATGTATATTTACAACCCTTTAGATCTATATCCAATAAGTTATAATTAAGGAGAAAGTCATTAAAATCCTCCATCCTAACTATATACTCCATAGATCCCCATTTTTTTTCCAAGGGAGAAGCTGGGGTATTGAAATCACCAACCACTAACCAATCTGATCCAGAGATGATGTTTTTGAAGTGTAGAAGATGCTACCATAATTTCGTTCTTTCCTTATGTAAAGTAGGGGCATAAATGTTAGAGAGAACCCATATTTTTACTATTTGTCAGCATGACTACCATATGGTTTCATCTTTTTAGTAAGAGTGTGCCTTCAAAAGTGACCAGGTTCCATACAATCACTATCCCTCATGAGGCACCATTAGAACTAATAGCAAAGGCCTCAGAGTTTCTCCAAAAGTACTTGCAGGAACTTAGAAAACTCTATTCCTTCGTTTTTGTTTCTTAAACTACTAATACATCAAGATTATGATTTTCTACAAAATCTTTAAGGATCCTCCATTTTGCCGGGTTGTTAATCCCCCTTCCAATCCAAGAGATGTAATTCATTTTCTAAGATTGAGTTTATTTTTTGTAAAGACCTTTTGATCTAAATAGATCTATTTCCCTGAATCTATATCCTTCTGAGTATTCATTTTCCTTAATTCAATTTTATTAGGTCTTCCCTGTTTGCTGTTAGGAGTCTTAATGTTTGTTGGGTTTTCACCTCCTGCATTTTCCCCTTTGCCATATTTTGAGGGGGTACCTTTGGAAGACTCGCCCTTTGTTAATGGTGAAACCATTTTCCTTTCCTCTTTCTTTACTTCTGATTCCTTTTGGAAAAATTGTTTTACGTTCAGTATTTATTCTATTGTTAGATTTATCATATCTCCAACAGTTTTATTTTCTTTCAGGCTTCCAAATTTTGCAGAAATCTATCCTTTTCCAACCAAGATTTGGATCTGCTCCACAACAATTTCCTCTAAAATTATCTTTGTAGGTTCTTGTTCATCCTTGTGTCTTTCCTCTATGAGGGAATCCCCATCAGCCTTACTATTAGAGATTTGGGGAACCCCTTTATTTAGAGAGGAAAGCTCCAATTTCCTAACAAATGGTGGTTCTTTTTCCATCTACTCCTTTTTTCCCATAATCTTTGAATCTGACATTGAGAGGGATTTATTTCTCTTCTTATTAACCTCAAGTGTGAATCCATATTCATCCTTTTCTTGAGATTGTTTAGGAGGTGTTTTCAATACTTCCTCTCTTCCAATGATACAAAGAGGCCTATACCCTTCTATGTGGTTCTTGAAAAATAACTTATGGTGATCTGGCACACTTTGCATGATTCTTTTCCCTTTATCTTCCTTACCTTCATTCAGATTTACTAAAAAATACACCTGAGATATCTTGAACTTGCAATTTTGATTCAAATGACCCCATCCATTTCACTTGGCATATTTTTTGGGCTGCTTTCCATTTCAATTTTTTATTCCTAGACCCCTAATCTATACTTCAACTTGATGTTGTTAGGGATGTCAGTGCATGTAATAGTGTATATGCAGAATCTAGCACACACTAATCTAGTCATATTGAGAGTAGCATTATCTATGAGCACCAAAGAACCCAAAGAGTTAGTATTCCTTTAATGATGTCCTCTTCCCATAACTCTAAATGAAAATTAGGTAAACACACCCAAATAGGGAACAGATTCAAGTTTTCTTTGTCCAGGTTAAAATTTGGTTCTCACTTTTTTAGGTACCATCTTGATTTCCCCTAGAACCAGGGCCCATCCTCCAAAACCCTTAAAATGTCTTCTTAAATGTTAAAGTTAAAGAGAAAATAAACCGTTTGGTAAATCACTTACCTCCAGGTGTCCTTTCAGGTTCCGTTTAAGTTTTTCCCATCTTCTTAGTGCATCGATATTAGGTCTTCCTCGAACCATCTTTCCCACCAGTGCCTTGTCCAAGTTTTTTGTGGTACTATTTAAAATAGAATTAGGAATATCCAGGATGCATCTTGAAGCCTCCTTGGTAACTTGCAAAAAAAAATTTGGGCCTTTCAATACGGAACCATTCTTCACCACACCTAATCAAGAATCAAATTCCTTGTTTTATGTCTCTTTCTCCTTGTCAAAATCATATCCTTGGCCCACTTTGTCTCATACTGTTACATCAGACTCTTTGGATCCAGGTGAAATCCCCCTTCTATCATTTTTCCACTCATAGTTTTTCAAAATATCCTCCTCTTGCTTGCCATTCACTCATCCTCCGATTGACCTCTACATAGGATTAGATACCTTTTGTATTTTTAGATTTATCACCATTATTATAACATTTTGATATGCTTTCATATTCAGACTGTCTTAGTTTTACACAGTTTTAGGGGCCATGAAGTATTTAATTCTTTCCTTCTACATGGTGCTTAGTTTCAATTCCATTTTTGAACATGTTAGAGGCATGGTATCATTTCTCAACTCATGTTTCAGTATGTAATAAGTTATAATCATCTTGGAGGTGACATGGGAAAATTGGGGGCACTTATTTCCCTTTTCTACTATGTTTCTTCAATTAAAAATTGGTCTTACGTCTGTCACCTACGATATAGTCTGTAGGATTATGGAAGGAAGTGAAATAGCAAAGTTCTTCATGGTTTGGATTTCTTATCTTCTTTTAAATTTAGGGGAAGATATATGAGTTTCTAAATGGGTTTGATACAAGATCTTCCTCCTTGGTAGGGGTGCTTCAGCTCCTCCTTTTGGTTCTTCTCTTTGACATTCATGTGTTATGTTGGTACACCTAGGACATCAACCTCTTCTCATCACAATTCGGGACTAATCACCCCCAATCCTTCATCAGAGTTCAAAGAAGCTTGGAATCTCCAAAGCATAAGAACAAGAGAAGATTCCCTTTGTAAGATAAACAATTGTACTCCCATGTTTTTCATATTTTTAAACATTTTTTGTTACAAATTTTTATATAGTACTTTCATTACATTTTTTAGTTAAAGTTTAGTTTCTTATTTTTGGAATTGACTGCACTGTATGTTCAGGATGTATTTTTGAGCATGCCAAAATCAACACAATGAGATACTGCAAAACAAATTTATTGTGAGAAAATACAAAGTATATCTACACACTCAGGTATATTTTCCTTTTAAGCATGTAATTTTCATTTCATACTTAAAGGGGGAAAAATGTAGACACTCAAATTTGGAAATCTAACCTTTGACAATGTTGATCTTGACATTTCACGCTTGTATACACAAATACACTCTCTGCACTCTTTCTTAAAACACCTTAATATCTCTCTGACTACTTTATTATAATTTCACACGTCTCTATCATTGACTCCCGAGGTTAAATATCATAAAAAGCATATAAAGACAACTATCCTTTGACCCATAAACCTAAACTGTGATTTTTCCCTTCGGGTAAAAATATTCAGTTTGGGTTGGTTTATAAAAATATACAACCTAACCCTACTATACGATTTTGGACCGACACATTGCGCACCAAAATTTTCAAATGTGTCATCTTCATATAGACTAATATTCCCCCTTGGTCTTCCTTTCATGAACTAAGAATCATTGAAAAGCCCATATAAGCAAGTCAATCATACCTCATTTAGGGTCATGGCATTATATTTTCTCCTCATGTTAAAGAAAGAACTAAAGGAATTTATTACTCCCTAAATAGTAAAGTAATCGATGCAAATCCATTATGTCAACACGCTCCGTAGGTATGAATTATCTTACCAAGTCTAGGAGTCTCCATCTTCTCTCCACAAGTAAGCATAATGACCTTTCCCAAGTATTTTAGCAAGTGTGAAACTCAAGCAAAGCATTGTTAAAGCAAAGTTGTCAAAGTTCTTATTGCACTATGGTAGATATCACACACTAGGAAAATGATGTATGGCTATATCCCTCTTTGGAGTAGCGATGATGTTGGAGGTGCACAAATATGCCCATAACCCACCTAAATTTTGTTTTTCAATAACTCTATCTTTCACTATGACAGTTTGAGGGTTTGAGCAGAGTTATAGAGCCATTTTGAATGTGATAAAAGAAAATCAACATATAGTGAAACTAATTTCCAAAAAGGTGAGGCACACAAAAATTTATAGAGACATAATCTAAGTAGCTCTAAGACTATTTTATCCATATTTTACACCCCTGCAAAATGGATAAACATAACTGGTCTGGGCATTGGAAATCGATGGGGGAAACAATGCTTTTTAATCTTCATGGTAGCTAGTGTTTTGGCTTGGCCAAGTTGGTCTTAACTCACAGTGACCTAGCGAGCTGCGGGTGAATGGCCAAGTTTGTTTCAATAGGTGAGCTATTTTTGGAAAACTCAACGATTCAGAGAAAAGTGAAAAAGAAAATCCATCGGTAGCATTTTATATGCTACCGAATTGTAGTAGGTATGGATGCTACCGACCAATAACATTTCAGGTTCTACCGACTGGTAGTGGGACAACGATAGATTTACAACAAGTCACAGAGGAAAATGGCACATAGGCGCTGGTAGCATCTGTATATGCTACCATTCGGTTGCACTCCTAATGCTACTGGAGGGTAGAAAATGGGAACCTGGTTGGCGATAATGGTGGTTCCAACAGTGGTTTTAAATGCTACCAGTCAGAAGCATTTTTAGTGCTACTGGCTGGTTGCAAAAAGGAGCAATCGGACAACAATAAGGGTGTCGGTGGCATTTAAACGAGTGCTACTGGTCGATAGCAGATTTTATGCTATTGGCTGGTAGCATAAAATTATTTATTCATGCCACAATGAAAACGAGGCACTGGTAGGAGTGAAGCATGTTACCCTCTAGTTGTACTTATGCAACTGGTCGACAACAAGAGAAAAATTACATGCAACCACCCAAATGCAGGAAGAAACCAGGCATTAATGGAAGTAATACAAAGTTGTTCAACTACAAGTTTAATGAATTATGGTTCCCATGACTGCTTGTGTAAGAAAAGTACCAATTTTTATGGATTCCCCATACCTCTTTAATGAAACTTGTCAGGTTGTGAGGTAATTTTCGAGGATCTTCATTTATATATTGTAAATTTCACCTCATTTTGAAGAGATACATTCTAGAATGTAAAGGAACTCTGTCAAAAGTGTTCCAACATTTTTTTGAGTTGTAGGCCTCAAATTTTGGGCATTTTGTAAAGGATTCTTGCCTTATACCTATATTGTAATGGATTGTGCATCATTTTAAGCAATAAAATTGGTGTTTTGCGGCTTTTCTTTCCCTAGCTCGAGTTGTATTTCCTTCTTTTCCTTTCATTACATTTGCAGGTATATTGTGCATACTGTGTTCTTTTTTAGGATTCAAATTCATTGTGCTCCATGAGGATGGAGATGTAAATGTTGTTTTAGACTATGGCACTTTTTCCTATCCTCTCCTACTCTGTTTAATCCTCATTTTCACTCACTTATAATCTCTCCACTCCCTTGTTCTTGGTGTTTATGGCCTCCCTTAGTTTAGGAATTTCATTTTATGCATATCTCTCTTCCTTGGTCCCTTAGAAATCTAGGTTAGTGTTAGAAAAGTTATAATCCATTTTCTAGGAGTAGCTTTAGCATTAAGAATAGGCAAAGGAACTAGCCTTCTCTAGAGGTTTGTCTCAATTGCATGGTCCCACACCTTAAGACAATCCCATGTTAGCAAATTGAATTAATTTCCTAGATAACTCAATTGCAAGCATTCATAGTGTACTGTAATTTTTCACTAACAGTTTAAGCACACCCGATGGGAGCATAATTCAATATTTTCATTTTTATCAAGATTAGGTGTGTGTCTTGGTGAATTTTCAGCCTTTGGAGGCTCTACATCAACACATATAACGACTCCCATCAGAAAATCAAATGGTTTTAGTAGTGTTGGTGGTTCAAGTTAATTATAAGGATTCAAACAAGGTCTAGAATGAGAGAAGAAGGGATATTTGAATATTTGTAGCTATCTCCGAGGAAGAGGAAAAAGAGGAAGATAAGTTCAAAGATCACCATCTCCACCAAACAGGAATATTTCAACACCTCCACCTAGTAGGCCATTCCTTCATTAAACCATGGTTTTTAGGCCAATCAGAATGGATCAACAACCACTAAATCCATTTTTGAATTTCACGGGAAGCAGTCTACTTAATCTCAATGCTCAAAAATCTAATTCTAGTGGCACCCTTAAAGAACATTCTATTCTTCAATGGATTAAAATCACACAACTCCAATTGACCACATCCAAGACATTGTAATTTTTTGTGTCATTGATGAAATTGTTCATATGGATGTGGCAGTCAAACTTCTTGCCTCTTCTCTCAAAGGAAAATATTGGCAGTGGTTCAAAAGCTTAGTATTTGGCTCAATTCAGAACTTGAATGAACTATTCTCAGGACTTTGTAACTAGTTCATGGAAAGGGAAGACAATTTATCCCTTTTAAAGAAATTGACTACAATCAAAAGAGCACTAAACGAATAGATGGTTGACTTAAATTTCATATTCTAAAGGACATGGGATCATATTCTAATTGCTGTAAGGCCAGTTGTTGAAGGTACATTTCTCTATTTCCTTAAAGCTTTAAATTCTGATATATCTGTAATGATACAATCTATGGGAGGCATAACCGTACTAGGAGCTTATGTCATAGCAATTAGGGTTGATAATTGCCTAATTCAAGCCGAAAAACTTGCATCTAGGCCACCTATGCCTATTTATTTAGAAATGGGGAATCCTATTTCTAGCAAGACACATGAATTAGCCCCTATCCCTACCCCTAGAAATCAGAGTTTCAATAAGGCTTCTACCTCTTCTTATAGTACCTCAACCTAACTCCAAGAGGTCACAAAGCAATTAAAAAATATAGGGAATGAATGGGTAACCCTCAAGAGGTAGTAGACCCAAAAATTTAGACCTTATCAGCCTCATGCCCAACCAAATAGGCCTCCATATTAGTCTAACAAACATCTTGTTCAAGATGCAAGAAAAAATCAAGGACAACCCCCAACTGCTAGACCATTTCAACCATACAATCCTAATACACCTTCAACATCCAAAGCCTTGGTTCTGGTCTAGAACACCCTTACACAAGAATATGAATGGTGTTTTTCTTGTGGTTAACCCCATAATCAGGCAACATGTTTCAATGGTATGCTAAACTAGGAATTGATGGTACAAACTGTTGGTGTGTCTCAAGAAATAACTAAGAAGAAAATCAATAAGTAAACACACAAGAGACACCTTAGAATGATACTTCACTAGTGAAGTGACAGACATAGGATTTTTGTGGTATAAATCAATCTCCTTCTTAGGGGATGATAGCCAACATAAGGTCTAAGAAAATAAATATAGAAAGAAGACAATCATCAAATGTAGGTACTGCTCAACCTTCTATCACACCCTGAGGAGTTAGTAGTTCAAATCTAGCCCCAAGCTCAAAAAATCAGCCTAGAGTGTCGTTTGTAGAATCTCCCTTGCAAGAGAAGGTAATACTAAGTAGAGGGAAAAATAAAGACAACCCAACTTCATTCAACATCATTTACCACATGAAGAAAATAAATGTAAGCATCTCTATGTGGGAATCTTTGAAAATTATGGGACAAAGGGGCCTTTTGCAAGTAGTCATAGCTAACTTTCCCATCTCAAATTAGTCACCCAAGGACCAAGATAAGGTCATCACCAATGAAGTACAAAAAAAGGATGTTCAACCAAGAAAACATATGAAGCCTCCACCATTTTATGTATCCCTCATTATTGGGAACAACCTGGTACACAACTGCATGATTGACTCAGGGGAAAGCAACTCAGTGATTCCAAAATAGATTACATATCATCTGGGCCTCAAGTATGAACCAATCTCAAAGGGAAGTGGTACAATTAGATGGGAAAATGGTGGGAACGGTTAGAATCATCAAGGATATGAATCTGACACTTCATGTGTGACCAAATGTCACAGTTCAACAAGACATATTAGTGATTTATTTACCACCAATATTTTCTTTGTGTTTATCAAGGGATTTCACAGCTGAAATTTGTAGGTACCTATCAGCTGATTGGTCCCACATGCTTTTCAGAACTGTAGACACTTAAAATATGCTTACACCTAACATTTCATCCAATCCATTCAATTAACGACACTTCGTTAATTCCCCCTTCTTCGCTCCATTCTCAGATGCCCATTCATGACACCTTCTCGGTCATATTCCTCCTATAATCAACTTATTTGGCTAATATGTCTCTTATTAGCTAAACATTCCTCCTTTCGAACCATTCCAGAACCTCCCTAGTTCTCTCTAGACCACTTCTATTGGCTTCGTAGGCTATCTATCAGTCACAATTGGTTATCCAGACCCCTCCTAACTCTCAATGAGTCTCTAATCACTTGCTAATCAAGTTTAACTAGCCTAAACCCTAGTTAACTAGCCTAAACCAAGCTTAACTAAGCCTAAAGCATGTTTATCCTAATCTAATCCTAAAGTGCTTTTTGAGACTTTAGTCCCACATGCACCCAAATTCCAAATTCTTCCAAACCAAAAACTATAAATACAAGGCTAAGCCTACCCATTCAAACTTACAACTTTACACACAACTTTACATAAGCTAAAGCCAAAACAAGCCTAAGAAAGCTTAAGAGCTCATTTTCATTAGCCAAGCAAATAAGGAATTTGATCTTGGGTCATCCACCATTAAAATAGCTTCATCTTGCACCCATGTTAGGTTAGTAATGGAATAGCTAAACTTGGCCATGTAGCCATTTAATGAGATTCATTCACCCTCATGGAGTAAAACAACAAAATTGATTGCTTAGATCCTCTTAGGTTCATTATTTCAAGCTTTCAAAGAATAGAGGTTAAATGCTATTTTGTTACATTTCTTGTTTATTTCAAGTTTGAATACATGCAAAGTAGGTTTCCTTGCTCATTTCTTATCTGATGGTCCATTGAGGGACTTTGCACAAAGCTTTGGGGTTTTGCCCCATATCCATAGCTCTTTGCAAAATATTTCATTGAACACATTTGGCATGCCCGGTGGGACACTTATGTCCACCCTCCATTAATGGAGGTCTTTTAGGTTTTTCAAAGCTTATTTTCAAGTTTTTTTGAATCACTTGTTATTTCCTCATTTTTATTTCTAACCCTAGGTAAATGACCATCATTTATATACATTATGTGGGTTTGATCTAGAAATAGGAACTTTGACTAACAACTAACCTGTTTTCTCTTGAAAATTTGAAAATCCGTGTTTTTTGTAGGTTTTTCACAGGGTGCGCGTAGGTGTCCAACAAGGGGCATGTACACATGTCGGAACCCCAACGTACCCATCATATCAGGCGTGTACCTGTTGGAAGGTCCCCATCATTTGCAAACTAAAACTTTACATAGACGCACATGTGTCTCTGTCATATGGGGCGTGTATACGTCTCTCTGGACGTGCAGGCGTAAATGCCCTTACTGAGTAAAAATTAGAAATAACCCATACAGGGACGCGCACATGTCTCATCATCTGAGGTGTGTAGCCATCTCTCTGGCTGCATGCAGGTGTAAAAGGTTTGACTGTGTAAGAAATTTTCAGTTCTCTGTTTAGGCTTAGGCGTGTACACGTCGTAACCTAAGCGTCCATGTCAATATAGGTGCGTCTCTCTGTCATATTGTGAGCGTTTGTGTTTACATCATTGGGTTTTTTATTAATATTTTTTTTGACTGCAGGCGTACTTGTCAGGTAGGGCATGTATCCGTTCAGTTGGGGAGCACTGGTGTCAGTATAGGCGTGCAGGTGTCTGTGTTAAAACTGAAAATTTTTACAGTCTGCAAATTTTTTTTTTCTAATCCATCACTGTAGGTTTTTAGGACTAACAATTGGAAAAACATGGTTCTTTCTTAAACATTTCAGTTTGCATAGATTAAAAGTGTTTTTGTTTTTTGTTTTTGACTTAGAAGTAGTTTTTGTAGAGGTGTGTATGCTCTCTCCTCACGTCTTCCAAGGTGATCTTGGAGATCAAAAACACCAATACAAAACTCATATAAATTGTGCAAAAAACACTTGTTTTATAAAAGGATGAAGTAAAACTTTCATGTGATTTAGTGGATTTTTTCACGTTGTGTATGCTCTTCCTTCACACCTTTTGGTGATCTTAGGAATCAAAAGCAAAGTGAAAAACTCTCTTTCTTAAACATCAACCTATGAATCAGAAAATTACTAAAACTTGTTGTCTACAGGACCTAATGATTGTCAAAGAAAGGAAGAGCTAAGACAAAACACAAAACCTTCTAATACACATGTTCTTGCAGGTTGCCAAATAGTGTGCTACTTAAAACCACATTAAGCTAAGCAAGATAAAAAACACACCATATTCAAAACATTGTATTGCAGGTTTTGGAAAAGGGTATGTCCCTATCCACTCAACTGGAACATAACCCCTTTGGCATAACTCCTTAAGCTATAACAATGGGGGTGGTACCAGGAACCCTAAAGTAGTCCACCACTGTGTAACCTCGTGGATGAAACAGGAAGCGCTCCGCTTACCCACTTGAATAGTATGCCTTGTGAGTTAGAGTTACAAGTTGTCCGTATCACGACCTTAGTAAAAGTACATGATGGATGCATTCATTGCCCACTGTACTTGAAGGGGGACAAAGCCAAGATACTCCCAAACTAGTCATTACAAATTTTTGGGTAAATCGCACCTCGCTCTTAGATAACCTTGTAACACCTAGTTGAGAGAACTTGTTAGGGAAGCCATTTTGTCAAGGAGCCCACTTTACTAGTCCTTTGTCATGTCTTGGCCATCATGAAGTGATAAATTTTTTGGATTCAGAACCTTGTTTTTTGAACAAGGCAAAGAATCCACTTAAGTTGGATCTAAGTGCCTTTCATCACGGAAATTAGATGACGTTTCACTTAGCTTAGCTTCTTTCTCACCTTCAGATGAGGTGAAGCTTTGCCCAAGTGGAGCTTAGTTCATTTCCATCTTTTGATCTACACCTTTTGCATTCTTTTTTCCCATTTGGGGCAAGAGAAGGCATCTTTCAGGAGTGTTGTCATAGATGGTGTTCACCACTTTTTTGTCCGTTTACGCTCATCCATGTTTGCGACTGAGTTGTTAAATGTCTAAAGTGTGTGGATGCGTCCTTATATCTTTGATGGCCACTTGATCTTGATTTCAGGATCATCATCATAGTTCAGATTGATTCATCATTTGATCTCCCTTTGACGTGTTATCTTGTTTGCATTGTCTCGACATAATTAAGATACTTATGTCATGTTTTTCATAAATGTGATCTAAGTATCTACATTGTGGCATTACACTGCACACATTTTAGCACATCCTTAGTATACTTTGACTTGGTTTTACTTCAAACATTGTCCCAAATGTTGAAAGGTGTCACTTACTCTGTTTGCATCGTTTCAATACCACTTTGGCACTAATATCTCGCTTCTCCGTGAAGCTTGATAGACGTGTCCAATTGGTATGGTTACATTGCTTACATTTGTAATCCTCACCTTTTAACATTTTATCCTTGTTAGTTATTGAACGTGTCATTGTATCCTTTGATTGGGATTCACATCTACTATTTGTTAATATTTACGCCTTGTTCATTTCGATCTTGACATAAATGTTGACATTGTGTTGATCATCTTTGCATCGAACTATCACTTTGCACACACATTTGCATAGGGTGCTATTTCCTTGTTGATTGGTTTTGTGTTTCACGCTTGCATGATTATTCCTTGTGATTATTCATCTAGAAAAATTGTTTTCTAGGACAAATCATTTTTGATCTCATCGAGATTTCATCATCACAATGTCTATTTTCCTTAGACCTTCTTCAGAAAATCACGCACAGGCATCTCCATACTTACACAATGTCTAGTTGGTTGTCATTATGCTTCCTTGAATCGACATTTCACTTCCTTCCCTTTGAAGGAGTTCCATCACACTATCTAGAGTATAGACATTTGTGCTTAAAATGACACCAACAATGACTGACTATCACATAGTTTCTCACATTTACAACAATACAGAACCTAGGTTTAGCAATTAAAATCAAAATATTCCCATTACGACTAAACCTCATTTGGTTCTTTGCACTAGAGAGCCCATTCGGGTACCCTGTTCCCCACCTTTAGCTCATAGTCAGTGGTATGGTTTGGATTCTTCTGATCCAAATTATTATTCAGGTTCCCCCCACTCTTCTTCTTCTGATTCAGATCCAAACTACCATTCGGATTCCCACTCTTCTTCTGAAGATTCGGATCCCAACTATTGTTCGGATACCCCTAGATCAAATCTTGAATCATGGTCCTCCCTTCCTTCGTAGGACCTTTATTCCAAATCACCTCAATGACGTCTTCCTCCTTTGAAGACTCATGTGACTCCAAGTTCCATCAATCGAACATCTAATTTGGGTCTTGAGTCACGGTCCTCCCTTTCTTCGTAGGACCTCCTTCATCAGTCGTCTAAATGACCTCTTCCTCCATTAAAGAGTTCCATGACTCGGATTCCCTCTAGTCAATCATCTAATTCAACTCCTACGTCGCAACTTAATGAATGACTATGTGATCCTACTTTCCAACCTACATTACATCGTCTTCTAGAAAAATGACATAGGTCCAAATCCAAATTGTCCATTCATGAGACGCCTACCACCAATCCTACTTCCTCTCTTGAGTCATATTCTTCTGTCAATCAATCTTCCCTCCTTATCGAACCCATTTCTTCTATTCAACCTTCTATGACTAAAGAAAAACAACCTCTACTAATTGATTTCTCTCAGAATGAAGAAACAATTAGAGTACACGATGATATCCCTCTAGAGGATTGCAAACAAGGATTCTTTCTAGAACTTGATACGCTCACATATTGGGGAAAAGAAGTTGATCCTTTTCGACAAAAACATAAAGGAAGATCCTAAAGTCATGGAACTTGATTCTTCTTCTTCTATTCCATCTTCACCTTTCTCTAATCATGATGAGATGTCAGGGTCTAGCATTGAGCCATGGCCTATCTTCTCATTACCCAATCATTCATTATCTATCATCATTCCTCAATCGAAATCTCACCTTGGGTCACCGCTGAGTAGCCCATCATCTTCTTCTATACTTGGGCCACCCCCAGGTAGTCCTCCATTTTCTACTTGTGGGTCACCTCTTGGTAGGCCATTACCTTCTATTCTTGGGCCACGTCCTAGTAGCCCTTCATCATCTTCTATCTATGGGACGCCTCTGAGTAGTCCCTCCTCTTCTATACTTGGGCCACCCCTTCGAGTATGGGTAACCTTGGGGTAGGTCATCTTCTTCTATTCTTGGGCCATGCCCTAGTATCCCTCCATTATCTTTCATATATGGGTCACCTTGGGGTAGCTCATCATCTTCTATACTTGGGCCATGCCCTAACAACCATTCATCATTTTCTTCCATCTTAGGGTTATATCCTGGTAGCCCTTTGTCATCTTCTATTAGTGGCTCACCTCCTCGTAGCCCATCCTCTTCAATTCTTGGACCGTATCCTTTTCATCCATCACATATTTCTTCTATCAATGGTTGTGGCAAGCCCATGGTCATTTCTCACATCAGTTCTAAACATCAACGTTCACTTTCTCCCACTTCTTGGGATCAGAAAAGTCACACGTTAGCTTATAAGAAACCCAAACAGGTTCATTATCAAGCTCAGATCAAAACTACAAAGAGCTCTGATAGCGCCCCAAAAACTCGAACAGTCTCAAAATTGTAAATCAAGTGCTATTCAAAATCATACATCAACGCAACCATCAAGTTTGGTGTAAAGTGCATAAACCTCTGGATAGGGAACTCAAGCTCCCCCATAAACAATCTATGTTTCAGGATAAATCGCAGTCATTTGTTGAGTACGAGATCACCTTGATCATTGAGATTGGAGATAACATTACACTTGATAAATAAACACGCCTAGTCTCCCTTATCAAGGAAGTCACAAACATTGTTGTTGGATCTTACCATGTAGAGTGACTTTGTTAGTCCCAACCTCCTAAAACTATCAAAAACCTAAAAAATAAAAAACAATTCAAAAATACAAAAACATTGAGAAAACACAACGAAAAATCAAAGGTACAAAGATCAAACATTGCAATCAGGTATTACGTACACATGGATGTTTCTTTCTTCCCTTTCTTATCATTCTTCTGCAAGTCTTCCTACCATTTTCATCCCTTCAGTGATATTTTTGTTAGCCTATTCTCATGCATTTTGTGACATTTATCTCTATGGTATCTATTTGACCCTGGTCTTTTATCACCTTGGTAAATTAAAGAACGACTGACCTCTTAGAGATCCTATCACATTCAACATCTAATAAACTTGTTGCGAAGAACTTTTGGACATATTTTCTGACACTAGCCAATGTCGTCATCACAATCACTTCCATATCCTTCCATCAAGCCATCTATGGTTCTTAACCCCTTGTTAAACAAGAGAGCTGAAATAAGTTTTTAGAAATAAAAAAGAAACAAAATCAATCAAAAATCAAAAGCTAAAAGCTACAAAGCAAAAGTAAATTGATATATAACTCTCTCTTGGGGTATTTCCAATAATCTCTATCAGGGCTATGTATGCCTGATTAGCAGTAGAGAAATTTTGTGATTAGAATCAAATACATCTCCATCGGGGCTATGGATGCTCTGGCTGGTAGCAGAGCAATGTACGGCTATCCTTCCACCCTTCATTCACAAAATCACCTTTCAAATCAATCATTCCTACACATTGGCTAGGGTGTCTTCACTTGTTGTCTATTAAATATTCCCTTCAAGAGGTAATTAAATTCCACGTCCACACACTGGATCTCTATGAGTTTGCAGGATTAGTATGTTACCAAGTGTCTTTTTTTAGGACCTTGTTCACACTCTTACTTTAGTCCATATCTCGTCTCATGATTTGTGCCTTTGGCTAATCACTTCTTCATCATGAGGCTTCTAAGCTACAATTCATATCATTCACATCATTCTTCTACTTTGTTTAGAACATCCATGTGTATAAGATTACTTTTTTTCCATGGTTTTCAGACACCTTTGTCCCCTTTCACAAAAAACAATCTTCTCCTTCCTTTCTATCATGTGCTTTTAGGCCAACTTATGACTGGGGGACATCCTTGCTTCTTCCCAGCACTTCATTGGTTTATGTTCATAATCATGTTGAACCTATCCATAATGGCCTTGGGTCTCACTTCTACCCGTGAAGAGTTTGCCTTTGAATACTCCCACCTAATCACTGGGGCATTTTTGCATCTTCACCTTTCTCACACACACATGGCATTATGCCCTTGTACATCCCATCTATCGCTAGGGGCATCCACACTTCCTCATCTTCATGTACATAGTTTCAGAAAACTTTCAAAATTACAAAAACATTCAAATATGTTAGAAAATCAAAACATTCAAATATGTTTGAGAAAACATCAAAAACAATATAAATCATCCTACAAAACGTCTCTCTTGGGTTCTTGCTTGTTCTCGTCATAAACGAATTGGGGATCATCTTGATCTAACTTCATCAACAAAAGCTAGGCTGCTTACCTCATCTGTATTCTGGGGCACACCGAGTTTCCTAGTACTATTTCGTAGTGCACATTGCTTTTTCATCGAACCCAAGTGTCCTCCATTATTCCTTTTGCATGTATCCTTTCTTGGGGAACCATCATAACCCTTGTCGTTAATTCACACAGGTCGAAACTGAAGCTTGATAAAACAAAAACATTGCATCTTGTTTCCCTGTTAGGTTAGCTTGTTTACTTTCTCATATTGCATTACATTATGTATGTTGCATGGAGTTAGACATATTTTACTTTCTCGTATTGCATTACATTTTGTATGTTGCATGGAGTTAGTGCTTTTAGCAATGGACATTTGTTCGTATATGGCTTTTCATGTCATAGTACACTTTTGTTCATTCTTTTTAATGAGGACCGATGATGAAGATCATTAGCAATATGATGAAAATAAAATTTGTTTAAAAGGCACTCGATGGATGTTGGCTCGTTCCCCATTCCTCATTCTCCTTTTCTTCTATATCCCATTTCTTCTTCTCCACACTATTCTTTCTTCTGTTATCTTTCTATCATCTTTTCGATCGTTGATCAAGTTTCTTTCATCACCCCATTGACAATCGAGGGGGCATCCTCCATTCTACTCATTTTTCTTCTATCCCTTCAAAACTTTCTATTTGTTTATGCTTTTCTACTTTCTTTGAAGTGACATCGCTTACATCACCTCAAAGAGAGGAAAATGTAGACACTTAAAATATGCTTATACCTAGCATTTCATCCAATCCATTCAATTAACGACACTTCGTTAATTCCCCCTTCTTCGCTCCATTCTCGGATTCCCATTCACGACACCTTCTCAGTCGTATTCCTCCTATAATCAACTTGTTTGGCTAATATGTCTCTTATTAGCTAAACATTCCTCCTTTTGACCCTTCAAAACCTCCCTAGTTCTCTCTAGACCACTTCTATTGGCTTCGTAGGCTATCTATCAGTCAAAATTGGTTATCCAGACCCCTCCCAACTCTCAATGAGTCTCTAATCACTTGCTAATCAAGTTTAACTAGCCTAAACCCTAGTTAACTAGCCTAAACCAAGTTTAACTAAGCCTAAAGCATGTTTATGCTAATCTAAACCTAAAGTGCTTTTTGAGATTTAGTCTCACATGCACCCAAATTCCAAATTCTTCCAAACCAAAAACTATAAATACAAGGCTAAGCCTACCCATTCAAACTTACAATCTTTACACACAACTTTACATAAGCTAAAGCCAAAACAAGCCTAAGAAAGCTTAAGAGCTCATTTTCATTATCCAAGCTAATATGGCATTTGATCTTGGGTCATCCACCATTAAAATAGCTTCATCTTACACCCATGTTAGGTTAGTAATGAAATATCTAAACTTGGCCATGTAGCCATTTAGTGAGATTCATTCACCCTCATGGAGTAAAACAACAAAATTGATTGCTTAGATCCTCTTAGGTTCATTATTTCAAGCTTTCAAAGAATAGAGGTTAAATGCTATTTTGTTACATTTCTTGTTTATTTCAAGTTTGAATACATGCAAAGTAGGTTTCCTTGCTCATTTCTTATTTGATGGTCCATTGAGGGACTTTGCACAAAGCTTTAGGGTTTTGCCCCATATCCATAGCTCTTTGAAAAATATTTCATTGAACACAAGAACAAGGTATGGATCTAAAAGTATAGTTAAATAAGAGCCAATTATCAATTATCACATTGAGCCTTACATGCCAAGTTCAATCAATACCAACTGTTCAGACTTTGATCATGACGATTTCCCAAACACTCAGGAAGCATATACTAAGGTTGGAGACATTATAGATTTAACGCTTGATGAGTGGGCTTAGAAGGGGCATGGCTATGATCCATACAAGGAGATGGAAGAATCTGAATTAGGAATCCATTTTCTACATGAAGAAAACCCACCTCTTTCTAGCATCACCAAACGAGATGACCAAGATGAAAATGATGTTTGGAAGTTGCTTTTTGATGGTTTAAGGAGTAGGTAAGGCACTAAAGGAGGAGTTGTGTTTGTGTCCCCTAAAGGTATCAAATACTAATTTACTTTTATATTTCAGTTTAGTTCTTTAAATAATGCAATAGAGTATGAATCACTCATCCATGGACTACAATGGGCAACAAAAAGGAATATAAAAAATCTGTAGTTTTTTGGGGATAGTGAATTGATAGTGAACCAGGTCATAGGTTTTAATTTAGCTAAATAATGATTTTCTTGAAAGACATATAAACATAGATTTTGGGATCTATTGGAGGATTTTTATGCCATCAACATCCAGTCCATTCCTAGGAAACAGAACAAGGATGCTGACAGAACTTGCTGCAATCAGAACAATATTTGATGTTGGTGAAGATATTGGGAGAAGATAAAATTTAGCCTCATATCAGAATGGTGGTGAGACCTGTTGTACTTGATAATGTCACAAGTCTGGAAAGTATTTGATGAATGACCAACAAATTTTCAACTTCCTTTAGAGAATGAGGCTGAGTTCTCTTCAAAAAAATCAAGATAAATTGGAACAACGGTATGGTAATCAAGTAGTCCAGTCTGAGAACAAATAAGATGCCAAAAGGTCTAGTGACTCTTGAGTCAATATTCAATCCCTAATGATTAGTTATCAGAAAGAGAAAGCAAACATCACGGTTAAAGAAGAATATTCAGAGTCAATTTCAGTGGGTGAAGGAAAAGTGTTCTCTAAATTGGAAAAGTAAGTACTCATCAAGATAAATCTGATTTCATTAAGACTTTGTCAAAGAATTTCCTAGATTTATTTTCTTGGACCTACGAGGAATTGAGGGGATTCAATCCAAAATTTGGTAGAACACACTATTAAATTGGATCTGGAAGATATGCTCGTCATTAGATAGAAACAAAGACCATTCAATCCTTGTATTGATGCCTCTCATGAAGAAGGAGTTGAACAAGTCTCATAGAGGCAGAGTATCATATTTCCAATCAAGCACTCTTCATAGGTAGAAAATCTAGTGTCGGTTAGGAAAAGAAATGGGGAAATCAAGATTGTGTTTAGATTTCTAAGACTCAAACAGATATTCTCTTAAGGATCATTATCCACTTTCCCTCAATGGATCAGATATTATAAGTAGTAGTTGGTTCAGAAAAGTTATCACTCCTAGATGGCTACTCGAGCTATAACTAAAATCATGGTGAAAGAGGAAGATCAATTCAAAACAACCTTCACCATAAAATGGGGCACATATGCTTATAGGAAGATCTCATCCAGGTTATCAAATTCTAGAGCTACATTCCAAAAGGATATGGACATGGTGTTCAAGGGGATGATTAAACAAGATAGTTCTTATCTATCTTGATGATATCACAATGTTTTCCAAGAATGCAACAAGTCAACTCAACTACCTCAGGCAAGTGTTCCAAAGATGTAGGAGATTCAGAGTGTCTCTAAATATGAAGAAGTGTATATTCATAGCTCATGAAGGAAATATCTTAGGCCACATTTTGTCTAAAGAGGGGCTAGAAATTGGTCCAGAAAGAGTTGAAGGTTATCCATGCTCTACCATTGCAAAGTCACAAAAAGGCTCTCCAAAGTTTTTTGGGGAAAATCAATTTTGTTAGGAAGTTTGTTCCTAACTTTGCTAATCTTTTCAAGCCACTTAAATTGATGCTAAAGAAGAACATGGATTTCAAATGGACTGTTGAAGGGAAGGAAATCTTTAAATCTATAAATTAGGCCATTTCACATGCACCAACCCTCATAAATCCAATTTTTTACGAAGGATTTCACTCTATATGCTTTTAGTGGCACAAATGCAATATATGCCATACTAGTACAACTAAATCGAGAAGTAATAGAGCAATCCTATTACATTTTTTAGCTAGGGCCTTGAAGATTATGAGGTGAGGTATTCATTCATTAAAAAATAGGTCCTTATTATGATTAGAATTTTACAGAAATTCAAAAATCTAGTGTCAAATAATAGAATTCATTTGCTAGTTTTACATACGTGTGCGAAATATTTTCTTTTAAACAAGGACCTTAATGAGAAAAGGCCTGGATTGGATAACCAAGGTCATGGAGTATGAAATTGATGTCAATATGACCAAATTTAGTTAGAGGAAAAGGGTTTTGTGAACATCTAGCTTCAATTCATCATGTAGATGAAGAAGCCATCTTTGTGGTCCAAGGTGATCAAGAGAAATCAGCCAATGCCTCACCCAATCCTTACTAGACTTAGGGTATATTCCACTTCCTCCAAAGAGGTCAATGTCCTCAAGGTTTGAGTAAGGTAAAAAGAAGGTATTTCAGGCTACAATGTATACCATATGTGTCATTTTTGATAACATTTTATTCAAAAGGGATGTGAATGATATCCTCCTAAGATGCATCAAAACAGATCAAATAGAGAAGGTATTACATGAGTTTCATGATGGAGAAACAGTTGGCCATTTTCCCCCAAGGGTGATAACACTTAGAATTATGAAGGCAGGGTATTATTGGCCTAACCTCTTTAACAATTGTTATGCATGGATTAGGAAATGTAAGGAGTGTACCTTAATTACAACTAGAGAAAAGAGAAGTAGCCATTCTACTTCCATCACCTCATTTCTGTAAATGAGCCATTCATGCAATGTGAGATGGATTTCATTAGGGTCATCAATCCAAACTCAAACCAGGGCCATTTTCCCCCAAGGGTGATAACACTTAGAATTATGAAGGCAGGGTATTATTGGCCTAACTTATTTAATAATTGTTATGCATGGATTAGGAAATGTAAGGAGTGTACCTTAATTACAACTCAGAGAAAAGATAGTAGCCATTCTAGGGCCATCTCATTTCTGTAAATGAGCCATTCATGCAATGGGAGATGGATTTCATTGAGGGTCATCAATCCAAACTCAAACCAAGGCCATAAGTGGATTCTCACATGAACTAATTATTTCACCAAGTGGGCAAAATTTGTTGCACTCAAGGAGGCAAATGAGTCTAGCATACTATATTTCTATGAAGGAATTGTAGCTAGGTTTGGTGTCCCGTCTACAATCATATTAGATAATTCCATAGCATTCCTTGGCACTAATATCATTAAGTGGGTTTTCAAGAATAGGATATATTTGAGCACATATTCTAATTATTACCCTCGAGGTAATGGCCAAGAAGAATCCACCAACAAGAACTTGTTAATGATTATAATGAGGACTCTTAGATGAGAACCAGAGGATGCATGGAACACCAATTTGAAATCAACCTTTTGGGATAATAGAATCATTCCTAAGAAGCTAACAGGTTATTCTCCTTTTAGGTTGGTTTATGGTAGGGAAGCAAGGCTGCCAATATCCCTAGAGTTAGCAACATTAGAGATTTTATCAAGTAGTTGGAATTATTCAAAGTTTGAAGCCATGTAAGTCTAGGTATGCAGAGCTCATGGAGCTAGAGGAGCTAAGGAAAAGGGCCAATAGTGAATAATCAGGGAAATGACCAAGCTTAAATCAAGATGAGACTTTGATAGGAAGGGAAAAGATAGAATCTTCAAAGAAGGGGACTTAGTCTTGAAATGGGATGTAGAAAGAGCCAAACTAGGAAGAAACATCCAATTTTTATGCAATATGGAGTGGCCCTTCATATGATTTCAGGATGCAAGGAAAGAAATTATTTCCAATTATTGAAGTTAGACAGAGAATAATTACATATTCCAATCAATAGAATATATCTCAAGCATTGTTACTAAAGTAAAGTATATCACCCTTGTACATATTAGTTTAGGATTTATGATTCCTCCAAGTGCTTGTAACACATTTATTTGTTATAGTTTAGGTTTTGCTTTTGTAATAAGTGTTTGTGAACTCTCTGCATATTCCATTTGGAATGTGTATGATTTTTCATATTTTTATATAGTTGTGCTTTGTTACTCTTGCACTTTCCAGTTTTAGGAAGGGTCTTATGATGGAACTATTAGCCTCAATCCCAAGGTTTAAAGAAATGACATGATCCAGTGGTGTTCAAAGTTTTTAAGGGATGAATCCATACGTGTCTAACTCAGTTTCAACAATCAAATGACTCTATGCCAAACGGATCCTCCATGGTCACTGGTATTTTAGATCTAGCTAGGTAGATCACCCAACATGAGTCACCAAATTTTTATCCATATTTTGCACTCATGTGAAATGGAACAACTTAACATTTTATAACATTAGCAATAGATGGGAAACAATGCTTTATAATCTTCACGATGATATGACAAGCCACAGAAAAGGGACCTAAGTCATTGGAAAATTCCTATAGCTTCAGTAGGAAGTGTTACCGACCGACAATAGGAAAAAGAGATGTTACCTGCCAATAACACTTACAACCATTACTGGATAAAAACACATACGATCATTACCACTTGGTATAAAAATGGTGTTACTAACCAGAAGTAGGAGGAATAGTGCCGCCCAACAATCCACAATGCATGTACAACCATTACTGGCTTGTAACATGAATGGTATTACTGTCTGACAATAGAAACTAACTCGACAACAACATGTACAGTGGTTTGATTGGCCGACAACATGAAAAACGTCACCAGTTGACAAGGACACTGGACCAACACGTTACCAATGGAACAACACCTTCCAACTAAATTATTACTTGGTAGCTAACATGAATGTTAAAAATGTCACCGGCTAACAGTAGCAAAAATGTTGTTACCGGTTACTGACTGACACAAGATTATATCAAAGACGGACCTTGGATTAGATGAGGTATGTGGGTGAAAATATGGCTCAGCAACCATTTTTAATGAAGTATGGTTTCCATGTCTTCTTCTTCCAGAAAATTACCCTCAAGAAATGGATTTTTATGGCTTCCCATACCTCTTTTTAAAAAATTTAATGCAAGTTGTCGGTTGGTGAGGTAATTTCAAGGTTATTTCTTTATATAATATAATAGACCCCTCATTTGAAGGAAGAGACAATATGAAATGAAAAAGAACTCTATCAATTTTTTTCTAGAGCTTTTGTGAGTTACATGCCTCAGAATTTGAGCATTCTGCGAAGGATTCTTGCCTTTTTTCTACTTTATAATAGATTATGCATACTTTTAAGCAATAAAATTTGTGTTTTTTGGCTTTTCCTACCCTAGCTCAAGTTATATTTCATCTCTTTCTTTTCATTGTATTTTTAGGTATATTGTGCATACTTTGTTCTTCTTACAAGACTCAAATTTGTTGTGCTCCATGAAAATGGATAATTAAATGTTGTTTTGGACTATGGCACCTCTATATTCCCTCTTCTACTTTTTTTTCATCCCTATTTTCACTCACTAGGAATATATCCGCTCCCTTGTTCTTGGTGTTATCACCTCCCTTAAATTAGGACTTTAATTTCATGCATCTCTCTTTTCCTTAGTCACTTGGAAATCGTATGTTAATATTAGAATAGTTACATTTACCTTTCTAGTGAGTAGTTTTAGAATTAGGAATAGGTAGAATAACCAACATTCTCTGGAGGTTTGTCTCAATTACAAGGGTCCCACACCTTGATACAATCCCATGTTAGAGAATTGCAATGATTTCCCATAAAAATCACTTGCAAGCATTCAAAGGGTACTGTAATTTTTCACTAACAGATTGTACATAAGGGTCATGATTGTACAGACGGTTTTGACTTAGTTGTACAATTTTGACCAGGTATAGTTTTAGGTGTCATTTTCAATATTGATGTAATTTGAGTATCAAATTAGCATATTCCTGCATTCATATTACTCAAAATATCACAAGTCCTCACATAATTAGCTAAGTGAAATTTCTCCTTTGTAATTTTATAGTTTCTAGATCAATACTCACTTTGTAAAGCATTATTCTTATTTGGGAATTAATGCTAGAAGTTAATTAAATCAGAATAGCCTCATGTTACATTATTTCATCCTTTTTATTTCTTATAGTTGGAACACATTCAAATATTAAAATGAAATGAAATAGGATTAAATGAATTTAAAATTGAAATAAGTAGACAACAAAAGTGGAAAAGCTAACTAAAGAGCTCAAGGAAACAATGAATAAACTAGGTGACTTGACCAGGGAGCATAAAACCCTCCAAGAATAATATACACGTGCAGAAAAGAATGAAAAATATTTAGGTGAGAGGATACTCCTCAATGAGCCTAAACTTATAGAATAAAACCTAGTAACCCAAGGAATATGTATAGAGGAATTGGAAAAACTATTAAGCCTCTTACTCAAGAAAATGGAAGAAGATAAAAAGAGAATGCAATAGGGTAAGAGTGAAAAGGATAATGTAAGGGTCATTTGTGCTGGGAAATTATGGACATATATGTATTTGGAAAATATAATTGATTAAAATTCCATGTATGTGAACAAGTTAGTCAAATGATATTTTAAATTGACCAAAATAATAGACACGCGCATGCTTGAGGACACCAAAAAATAAGCTACCCTAGAAAAATAAATGGAGAGCGAAGATGTTGACAAGGTTATTCGCAACAAACTCCTAAAAGAATTTGAAATATTAGGGGAATATGCCAACACAAAAATGGGAAATATCAACCAGTGAATGGGTGATATAAGGAAGCTAACTTCCAAGGAGGATACCGAGCTATAAAATTCAACCACCCAGGCCAGAGAAAAATTACAAGAGATGCAACCTGAGGCACTTGATGCAAGGAAAGGATCCAAAGCTCTTACTGAACTCATCAAAATGATTGATTAATTGATCCCCATCTTTGAGAAGGCCTTATATGGGTGGAAACAACATGAATATTTACTCAGATAAGAGGTTTTGGAGTTGTTCGAATAATCCAACAAAGCGTTAACCGAGGGTGGGAAAAAAATCTAGAATGGGGTGATGTTGGGCATCAAAATTATCCTATTCATTTGTTAAGTTCCATATTGAGAGCCAATACTTAATTCTTTGTTCTTTATATTTTTTGGAAGTGCATGAGAATTTAGGAATATTTGCACGTGATAATTTCAAGAAAAGAAGAAAAATTATGCTCAAGAAATTAGGTCAATAATCACGCACAAAGTTTTGGAAAAACACAATAAAGAAAAAAAGTATACTGAGGAGAAAATTTAGTGTAGAAAGAAGAAAATTTGCATTGGCAAAAAATTCGGCTTGCTAGAAATAGGAGGGCCAAAAATAGAAAAGACGATGATATGGACACTTACATGGAAGATGAAAGTAGGCAGCATGAGGAAAATCGATTGGATTGAAAATAATGATCATAAAGATAGAAATAAAAGAGAGAAACTGGGAGTGGAAATATTACCATGTAGGTCAAGAAACAAGGAGATGAAGACAAGTGGCATAAACAACACCCCGATATAATAGTTAGGATTTATTTTTGGAACCCAACACTAATAATAACCTTGTTTAAAATAGTGTAAGGAAACTCCCCACTTGTATAAATACCCCTCGAGGATCATTGTAATAGATTATATGGAGACAAGAGAAGAGTTATTGTTGTTATACTGTTAAGAAAGATGAGAGCATGAATTATGAGCAGAAATATGTTCATTATATGGATATTATGTCTAACTGATTAATATGAAGTAGTATATTATGGATCACTTATATGTATGATTTTGTACGTACTTGTTTTGTATTTCTTTTCATATAAATGTGATTTTAAATAGATGTATTTCCATGTTAAATGCCTCACTGTAAAATTGCTAAATGAGATGGGAGCTTGAAATATCATATTCCTCAGGTGAGCAAACTAAATTCTCCTACCTTTGTGTGATAGGCCATCGTTGGGACATAGTGATATTGGTGCGCTCTAAGATGGTAAAATTTCTGTGTACATGACTGGTTAAAATACATGGCCTCTACAACTTTGAAAAAATGATATAATTCTATGCAAGATGATTTTCTCAGAATTTTAGAAATTCCCTTGATGATGAGTGGCATGTGCCAAGATTTTTACCTACCTTATTAAAAGATGAGGTCAAGTTTGCGGTAATGCAATATTATTTTGTACCATGATTTAGACTTATTGACAACAACATGTCACCTTGGGCCAAGTTTCCACTTACTTTAAACACAAAATAATTTTTGAGATCCATGGATAAAATTAGGAGCTCCAAAGAATATCCATCGTTATGTGTAATGTATCGATTCATATACACACACGCTAAGGGTGTGGCATGTTTATCTAGGGAAAAATGCACATGTAGAGACACAAGATACTTATCTATACGACATATATCTAATGAAAAATATGATAATATACAATGAATCATGCCACTTTTCTACTTCCTAAAGCCTAAGAACATGAAAAAATGTCAAGTCCCAAGGGAGGAATATGAGAAAATTTACACGTCAAAAAATTGAAAGTGCATAAAACAAAGACTCTAATTATTCTAGTGAAGATACCTGAACATGTTGGCAGAGGTGGGGAGGAAGAAGAGGAATATAATTTAGATAATGTTTTACTAATAAGGAGGAAAAGGTGATTGGACACTATGATCAAACAAGTAGGAAATTCTACACCCATTTCATGATCAATAAGCAGCATAGGGCCTAATGAAGGCTTAACAAAAATAAGTTCGCTGAAACACATGGAGACTAACACTAAGGTTATTAAAAAATATATTCATACCTCCAAAGAGGGAGGAGAGGGAGAATTAATAGTGCCAACAAATGTGACCCCCCTAAGGGCACATTCTCCAGTAAAAATTCTCACGCGTGATACAAATGTAAACCCACCTCCGAAGACACCCCAAGAAATAATTATGGAAGAAGGGGATGAAAAAGAAAAATTTGGGGAGGAAGAGGAAAGAAGGAGCAGAAGAAAAACATGATGAAGAGGAGGAAACATAGGACAATCTAGAGGAATAAGATAACCTAGAAGAGACATTTCCTAATGGGGAAGAATACAATACATAAAACGAGGTAGAAAAATAAAATGGTGTGCAAGAAGAAGAATAATATGAAGATGATGAAGAGATGGAGTACAATGAAAAATAACCACTAAATTCTATTCACTCACGCTTACATAAGGGATAAACAAAATAATAACTCTTATATTGGAAGTATCTCAAGGATATTATTGCAATAACAATAACAAATAATTCAATATCATTCACTTTGTATGCTTGCATGGATGAGATAAAATTCAAGATACCCCTTCCAATCCTGCACAAAGTTCTAGATGATATTTTAGAAGGAATGGGAGTGACTGTCACAAATACCTTACAAATTTTAGAGACTAAGGTTGGTATGTGCTATTAAAAATTATTGGGGAGGTTGTGCAACAAAACCTCACTAATAATGTAGATAATTTCTTACAAAAGGAAATAAATAGCTAACCAAGGAGCTATAAGAAATCAAGAAAAAATTAAAGAATCTCTCCGAGGATCATAAATAGTTGATAGATAAGCATACAAATGATGACTTGAAGGATCTAAATTTATGTAAACAGATTATCACCAATGAACCAATATTTTCAAAGCTCTAACAATGGATCAAGGGAGAGGTGTGGAAAAGTTATAAAAATTGGTCATTATGCTCCTTAAGCAAAAGGGAGTAGAGTGAGATAGTCATGCACAGTAGGCCAATGAAGAGTAGGAAAAAGTAAGAGCTCTTTGCACTAAGAAGTTGAATACTTTCACAGACTTAGTTACCAAAATTGGAGAGAAGGTTGTGTATGTAGATAAGGTGGTCAAAGGATTTTTCAAACAATCCAAGATTCTTGATGTGTTATTCCTCCCTAATCTTAAAAAAAATAAGCCTCTAGAAATGTAGATCGATACCAATGATGTCGATAAGGATAGATACAAAAAATTTCTTCAAGACATTGAGAATTTGGAATAATAAATCAACGTGAAAAGGGATAAAATCAAGCAACACTTATGTGGGATGAGGAAGCTACTTACAAAGAATAAATTGCACTTGATGCAACAAATTTTGAGGTAGGAAAAACCTTGCAAAAACTTCAAGAATAGGCGTAAGAGCCTCAAAAAGGGTTAAAAACTTTAAAATACCTCACCATGCACATAGAATAGAAGGGATATCTCCTTTATAAATCCATATATCAATGGTGGTCACATGAAGATATATTAAGGTAGGAGGTACGAAAATTATCAGAAGAAAAAGAAGAAAAAGGGTTACCCGAGGGCGCAGAAATGAATATAGTGTGGGATGATGTTGATCCCCTAAGTTCTTATACGATCTATTGGTTAATTCCCACATTGGGAAACTATTATTATTCTTTATTCTTTCTAATTCTTTGAAGTGCATACATTTGGTGGAAGAAGAATACAAAATTTGCACGCAGGATTTAGAATAAACAAGGGAATATTAACTCCCCATTATAGAGGATGAAGGAACATTTAGATAGATGTAGATATAGTAGAAAATATATACACATGTAGATATTTGGATATAGAAGGAAGTTACATGGGCAATGTTGGTTCTTAAACTTGCACCTGTGTCTCATATCTAAAAGAATTGAGTTGTTGAGTCAACAATGGGACTATCTCCAAGTTGTGGGACCCTGTGCACCTAAGAAAAACCTCCAGAGAAGGTTGGTTCCTCTACCTTTTTCTACTACTATTGCTACTGCTACTCCTAATGTTGAAAGGGAAGCCTAAGCGAATAACGCCAAGGGACCATGGATAGAAGGATAACATGAAAAATGGGAAACTAAACTAAGGAAGGCGATAACACCAGAAAATTGGGATGAACACTATCTATTTCAAGTGAAAACAAAGGAAAAGTCATAAAGGAAGGCTAGACACATGCAAAATAGACCAAAATGCATTCACATGATCGATTTCATGAGACAAAACAAGAAAACGGAGCTGCAAGGGATTTAAAATGGCACAAAAAGCACATAATTCAAAGGATAGGCAAGAAATAAGAATACAAACATGTTAAGGTAGAAAATAGCCACAAAACAATGCATTTATTACTTATGAGTATGCTTAGTCTATTTACCGTGGTTTATGAGGCCGATATCCACACAAAAGAATCATATCTAGAGTTATGCAACTCAAAATACAGAGATACAGAATCCTTAGCAAACACTAGAGAATCCAAAATGTCCAACCCTTTACATTACTTCATGCTCTTATATTTATAGAAGAAGAGGGAGGAAGAGGAAGAGGACAAAGAGAGGGAAACTCAGATTTGAATCAACACCACCAATAACAATCATTAAATGCCTGTAAATCCACCAAATGGGATTCCCCATATCTATATGGCATGTCGAATAAGCAAGGAGGGAAAATCGAATCAAATATAGGTGGTTGGAGAAATCAAATATGTTCATTAATGACCAAAAATATGTTTCCCTATTTCTCACCTACCAATTCCCACAAAAATTTAAATTTGAATGATTTAGAGTTTAGCTCAAGTCAACAAATTTCAAATGAGACTGAGTGCGATTGTGTCAAATCCCTGTGGTAAAATCTATGGTTGTTAGAAGTCTACATGTCACTCTAACATGCAATGAAACATGGTGCACGCTAATTGATTGCAAAGATCAGCCAAATGTGAATCTGCTTTGTCATTTTCTACCATGTGTCACACACTAGTTTGTTGTCTAAATTCGGCTCCCAGTCAGCGTGCTCAGATTGGTTGCATGTAACACACTCAATACCTGACAGATGCCACGTGGCATAGAAGGGTGCGGAAGAAGGTGCGAAAGGGAAACATAAAGAAAGGTGTGCAAAGGTAACATGCGCAAAAGGAATGGGAGGAGTACCTATCATAGGAATGTATGGTAGAGATGAAATAATTACAAAATAATGTGTGGCAGTAAGGAAGAGGGTGCACAAGATTGTCAGGGACTTAACTAATTAGGGAGCAAGTATAAGGTGTGCACGCATGGTGGAAGAAATGTTGGGAAGGAAGTGAATGCATAGAGATTGGGCATGAGGGAAAATAGAACAGATGGAGGAAAAGGAAGAAATGGGAAGTGCAGGAAGGAATCATACAAGGGTGTGTGAGGAACTGCAGCAAAGGGAATGTGCCAAAGAGATAACTAAAGTGAGCGTAACCTACAATGTTAGAACCTTCAAATCCAGAATGGGGATGCAATTTTGTCCAAATAACTAGGGGAGTTATTTTGGATAATAGTTTGGTAACTTTTGAGGCCATCTTCTTGATAGATGAAGGGGGTCAGTAGCTTGGTAAATCCATTAGGCATGGAGTCTACTATGTAATCATGAAATTATGACCTGAACCCTTGGAGAATCACCCCTGAAGTCATCTGATAAAACATTTCTGAACTCTGCTTTGAATCATGGAAAACTACTTAAACTACTGGAAGATGACTGACATTCTGGAAGCAAAAAAAGAGTGCACTCAAGAAGCAGGTGAGAAGAAAGAACTATGTACAAACAAAACAATGTGTGTGCAGTGCACTTGGAGGAATTGAAACTACTCTAATATGTACAAAATGATGTAACAATCCTAATAGAAGGGTTTGAGATAGATCCCATTGACTAGGATTGATAACACGCCTCCATCTAGACGAGATAACTTGAAATAGTTTGCCTCCTTTCAAGAAATGATGATGTATGGGCCACTCCAAAGCGAATCAAATTTTGAATGGCGCCATGGTTTAGCTCTGACAACATCCCATTTTAAGACTAAGTCCCCTACTTTGAAATCTTGAGGCCTAGCCTTTGTGTCAAACCATTTCTTAGTTGATTATTGATATTGTTTTAACTTGATCATGGCATAATTTCTGAGTTCTTCAAGTTCAACCAGCTCTACCATTCTAATTTCTCTTGGGTTTGCGCCCTCAAACTCCAACTCTTGGGAAAGCTCTAATGAAGGAAATTCAATAGAAAAGGGAAGTCTAGCTTCCTTACCATAAACCAACTTATAAGGAAATGTGCATATTGCCTTCTTTATTGTAATTCTATCTACCTAGAGTGCACGCGAGACCTTTTTATGCCACTGTCTTTATCTGATGTTCATTTTGCACTTCATGATTCTTATAAATTTCTTATTTGTATACTCTACCAAGCCATTACCTTGAGGGTAATAATTGGATGAGGTATTCAAGTATATACCAAAACTAAGATCCCAATCAATGATTTTAGTACCAAGGAAGGCTTTTTCATTATCAAAGATAATGGTCTAAGGGATGCCAAACCTTATTACAATACCTTCAAGAAATTTGAGTATGACTGACTCAATTGATTCCTTAAGTGCAACACCTTCTATCCATTTGGTGAAGTAATTTGTAGTTGTTAACACCCATTTTTTTCCAACTCTTGAGGGAGGATTATGATGCCTATGAAGTCAAGATCACATTGTGCAAAAGGCTGATCCGTTTGGATTGTTCAGAGGGGGAGTGCTGCCAATTTCTTATTTCCTACAAAGAAAGCACATTCTTTGCATTTAATGACCCACTTGTGCACATCTGCAAACAAGGTAGGCCAAAAGAATCCTGCCATGATGATCTTCATTGTTGTAGTATTGACAGAGAATTTTACACCAGAGAATCCATTGTGAAATTTTGCTAGCACTTTTTGAAATTGTTTGGGCATTGTTGTAGTATTGACATAGAATTTTACACCAGAGAATCCACCGCAATAGCAAGCCATCAAGATTCCATTTGAAGAGAAGGCCATCAATAAGAACATATGGAATATATTTCAGCCTTAGATATCTTATCTTTTCTTTTTTCAGATTGGGAGGGTACGCACCCTCAGAAAGGAATGTGGTCATGTCCTTCATCTAGTTATGCATTGCAAGGGCTTCATTCTATTCGGGCTCTACATGCAGAAGATCTTTATCAAGAAATAATGAAGTCTTGGGTTCATCCTACACATCTTCAGAAAGTTGTATGCATAACACACTGCCTCTAACTAGTTTCATGGATTTGATAGTCACATCATACTCCATGATTTTAGTCACCCACCGTGCTCTCTTCTCATTGATTTCATCTCCCATGATGAAGTATCTAACACCTGAGATTAAAACTAACAACTTTATGTGGTTTGTAGTAAACATACTCTTGAAATTCTTGATCACGCGCATGATGGCATAGACCTACTTCTCCATGTGATTATATTTCAATTCATAGTCCTTCAACATCTAATTGAAGAAAGCCACTAGTTTTTCTAGTCCTTATTCATTTTCTTGTGTCAGGGAAACAACACTCACATCAGCACCATAAGTGTAAAGGATGAAATCCTTTGAGTAGTCTGGGTTGATGAGTGTTGGTGCGCAAGAAATATCTTGCTTGATTTTTTTGAAGCTTTCTTTTCCTTTTGTTGTCCAGCCGAAGGTTGTGTCTTTCTTAAGCATTAGGGTGATGGGCCTTACCAGTCCTACAAAATTAGCGATGAAGTGCTAACAAAGTTAATTTTTCCAAGGAAGGACTATAAGGCCTTCTTATGCACCGGCAGGGGGAGAGCCAAGATAGCTGAAACATGCTTAGGATTAATTGGGATGCCATCCTTTGAGACCACATGGCCCATTAACTTTCCTTGCGCTACAATAAAATTACACTACTTGGGGTTAAGAGACACCCCAAACTTTCTGCGCCTCTCAAATAATTTCTCCAGATGTGTCATATGATCTGTGCCCTACTTTGAGAAGACAATTTTATCATCTAGGTAAACTAGGATGAATTCATTAATATATCCCTTGAAGGTAATATCCATAGTGCATTGAAATGTTGTGCTTGCATTTGATAGACCAAAGGGCATATTTTGATATGCATATGTCCCCCCACTTGGTTGTAAATGTTATTTTGAATTGATCCTCCTCCTTAACCAGGATCTGATTGAAGCCAGAGTATCCATCCATCATAGAAAATATTTCTGTGTCCGCCACAATCTAAAATATATGCTCCATAGAAGGAAAAGAATAATGATCCTTGAGGGATGCCCTTTTTCAAATATATGAAATCAATACAGAGTCTAATTTCACTATTTTTCTTGTGCAATGGAACAAGATTTGCGACCCAGGTAGATTATTTGATGGGAAAAATGATCTTTGCCTCAATGAGTTTAGACAATTATTTCCTCATGAGGGGCTCTATCTTTGGATTGATTGGCCACTATTTTTGTCTGACGGGTTTGATTCCTATATCAAAATTAGTTGAGTGTTGAGCAAAACTTGGATCAAATATTTTTAGTTCTTCATACTCCCATGAGAATACGCCATTGTATATCTTACAAAGAGAGATGAAGACCTACTTTTCATCATGTGCGCAAGATTTACTCAGCAACAACTCCTTATTGCATGCAATAGTGACTAGGGATCACTCTTCTTGCACCACACGCATGTATTTTTATTCTCCCTTGAACTCATCATCAGAGCTAAATATTTTCTCTAAGGTGACTAGACATTTAGGTAACTTGTTTGTCTTTAGATGGACCACTTTGTCACCATATTTTTTCATGCAAGCTAGCTTGCATGATTGAAGAGAACTCAACTTCATTATGAATGAACTGCATGATCTATGCATTTCTTTCAAACACTTGTTAGCTCATGTTGTTATCTAGAATGGATGGTATGATTACCATCTTGATATGTTGTGTGTTTCCCTTGATAAAATCCTCTGCAGGAGAAAATTGTGATCCAAGCGTGGGAAGAATGATCAACTTCTTTGTTCATCCTCCTTAGCACCACCTTCAGATGCAAACCATTAAATATCTCAAGGAGATCCTGAACTCTATGTTTATAAGCTTTCAGAAGATTATTATTTTTTTCTCATTTTTTTGTGACCTTGTGGATGACCAATTTTGTGCCCCCAAAGATCCGCAACACCTTAATATTTTTTTCTTAGCAATAAGAAGACCATGTACAAGTGCTTCATATTCTGCTACATTTTTGGAGCATGTGAATTGTAAACAGTGCATGAAGAAGACCATCTCATCATTGGGAGAAATGGGAACAACACCTGCACCCATGCCATTTCTACTTTTGGAGCCATCAAAGTACATTTTACATAGACCATAATTTTCTTCATTTTTCTTGAGCACCCACAGTAGCACAACTTCTTCTTCAAGGATACACTAAGTACCAAGCCTAGTTTAAAAATCCTCAAGCTCTTCAGCATATGGATCAAATTTTTGGTGCCTTTCTGCCCACTCATCTATCACTAAATCAGGTAGAGGAGGAATATGATGCTCTTCAAAAACTAAAACTTCTTCTTGGATCAAACAGTTGGCTTGGAGAGGGGATGGTTCATATGGCTCAACATGATAGGAAAATATTGTCTCATCTTGTATGGTAAACTAGGTACCATACCTTGTCTTGAGTATCATATGGGACTAATCAGAAGACATGTAGCCACCTAATTTAGTAGTAAAATCCCTTGATAGACATAAGGAAAACAAAGGAGATAGGTCAATGATTGAGAAATCATGAGTTATAATGAGCTAACAGAAGAGGACTGCTTGCATTAAAAGGGGGAAAAACTTGATTTCACACCATAGCAGTAAGAGGTTGATTGTTCCTTGGTGGAGGGAACCTTCCGTACGGAGAAGTTGAATGACCCCTACGAGGTAGAGCTGCAACTGATGATGTTGAAATGCCTCGTCTTCTTCTCTTTGGAGGAGACAAGGAAAGTTCGATATGCTGATAATTTCCTTTCTTTCAAGAAGATCTTGTTTGAATTCTTTGCATAAGTTAATGCACTAAGATTTGGGAATCCAGAGATATAGATTTGCCAAGTACTTTGACTTGTGTAAGTGAGAAGAGAAGTACCGACTCTATCCCATTGGGCATGCCAAAAATTGTTTTTGCCAAATCACTGCACCCTCCAAATGACTAGAATGTGAACAGAGATGTTCTGGTGTGATTGGGAAACATGGGATCACCTCTCAAGTTGTGGGGACTTGGGCTCGAGGTGAACCTCTGGAGAAGGTTGAATTACTCTTCCTAAACTAAGTGTTGTACTACTCCCAGTGCAATAAAATGGTTAATCTAGACCTATGCTAACATTTTCATGGGTTTTTAGGGAAATATATTTGCAAGAAATGAAACTATAGTAGGGATGGTGATTCACCAAATAAAGGGTGTTGCGAGACTCACGAAGGATTAATTTGAAGAGGGTGTGGTGTCCACCATAGGTCAACTTCACCTACTGCAACTTAGAAAGGGTACATAATACCATAGACTAGGAAGCAATGCGTTCCCTTTGTTAAAATTGATTAGGAAAACAAGTTATCATTCTTCCAGTGAAGAAGGATGAAATTGAGAAGGGGTGAACTACCACCACAACCCAAATGCATGTACATACAACACCACTGCTTGATAGGCAAAGAACTCCAAGAACATGTAATAGAAACTTGAACTTAGCATAGTGTACCTGCAAGCATGGGAAAAGGCAAAAAAGAAGTATAGAAGGATGAAAGGACCAAGATTAGTCACAAAACACACACTTTTATTACTTCAACAACATGCACAGTGCATCATACATTCAAAAGAGGCAATGATTTGCATTATAGTCTTGAAAAGGAGGCTTGAAAGTTCCCTCAATATACAAGGACAACTTGTAGAAGAGAGAGGACTCTTGAAAAATTTGCACTTGTCTCAGATATCTAGCTGTCCAATGGTATCTGACCCAGTCAGAACCCTTTGGAATGAGCTTCCAACTTACACTTATAGAAGAATATGTGAGAGAGAAGGAGAGAAGGAGTCATAAATTCCCTTCCTAAATTGAAGACACATGATGTATTTATAACAGTTGGTTTGAACCACTTGAGAAGGCTCCATCACGTGTCATTAATTACCTTGTTGACCTAGTTTCTCCTTAATTAATTAAAAGAATATTTAAATAAAATTATTAAATAATAATAATAAATATTATTATTATAAAATATTTAAATAAAAATATTAATTTAATAATTACAAAATATATCGGTGGACCCCTTGAAGACTAGTTTTTCTTGAAGAAAGTGTGGCGGCCATGAAAATAGGTTCAAAACAACCCAACTCAGTAGTTGGCTTATCAAGCACACTCATCGAGTTGGGCTCGAGCTCCACTTCCGTTCACCGTTGCACCAAGCTCCTAGTTCTGGCACGCATTGACGGCTTGAGCTACTTTTCTATGAGTTCTCACAACACGAGCTCTAAACCGAGTTTCATGCTCGAAACTCACAACACGAGCTCTTCATTGATTTTCTTGCTCGAAACTAACTGAAACTGAGATCCTTTGAAAAAACCTTGAGCTCCTAGGCATGAGCGTACGTTGACAACTGATCTCTTTCATTAAAGACCTCCAGCTCCACGTGTAACCACATTGAGCTCAGTCAAGTCAATTTGATTCACCCATACTGCATGCATGAGTTTATCCATCAAACTCCATACATACGAGCAACACCATTGAGCTCATTACTGATGTCATCAACTTGGCTTAATGTGTGACCAACTCGAACATGTGCTTGCATGATGCTCCAGTTTACTTTGTTTCTACCTCACGCATCTACCGACTCGACGAGCTGAGTCTTTTGGCTCCAGCGTCCGAGCTCAAACAACTTGTGATCTACCCTCCTCCTAATTCCAAGCTCGAATTGACACTAGAAATCTCTCCACATGGCCTTGACCTAAAAAAATTTCAACCTCAACTCTGGTGATGCATTATTCATAACTCTTAGAATTCCTACGAGCAACTCGGGTTCTACCTCATTGATTGTGTGATCAACCATGAAAGCTAAGTTCTGCTAATCACCGTCGTAGACCATCCTAAGTTTTAATGAACTCGTGTTCTCTTGGCTACATCACATCGAGCTGTGCCTTCCTCACCATGAATCCCAAGGCAAATCCATCTGTAGAGTCCCTGACGAACACCAGCTGATCCATGTACTTTTGAATCTGGGATCCTATGTTTAGTCCTTGGCTCCAACTATAGAGAAGTGTCCGTATCTTGTACCACCTTTGACCTGAATTAAAGAACTCAGGTGCATAAGGAGAAAGTGTCCTAAGACAAGGTTCTAGGCTCAGGGTAATTGATGTAGAACAAGTGGTTTAATGCGCACACAACTCCTTCCGCAGAAAATGGACGACTTTGGGACTTAACCACTTCTAAGTTTGGCATATTCCGTCACTAGCCAAAACTAAGACTATATAGCAATAGTTACCCGACATGCATGTCATGACTACGAGTTTGGATAAGGTGCCTATCTTGGCAACAGGGTGGCATTCATGAAGCTAAACTTGTTTACATATACCATTACGACTCGACTCGGATTCAACTAGAAGGACATCTTTTGAACAAAGACCTGGAGAGATCGAGTGCTGGAGAAGTGTTGAGCTCATCCATAAAGTGACCATGCTTGGACACTTCAAGAAACTAGATCATAGATCAATCTCTCCGCGATAGGCATTTGATCTCAGGTGTTGAGAAAGGCTGATTTGAAAGTACAAGCACCCAGTAAAGTGAATTTCCATCTTGGTTGAAAAAGGGGGCCCTATTGTACTCGACTCTTTAGCTTATGAATTCAGTTAGATGGTAGGTGACAGATCTGATAGAAATACACCTGGATTGAGCCATTTATGGGTTGGGTTAGTGAGATCTGTAGGAAGAATGATGTATCAAGGGATGGGTACATGTTCTCTTATTTTGCATTGTAAGGGATCTATAGTCTAGTCTTGCCGACATGAGCTTTTAATCTATACTATCATTTTGGTCTGTAGATGACTCCCTGATAGATGTAATTTGAGATATGCATAGCTCCACTGTCTAAAATATAAAGCCTATATGGTTCGCGGCTTATTAGAGGTATCTATTTTTGTTATGTTCAGTAGTGTTCCATGCTGAGTTGAGTTTATAATCCCCACTTATGCATCCTGAGTTTCCCCCTCATGGGTTAAGATCTATCTTTGAGCTCAATATGCGATCTTGTCTGAATAAATACGATTATTGTCAACTATTTACTAGAAAAGTGATTAAGTTCTAATTAGGGAGTCCTCTTCTATGGTGTATCTAGTATGCATCTATGCTACATTCATCTACCTGCCACAATCACTTAAAAGAGGGGCTCATTGCCTGCAACATGCCTATGGGTGATTTGCACCCAACGCCCGCTGGGTGATAGGCCGATGTCGCATGTGACATTGTCCTTATTTGCTTAGGGGTATAACAAACTTGCACGATCCATCACGCCAAGCCATTTCAATACTACGACCTCAATTCCCTCACCTGACTAGATCATGCTCCCAAGCTTGATGAAATATTGAGATGCCTCCCATTGACTAGACGTCGATAACATTCTCTGAATTGAACAATGTACGCATCAATGGCCGAAATCCCGTAGATGTTATCCATTACGTAAGTTTACCGAGCCAGGCAAACTCTTCATGCTGAGATCATCGTGCTCTATTATTTATATTCTACCAATGGAGCCATCATAGTCATAGCTTCCCTTCACAAGTCTTTCTCCATTGACTGCTACAGTAATAACTCGTGTGTCGTTGCATTTTCTGACTCTCCCTTGACCTCACGCCAAGTTTTGCTAACTCTTTCAAGTGTGATCAAACCTCCTCGCCATTTCTACATGGCTTTGCACATGATTTCGATCATACACCTTCAGTTTCCTATCTTAATCACCTGATCTACATGTCGAGTATCATTTCCTTCACAACCTGAGTCATCAACTACCTCCTATGTCACACCTATTCAGGTGAGCTCATTTTCCATTTACCTTGGCATGTCCCTCTGCGTTGGACTCGGGGATCTATCATGCTCAATTTCCCTGAGCACCCTGTCTGGACCATGATGAGTCCTTCATGTATTTCATCTCTACGTGCATTTTGTCATGCCAAGCTTGGCATGGCCTTTACACCATGAAATCCCATAGTGGGGAATCTCGGAGTTTTGAAACCATTATTCCCAGATATCAATTGGTGACTTGGCTCTTTATGTCCACTTCTCCACCATGGCCTAGTCCCTGAAATTCCCACGTCTTGGAATATTTACCTTAGCTCGACACCCCATCATCATGGCTTGGCATTTCATCCTGTAGGGCCCAACCTTCTCATATTCCCATAGCGCAATCTAAATATCTCAAGTTTTCTGGCTCTTAACTCGGCCCAATTTGTGCAACCACCGAGTTAAATCTTGTCGAGTCCTCCTAGATCGAGCTCAACCTTGAATCCTCATAAACTGTTACCATTTTTTATGTGATATTGAGTTGTGCTTTCCCTTGACTCACAATATTCGAGCTCTGTTTCCTCATTGTTGAGTGAGTCTACCGAGAAACTCAATTCTAACATAATCGTTATGTGACTTTGGCTTCATCACGAGCTCCAATTCGATCTCTTCTTTATGTGATATCTTCACACTTTACATTGGGACTATTTTGGCTCAGTTTATACTTATTTGCATCCACATTGATCCTCTCTTGGTCAGGTGAATCATTCCAACCTTCCTCTCAAGGGATTTCATAGCTCGATCTAATCATAATTAACTCGGACCATTCGGATTGAGCTCAACCTTGACTCCTCCTACATTGTTACCATTTTTTATGCGAGCTAGAGCTATGCATTCCCTTGACTCATAATAGTCAAGCTCTGTTTCCTTTTATTGAGTGATTCAACCGAGAAACTCAATTATAACATAGTCATTATGTGAATTTGGCTTGTCACGAGCTCCCACCCAAGCTCTTACTTTATGTGATCTCCTCACACTTTGCATGAGTCGATGTTGGCTTGGTTTCTACTTCTTTACATCCACATTGAGCCTCACTTGGTCAGGTGAGTCATTCCAACCTTCCTCTCAAGGGATTTCATAACTCGATCTAATCATAATTAACTCAGCCCATTCAGAGTACTACTTTCCGTGCATCCAATCATGAGCGTCATGTGTATGAGCCACTCTTGAAAACCCAAGTCACCTGATAATCTACTCATGCCTTAACGCATTACATCCAAATACCTAGGTTCTATTATCGATCCATTCCCTCGAAACATGACTTAACCAAGTTACATTAAATTGAGCTCTCTCAAGAGCTCTCACATGAGTTGTGCCAATGCCTCGTCCCAAATTCTCCCATGGCCTAATGACAAGTCGACATTTTAAATGTTGATATGCTTGTTTATAGTTTATTCTTTCGAGTCATATCAAGAGCTCTCAATGATTCAAACATTGAGCTCCTGATAGCACACATAAAGTTTAGAGCACCTTCCCAGATAGAAAAATGAACTGAATTCATTTTATCTGAATTTTGAATTTTACGGGACCCTGCTATAATCTAGAAAAGTTTTGAGCCTCCGAGACACAAAAGAAGGAAAAATAACTAAATATGATTTAAAATGATATCAAACCTTCCAGAACATTGTAACTGTTCTTCAAAGCACAATTTTTTTCATGTTCTAAGGTCTTTCGTGAAGCCTTCCCTGGTCCTAAGGTCCTATGTACCCACGTTGTCCAATTTTACCCTAAGGGAAAAATTGGATAACATTTTTGGTGACTTATCAGGGATGATTTCCTGATAAGAATGATTCCAGTAGCCTTAAGTTATCCATTGGGCATGGAGTTTATATTGGAATCCTAAAAGCAATTTGATCCTTTGTGATACATCCCAAAATCCTCTTGAGAAAATCCGATCTTGGACCTCCCTGAAATGCTAGGCATGAGGTATACTGAATCTATTGAATGCTTGGAATCTATAGAACACTACAGAATTTTGAATGAGGCAGATCATGAGACTCTTATGGAAACTTTAAACCTTCCTTCCTTTAACACCTCCAATGATGAAAAAATGTGCAAGAACAACACAAAAAACACAGCAACAAGGAAAGGAAAAGAACAACACACAACAACAATGTGCATAAGCACTTGGAGGAAAACACCTAACTAAACTGTACAGGGGGTGGAACACTTCTCAAAAACAAGCTTTGAGATGTATCCCATTCACATGAATGGGCAATTCTTCTCCATTGAGCCTGGATAGATGAAATGAATTCACCTCTTTGCAACTTGTGATGATGTATGGCTCGCTTCAGAGAGCATTAAACTTGGCATGCCTTCCAGGTTTGGCCTTGTCTTCATCCCATTTGAGGACTAAATCTCCCTCTTGAAAACACCTATCAGATGCCTTTTTTTCAAAATATTTCTTAACCTGAGCCTGATGTTGCTCCAAAGTCTTCATAGCTTTGTTCCGTACTTCCTCTAACTCCATGAGTTAATTAAACCTTACTGTCAGACGATCACTCTCCATAACTTCAATTTGATGAGATAACTCCAAAGAAGGTAACTCCAAGGAGAGCGGAAGTTTTTCTTCCCTTCCATATACAAGCATGAAAGGAGAATTCACTATGGCCCTTTTAGGTGTGATCTGATCTGCCCATAAGGTGGTCTTAAGATGTGAATGCCAAGTCCTCTTGTTAGTTTCCATCATGCACTTGATAATCCTTATGAGGTTTTTGTTACTAGACTCAGCCAATCCATTTCCTTGCAGATAGTAATTAGATGAATTCTTGAGGTAGACCCCATTGTTAGTAGCCCATTCACTCAACTTCATACCAAGAAAATCCATCGCGTTGTCTGAAATGACTGTAAAAGGAAAACTGAACCTTGTCATTATACCTTCCAAGATATCCAGAATTACCTTTTCATTGCTCTCTTTCAACGCGACCACCTCTATCCATCGAGTAAAATAGTCTATTGTAGTAAGGACCCATTTATGTCTATCATTGGATGGAGGATTAATCATTCCGATGAACTCCAACTCCCATTGAACAAAGGGTTAATCCACTTGGATTGGATGTAGCAGAAGAGCTACCAAATTTTGTTTTCCTAGGAAAAAGGCACATTCCTTACATTTCCTTACCCAGAGATGGGCATCTTTGAACAAATCTGGCCAATGGGAACCGGCTCGCATGATCTTGGTAATAGTTGTTCGTGCAAGAGTAATGTCCTCCAGATAGACCATTATTAAACTCTTCTAGTATCTTACTTACCTGTTCAAGTCCTACATACTAAAGGAGGACACCATTCAAATCCTTTCGAAATAGAACGTTATCTACCAAAACATATGGAATAGATTGAAGATGGAAAGTACGTCTTTGGTTTTTATCCATGTTCACAGGATATACTCCTGAGAAGAGGAAATTTTTCATTTTTGATAACCGGTCAACTTGCTCATCACTCTCATCGGTGTTTAGGAGCATCACATCCTCATCACCTTTTGATTCCATGTGTGTGGAAATTTGTTGACACAAACCTTTACCTCTGACAAGTTTGGTAACCTTGATATGCACATCATACTCCATCACCTTCATGATCCATCCAGTGAAATTTTCATTCATGTAATTGTTCAACAAAAACTCCTTGACACTTGGATGAGACACCATCAGATGAATTTTGTTCTTGGACAACATGTTATTGACTTTCTTCAAAGCTTGAATAACCGCAAAGACTTATTTTTCAACAAATGATTATTTGAGCACATAGTATTTGAGGGATTGACTGAAGAAAGCAATTGGCTACTCCATTAGATCATAATTTTGTTGGGTGAGGATCCCTGAAATGCTCTCTTGACCTGCAAAAGCATAAAGGATAAAGTCTTTATCAAACCTGGGGTTCACTAGCATGGGAACTTGAGAAATTTCTGTTTTGATGGCTTCGAAGCTCTCTCGTCCTTCCTTTGTCCATAAGAATGGCATGTTTATCTTCAACATGGCTATCAGTGGTTTAGCCAATGTCACAAATTAAGGGATGAATCTCCGCATGAAATATATGGTTCCTAGAAAACTCTGGAGACCCTTCTTATGAATTGGAAGGGATAAGGACATAATCAAACGAATCCTAGCTGGATTGATTAATAGTCCTTCCATTGAAACAACATACCCCAAACAATTTCCCTCGTGCACTGCAAAAATACACTTCTTGGGATTAAGTGAAACCCCAAATTCCCTACAGCTTTAAAAAACCTTCCTTAGATGTGCAATGTGATCGTCTGCATGCTTATAATATATAATTGTGTCATCTAGGTAAACCAAGATGATATTGTTGATTAGTCCTTTAAATTCCATGTCCATGGCCCTTTGGAAAGGAGCCTAGGCATTGGACAATCCGAATGACATTTTGTTGTAGGCATATGTGCCCCACTTGGTAGTGAAAGCCATTTTTAATTGGTCAGATTCTTGGACAATAATTTGATTATAAACCAAATATCCATCAAGAAAAGAAAATATTTGAGCTCTTGCCACTGTTTAAAGAATTTTCTCCATTGACAGGAGAGGATAATGGTCTTTTAAGCAGACATGGTTCAAATCCCTGAAATATACGCACAACTAAATCTCTCCATTCTTCTTCCTTACGAGCACCCGATTGGCTACCCAAGAGGAGTGCTTGATGGGAAAAATAATACATGTTTCAATGAGTAGCTCCTTTCTCATTAGTGGCTTGATTTTGGGATTAATGGGCATCTGTTTCTGGCAAATTGACTTGACATTAGGATCCAGTTCGATGGTATGTTGTGTCAAGCCTAGATCAAAACCACATAGGTCGTTATAGCTCCATGTAAAAATGTCATGATACTCTTGACAAAGTTTGATGAAATATTCTTTCTCTTCGTAAGTACACACTTTTCCAATATTCATAAAACTTTCAGAATTACACACTTTTCCAATCTTCAGAAAACTTTGCGATACCTCAACTTCCTCAAAATCTTCTTCTTTGACCACCATGTTAGAGCTTTATCTTTTGGATTGATCATCTAAATTGAAAATGGATTCCATAGTGACTAAGCCTTTTGGTATTTTGTTGCTCTTCAATTGTATAATTTTATCACCATATGACTCTTGCAACTTATCCTGATTTCTTACAGCAAACTCTGCCTCTTCTTATAGGAAAAGGACAATTTGTTTGTCACTATCGAACACTTTCCAGCTACTCACATTAGCAAGGACTGTGGGTTGAACCACCACTTTGAAAAATTACTTCCCTTCCTTCATGATATCAATAGGTATGTTGTATTGCGATCCAATTGTAGCAATCCTATCAGCATCTTGATTTTGATTTGTAGGAACTGCATGGATCTCAAAAGATTTGAAATCTTCAATCAAGTCCTAGACTCGGTTCTTGTATGATCTTAAAAGATAATTTTTGGATGCATTGTGTGTCGTCACTTGATGAACAACTAACTCACTGTCCCCAAAAATAGTCAGATCCTTGATTCCTTTTTTGGGCTAGTTGAATTCCTTGCACAAGGGCCTCGTATTCAGAAACATTGTTAGTGCAAATGAATTGCAATCAGAAAGATGAGAAATATTTATCTCCCTCTGGATAAATTAACATAACACTAACACTAGATCCATTCTTACTTCTTGAGCCGTCGAAGAATAATTGCCACAGTCCTTTATAATCGCTTAGTGTTTTGACAAGTTGTGGTATGATCGTATCTTCTTCATGAATGTAGTATGTACCCAATCCCGTTTCTTCCAAAAGTAGAAACCCAGCTTCTTCTTTTGCCAACACATTAGTGTAGGGATCATAGTGATGATCTCCACTTACTTCATCTAGCATAGTCTTGGGGACTTCTTCAATGAGAGTGGTCAATTCATGATCAACATTTTCTTCTTCTGGATCTCCGATGGTGTAATTTCCATTTATAGGACTAGTAGTTTAGGGTTCTACATGATTATGGAAAATTGGTTCTGCCCTTATATGTTAGGAATTAGTATTCACATGGTTTATTATATGGTTAGTTTTATATATATTGTTATAACAAATGTGTAACAATATATTAATATGGGTTGTATATTGTTTATACTTCCTACTTTATAGGAAGTTGGTTTTCCTATTTGGATGGCTATTTAATAGCACTCCATACTTTGTAATTGAGATAGAGAATTAATAATATATTCTGTGTTCGTACTGTGTAATTCTGTACAAAATTTAATAGTTGGTATCAGAGCGAGTTCGCTCCAATGGAGAAATAGTTTTTGTTGCAGGGGGAATATTTTTTTAGCTATCGCCCCAATTTATGAAGTTGGAATATTTATTTTCAATCTGTTGTTTTTTAAGTTTTCGGGACTCATGAGCTCTCATGACTTCTCAGAATTTTATTTGCAAATTATAGAGCCGTATATCCTCCTGCACCATACTATCAACCATCAAATCTGTTGTTTTAGTATTATTGCTCAATGTGCAGTTCATGTGCAGATCTATTGGCAAAGCGTTGATATCATTAGCAAGACAAATTTCCCTGAAGTTTGTCTAAAACTTGGCGAACAAGTGACAACTCATTGTGTTTACAAATCTGTCAGATCTATTGCATACAATTGATCTGGTAAATGTGTCTCATCCCCTTGACAGCCTGTATTGACATCTTCTCTCCTCCTGCGCTCTTCTGTCTGTGTGGACGCGAAAATTTATACAATTCAATTCACTCGACTGCATTGATAGGTGTCGAAATCGGATTGGACGTGATCTGTGTATTGTAACGTTAGTTACCTGGAAGAGTTCAGTGGATTAGACATAATTTTTGGTGGTATTCTACATATCGACCTCCAAAATACTGCATCGATCTGGATCAGCATTTAGAGTTCTTTTTTTTTGCGTTCAGCTTAGACGTATACAGATCTGAGACGCATGCATATCCATCCTGTTCGATTCCTGTGCAAAAGAAAAAAAAATGTGGTTTGCGCTCAATCCACATACACAGAATCGTGTAGATTTCACACAGCCACGAATGGAGAAAATAGGTTGGTTTTGTTAATTATGAGTCTTATTTAGTTTTTGTTTGCATATTTTTGTGATAATGGTCAAAAGGTCCATCCGTTAAGCTGATTTGATTTATCTTGTTATCTAATTCTCAATTTTATGGTCGGTCATAGCATTCATGTCATTTTATGTTATTTTTTGTGTAAAAATTATAATCTATTATGTATAGATTATTAATTTATTCTACAAAAACATTTGGGTCACAAGTGTACAATTGTGAGTAATTTTCATTTTAGGTCTAAATATTGTTGTTCATCAAGATAAAGAGTATTTTTGGTCTAGTCAAGTTAAAAGAATATTGTAAAAGCTTCGTTATTGTCAAGTTAATTAAAATAGGTGATTTTAGGTTATCTGTCTAGTCATGTCTTCTTGTCCAAGTCAATAGTGTTATATGGTTAGTCAAACCATAAAGTTTTGTTTTGTGAGTCAAAACTTGTAAAAAAAAAAAAAAAATTGCCTCACGAACACATTTTCGGTGGAATCCGATGTTCAAGGCATGTTATTGAGCCCCAAGATCACATTCGGCTGAGTTAGCAACAGATTTGATGGAGGAAGGAGGCATCGGAGGAAGGAGGTTGAACAACGACCTCTCGTCAGTCACCAACAATGGGGCCGCACATAATGATTTGGTGGCACAGGTGTGTAGTGTGAGTACTTGTTTTTGAGTTTTGCAGTGTTCCAGATTCAGTTGTGTGGTGTGAATTTCAGTTGGTGTGATTCTTTTTCAGAGTTCCTATTTTGTTTGGTATTTGATGGATGTTGGAAAGAGATTTGTGTTGGAGCGCAGATGACTGTCAATGATCCTCTGGCTGACTTGGTCCTCTGACTGCCGTACTTCGTTGGAAGATGGTCAGCTAGGAGAATACGTTCACTAGCATTAGTGACCATGTGCAACAAGACCTAACTAGCAAGATCCATTCAGGAGTATGTTCTTCGATGCATTTTACTTCTTAGTATCTATATGAGTGGAATTTCACATTGTGGGGGGGAATACATACCAATGTTCCATTCCCATTCTGCACCCAAAACGACTTAGTCAAGGAAAGCTTCCAGTGGCAGTGGCAGTTTTCTATGTTGTTCGAGATCGAGTGGCAGTGATCAATGACAGAGACTACAATTAAGAACATTACGATTCTTATAGGAAGTAATGTGAAATTGTTTCTGTATATCTTCTATTGTGCTGTTTTGAGATATGCAAAGTTGTGTTTCCTACATAATTCCCCGATGTATAAGCATAGTGGTGAACAGTAGCACCAGAGTAAGTCAGTTCATGGATCTTGAAAGGGTTTGTGGGAGGATCCAGAAAACCACATGAGGTCGATAGTTGATGAGGTTCCTGTCGCGTCAAGGTTTGTGGTAAGCCTATTTAAAACCATGGAAGGAGCGAGCCTTTCTTTTGGATCAAGGTCACGAGTCACAGAATTGGACATGCCACAGGGGTGAGCATACTACAGTTGAGTGTGTGGATGTTTTTCTACCATGTAAACACTAGGGGGGGGGGAATGTTAGGAATTAGTATTCACATGGTTTATTATATGGTTAGTTTTATATATATTGTTATAACAAATGTGTAACAATATATTAATACGGGTTGTCTATTGTTTATACTTCCTACTTTATAGGAAGTTGGTTTTCCTATTTGGATGGCTATTTAATAGCACTCCATACTTTGTAATTGAGATAGATAATTAATAATATATTTTGTGTTCGTACTGTGTAATTCTGTACCAAATTTAATATTATATTCACTTTGGTTCTGTACCAAATCTTGAGAATCATATGCAATCAATCAGCTGATAGATAAGTGGCCATTTTGGCAGTGAAATCTCATGATAGGAAGATTGCGAAGAGAGGAGGAAGATCAATGAATGATATGTCTTGGGTGAATGATAAACTTATGCATACATGGATGGTAATTTGAAGTCCTTTGATAATTCCAATAGTCTTAACAGCTGTGCCATCCATCTGAACAACTCCTCTTGCAACTGGCACATATTTTATGCCTAGTACATTTGTAATTTGTTTTGGCATGACTGAGATACTGGCACCAAAATCAATCATACAATTATGGCACTAGGTGGTTGCCAATGATTAAGGAAATATAGAATGGTGGTGGTTTTTTGGCTTTATGAATATTTTTCCCTTCCGGTTGACACAAACTCGTAGTACGTCTTCTGCTCCATGACCTGACAATACATCAGTTATACCAAAACTATTTAAAGCCTCTCACAACAAATTTCTTTGAGAAGGAATTGAGAGTGCGTCCCACATAGTAATGCTTAGATTGGTTTTCTTCATTTGTTCTACTATGCTGAAAGGAATAGCTCCAAATTTGTTGACAGTTCTTTGGCATTGGGATCCTCCTTTAGAAAGTGTTTGTTGGGTATCATGATGCCTGAAGAACCTTCTTTCCTTGCATCTTGGATAACAAGTATTTATGGCAGTTTCTTTCCAGCATCTTTATCAACCGCCACTTGTGTCTGAGGTTGTGAAGTGGATGCTTGATCAGTTTTGGAAGTTTGAGGTTCTATTTCTCTCTTCTTGGAATGAATGGTTACTGCCAAAAATGAGGAATCTGTATTCAACCCGCAAAAATCTTCTGCTTGCCAGTTTAGTAAAGTTGTTTCTTCAAGTGCCTGTGGTTAATCTATTGTTTCCTTGCATAGATGTGTTCTTTGTTAGCTCATAAGGGGTAGATACGCTTTGAACCATAAGGGTATGGTTAAGAACTCCATTGGGACAAATATTTTGATTGTGGGGTTGAGAATAAGGATAACACCATTCATAGTCTTGAACTAGATTATTCTGGATAGGTACTATGGCTCTAGATGAGCTAGTAGAAAGAGGGTTCTAAAAGTTCAAAGGCCTAAAAATTTGCAGCTTGATTTTGCTGCTGATTGTTCCCTTGAAAAGGAGGATGGTTAGCCTGATACTGCTGATTTTATGGCTGATATGGATGATTGTATTGAAACGGTTGCCTCTTGAGTGCAATAAGCTCATTTCCAAAAGTTTACAGTAGTGACTTAACTTCAAATAGATCATTTGAAGAGGCAAGGGAAGACTGAGCTGGTTGATTATAGGCTGTTAGAATAGAAGTGATGATAGGTTGATTGTTCGTAAGGTCCAGAGACAACAACATTGGTAGTCATGGAGCTATCTTTCCAATCTGAATCAAGGAATTTTATGCTCTTATGGCAACATCATAGGCATCAAGTAATGTATACCCTCCTATGGATTGGATCATAACTACTACATCGCTATTCAGGGATTGTAAATAGTGTAAGAATGTATTATGTGGCCAGAAGGTTTTATAAGTGCCGGAATCCTATTCTAGGTCCTGTGGAATTAGAAGTTGAAATCACTCATGTATTCTTGGGGAGCTCTCTTCATGGTAGTGATTTGTTCCAAAAGCGATAGGTGATCACTCTTGTCTTCAAACTATTTACAGCTATCTTTTCTCCTAACTCGTCCTAAGTGGTTATACCGCCAACACTTAACCCTTGAAACCATTGAAGTTATTTTCCCTTGAAAGAGGTAGCAAGAAGTATAATCACAATGTTGTCCTCCATGATGTTATGTACGACACAAATGCTAGCTACATCAAGAATATGTTCCACTGGAGTAACGTGAGTTTCCCCTGTGTAAAAGGGTAAACTTTTGAGTTCCGCAACATGTATAGGGTCATGTTGAGCTAACATAAGAGGACTACTTGCATTGAAAGGGGGAAAAACTTGGTTTTGTGTCATAACAGCATGAGGTTGATTGTTCTTTAGTGGAGGGAACCCTCCGTATGAAGTATTTGAATGACCCCTATGAGGTAGAGTTGCAACTGGTGATGTTGAAATTCCTATTCTTCTTCTCTTTGGAGAAGACAAGGAAAGTTCGATATGCTAATAATTTCCTTGCTTTGAAGAAGCTCTTGTCTGAATTCTTCGCATAAGTTAACACACTAAGATTTGGGAATCTAGATATATAGAGTTTCCATGTACTTTGACTTGTTAAAGTGAGAAGATAAGTACCAACTTTGTCCCCACTAGGCATGCAAAAAACAATTGTCTTTGCCAAATCACTGCACCCTCTGAATGGCCAAAATGTGAACAGGAGGTTCAATGTGATTGGGACACATGGGATCACCTCTCAAGTTGTGGGACTTGGGCTTGAGGTGAACCTCCAGAGAAGGTCAGATTAATCTTCCAAAACTAAGTGTTGTACTACTCCTAGTGCAATAAAATGGTTATCTAGACCTATGCTAACATTTTCATGGGTTTTAGGGAAAGAGATTTGTAGAAATGAAACTATACTAGGGATGGTGATGCACCAAATAAAGGGTTATTTCTAGACTCAGGAAGGGTTAATTTGAAGAGGGTGTGTGCACTGCAAGTCAACTTCACCTACTGTAACTTAAGGAGGGTATAGAATACCATAGACTAGGAAGCATGTGTTCCCTTTGTTAAACTCAATCAGAAACAAACAAGTTATCAGTCTTCCAGTGAAGAAAGGATGAACTTGAGAAGGGTGAAAAGGCACCACAACCTTTACTGCATACAATGCTCCACCACTTGATAAGAACAAAAATCCAAGAACCTGTAATAGAAACGTGAACTTGCACAATGTACCTACAATCATGAGAAAAGTCACAAAGAATAGAAGGATGAAAGAATCAAGATTAGTCAAAAAACACACACTTTTATTGCTTCAATATCATGCACAATGAGTCATACATTCAGAAGAGGCAATGGTTGTCATTACATTCTTGGAAAAGGAGGCTTGAAAGTTCCCTCAACATACAAGGACAACTTGCAGAAGAGAGATGACTCTTGAAAAATACACACTTGCCTAAGACGTCTAACTTTCCAACCTATCTGACCTATTGGAACCCTTTGGAATGAGCTTCCAACTTACATTTATAGAAGAATATGTGAGAGAGAAGGAGAAAGGTTATAATTACATTCCTAAATTAAAGACACATGATGTATTTATTACAGTTGGTTGAACCACTTGAGAAGGTTCCATCATGTATCATTAATACCTAGTTGACCTAGTTCTCCTTAATTAATTCAAAAAATATTTGAATAAAATTATTAAATAATAAAAATAAATATTATTATTAAAATATTTAAATACAAATATTAAATTAATTACTAAATATATGGTGGGCCACCCAAAGACTAGTTTGACTTGAAGAAAGTGGTGGGGCCATGAAAAATAGGTTGAAAAACAACCCAACTTGGTGGTTGGATTTCCAAGCACACTCACCGAGTTGGTCATTGAATTCCCTCCACCACTGCATCTAGCTAGTTTGGCATCATGATGGCTTGGCTCACTCTATGAGTTCTCACAACATGAGCTCTTTGTTGATTATCTTGCTCAAAATTAACTGAAACTGAGATCTTTTGCAAGAATCGAGCTCCTCCATCCTTACGTGCAACCTATCTCTTTCATCAAAGATCGAGCTCCTCTTGTAACTGCACCAAGCTTGGTATGTTATCAGAGTGTTGAGACTACATGCACAATTTTATCCACGAGCTCCATACATACGTTCAACCACCTTGGAATATATTTCATCAACTCGGATTAATGTGTGGCCAACTCGGCATGTGATTCCATGATGTTGGTTTACTTTATTTCTACATAAGTTTGGCCACACACGACCCGAGTCCTTTTGTTCCATGTCAAAGCTTGAACAACTTGAGATCTACCCTCCTCCTTCTGGTCATTGAATTCCTCCACCACTCCATCGAGCTAGTTTTGGCAGTCATGACGGCTTGGCTCACTCTGTTAGTTCTCACAACACGAGCTCTTCATTGACTATCTTGCTTGAGAAACTAACCGAAACTGAGCTATTTTGTAAGAATTGAGCTCCTCCATCCTTACGTGCAACCAATATTTTCCATCAAATATTGAGCTCCTATTGTAACTGCACCGAGCTTGGTATGTCATTTTGAGTGCTGAGACCGCATGTATGAGTTTATCCACAAGCTCCATACATACGTTAACCACCTTGGAACTATGTCATCAACTCGGCTTAATGCGTGGCCAACTTGGCATGTGCTTCCATGATCCTCTTACTTTTTTTCTACATAATCTTTTCCATGCACGACCTGAGTCTTTTTGTTCCACTTCGAGCTCGAATGAATCGAGCTCTACCCTCATCCTCCTGGCTCATTGACACCGATGATTTCTCCTTTTAGCTTGATCTCATGAACTCTGTGTCATCTGGTGATGCATATTGATAACTCTTAGAGTTCCCCAAGTAACTCAGGTTCCACCTTGTTGTTATGTGATAGCTCTGAAAACTCTTCGTGACTCACCAACCTAGAACAGTTTTGCTACAAGAACCATTTCCTTGGCCCTATTGAGTCATGCCTTCCTCACAATGAATCCCAAGTCAACTCCATCTGTAGACTCCCGTGAACCGAGCTACTCCCATGTGCTATTGAATATTTTCCCATGTTGAGTCCTTCGCTCCAACTCAGTGGCCCATATCTTTTACCACCTTTGCCTTGAATTAATGAAATCAGCCACATCACCTCCCATTTCCTCTGGCATGGTTTGAGGCTCACGTAATCGATCTATTCATCTGGTTTAATGAGCCAAAATCCTTCTTCCACAGACATGGCTTGCCTGTTAATTTTACCACTTCTGAGTTTCATTTCCATCACTTGCCAAAACCAAAATCATATGGAAACAGTTATTCGCATGCATGTCTTGACTATGAGTTTGGCTCATTTTCTATTTGAGATCCCTTGCATTCATGAAGCCGAACTTGCTTACATATTCCATTGAATCTGCTTGGCTTCAACTATAAGATCTTTCAAAAAATCACCTCATTGCCCCATGTTGTGGATGCATTGAGCTCATCCTCGGTGCCATGCGTGCATTCACAAAGCTGGACCACAAATCAATATCTCCTCCATATCAATCGAGCTCATTTCTATGACTCACTGAGTTCAATGTCAGGCCTAAGTGAATCATTAGCTTAGTTGATCTTGTGATCCATGTTGTACTTGACTTGTTTGCTTATGAATTTGGTTAGATTTCAACGACCTTGCGATCAAAAACACCTCATTGAGCCATTCTGGCTTGCTTTGATGTGATCCATAAAATCTCTCGGAGAGCCCATTTCTCTTTGTTCACGCCATGATTGCAATCATCAACCGAGATGAGCTATATAACTTCTAACGAATAATTTGAGACACTCCTATAGCTTGATGAGTTATGCCTAGATCCACTTCTATACTTAAATCCTATCTCATCCGAGCTATTAGAGGTTTACACTTGCTATGCATAGTGTTAGCTAATTTAGTTTGTGATCCCCACTCGGCTTGTGAGTTACTTTCAGAGTGATATGCTCATCTCCGAGCTTGAGGTCGATCTTTCTCACAAACACAGACTTCGTTAACTATTGAAGAAAAGAGATTTGGTTCTAATAATCCTCTTCTGGCATATCTTGAGTTCATGATGACGTTCATTTTCCTACCATAAGCTCCAATTGTTGAATTTCCTTCAACCTATCTATATGCTTTGTTTAAATCATTTAGGAAATTATGTGACATTACCCCTATGGTTTTAACAAACTTGCATGATCCATCATGCCAAGCCATTCATTGTTTTATTTTTTCCCTCAGGTGACCAGATCATGTTAGGCTCAATGAAATACTGAGATGCCTTTCATTGAGTGCCAACATACCATTCTTTGAATTGAACATTGTCCTTTCAATGTTGATCCCACAATGTTCTCCATGACTGATTTTTCCACAGGCTACTCTTCATGCAAGTCATCCTGATCCATGTTATCTCTACCTAGTGGCACATATTGATAGTTCTTTCAAGTCTTTCTCCTTACTGCTACGGTGATAACTCGTGTGTGTTGCATTTACCGAGTTCCCTTACCTCACGTGAAGCTTGTTACTCTTTTTTGTGAGATGATACACGTCACCACAATGCTTGGCACTTGACTCAATCCTCCACCTTCAGTTCCATATCTTAATCAACTATTTACATGGCGGATCACTTGCCACGACTCGGTCATCGACTACCTCCTATGTCATGCCGATTCAAGTGGTAATTTTATGGTAAACCTGACATGTCATTCTTCATGGCTTGGGGATGAATCCTGGTCTTTCCCTAAGATATTACCACCATTGACTACTCATGTTTGGGATCCCGACGTACATTTTTTCATGCCAAGCTTGACATAGAATTTACACCATGAAATCCCGTAGTGGGGAATCCAGAGTTTTGAAACCATTCTGCCAACATATCAATTGATGACTTAGCTATTGATGTCCACTTCTCTACCATGGCCATAGCCCCCAAAATTCTCCCATCATGGAATATTTATCTTAGCTTGACACCCTCGTCATCATGGCTCAGAATTTCATCTCGTAGGGCCTGGCCTTCTCATATTCTCACAACGCATCTAAACATCTCAAGCTCGCTGGCTCTCAACTCGGCCCAATTTGTGTAACCACTGAGTTAAATCTCATCGAGTCCTCCTAGATCGAGCTCAACCTTGAATCCTCATAAACTGTTACCATTTTTTACGTGAGATCAATTTGTGCTTTCCCTTGACTCATAATATTCGAGCTCTGTTTCCTCTTGTTGAGTGAGTCTACTGAGCAACTCAATTCTAACATAGTCGTTATGTGACTTTGGCTCATCACGAGCTCCAATTCAATCTCTTCTTTATGTGATATCGTCACACTTTACATGAGACTATTTTGGCTCAGTTTATACTTATTTGCATCCACATTGATCCTCTCTTGGTCATGTGAATCATTCCAACCTTCCTCTCAAGGGATTTCATAGCTTGATCTAATCATAATTAACTCAGACCATTTTGATTACTAATTTCCTTGCATCCAATCATGAGTGTCACACCTATAAGCCACTCTTGCAAACCCAAGTCACCTAATAAGCTACTCATGCCTTGACGCATTACATCTAAATACCTAGGTTTTATTATCGATCCGTTCCCTCGGAACATGACTTAACCGAGTTACATTAAATTGAGCTCTCCCAAGAGCTCTCACCCAAGTTGTGCCAATGCCTCATCCTGAATTCTCCCATGACCTAATGCCAAGTCGACATCTTAAATGCTGATATCCTTGTTTATAGTTTATCCTTCCAAGTCATATCAAAAGCTCTCAATGATTCAAACACTGAGCTCCTGATACAACACATTATTTTTAGAGCACCATGCTAGATAGCAAAAGGAGCTCAATTGATTTTATCTGAATTTTGAATTTTACAAGACCCTTTTGTACTTTAGGAAATTTTTGAGCCTCTGAGACACAGAAGAAGGAAAAATAAATAAAGATGATTAAAAATGATCTCGATCCTTCAGGAACACCATAACTATTCTTCAAAGCACAAAATTTTTCATTTAGGCCCCAAGTTCTTTCGTGAAGCCTTCCCTAGTCCTAAGGTCCTATGTACCCACATTGTCCAATTTTACCCCAAGGGAAAAATTGGATAACACATTAGGTGCCCTATTTGTTGCATTCAGTTGTTCCACCAAATATAGGTGATCTGATTTGACTTCAAAATAGTTGCATAGAGTCGTTCCAAGATCATCCCAAGTGGCAATAGATGTAGGTCTCAAACCTCTGTACCACTAGATTTCTTTACCTTTTAATGAGGTGGAAAGTATCCTAACTGCTACAACATCATGCATGATCAAATAGATAGAACACATGTTTGCTACATCCTTGATATGCTCAACAGGGGTGACTTGATTCTCACTACTAAAGTATGGGATTATCTTGAGCATAGCTACTGGCATATCATGTTCTGCATTGAGGTTGAAAGGGCTTCCACCAGTGAAGATGGAAAAATTTCTTGGAGGAGGAAGTGGTTGTATTTCCATGGTAGGGTGCACAGGTATTTTATGACAAGGAGTGGAATGCACACAGTGTGCTGGAGATGGAGATGCATGCGTGGGGTGTTCTGTTAGGTTTCTCTCCTCAGAGATAGCTGGAGGTACTCGAAAGATTCTTAAACTATTGTGTTTTGTCTCGTATGCACTCTTCTCATGAAATACACTCAAGACTACTGAAAACCATAGATTTGGATGTTGGGAGTCGCTAGATGTGTTGAAAAAAGCCTCTAAATGCTGTAAATTACTAAATAGCACACCAAACTTAGCAATGCAGAAATGTAAGCTTTCAGGGTTGGTCCCCACCGGGCATGCCAGAAACTATTAGTTCTTAAACTTGCAGCCATTTCTCAGATCTGAAATAATTGAGTCGTTGAGTCAATAATGGGACTGTCTCCTAGTTGTGGGACCCTGCGCACCCGAGACAGACCTTCGGAGAAGGTCGGTTCCTCTACCTACTACTATTGCTACTCCTAATGCTCAAAGGGGAACCTAAGCTAATAATTCCAAGGGACCAAGGATAGAAGGATACCATGAAAAATGGGAAACTAAACTAAGGAAGGTGATAACACTATAAAAGTGGGATGAACACTATTTGTTTCAAGAGAAAATGAAGGAGAAGACATAAAGAGAGGCTAGGCACACGCAAAAAAGACCAGAATGCATTCACATAATTGATTTCATGAGACACAACAAGAAAATGAAGCTGCAAGGGATTTAAAATGGCACAACAAGCATATAATTCAAAGGATGGGCAATAAAGAAGAATAAAAACACGTTAAGGCAGAAAATAGCCACAAAACAATGCATTTATTAGTTCTAAGGATGCACAATCTATTGACAGTGGTGTATGAGGACTGATATCCACATGAAAGAACCATATCTAGAGGCCTGTAACTAAAAATACAGAGATACAGAATCCTTAGAAAACACTAGAGGATCCAAAATGTCCAACCCTTTACAATTATCCATGATCTTAAATTTACAAAAGAAGAGGGAGGAAGAGGAAGAGGACAAAGAGAGGGAAACTTAGATTTGAATCAAAACCACCAACAACACGCATTAAATGCCTGCAAATCCACTTGTAAATCTACCAAATGGGCTTCCCCATATCTGTATGGCATGTTGAAGAAGAAAGGAGGGAAAATCAGATCAAATATGGGTGGCTGGAGCAATCAAATATGTTTATTAATGACCAGAAAGATGATTCCATGTTTCTCACCTACCAAATCCCATTGAAATTTGAATTTGAATGATCTAGAGTGTTATCTCACTTTAGTAAATTTCAAATGAGACCAGGCGCGCATGTGTCAGAGCCATGTAGTAAATTTTATGGGTTTTAGAAGTCTACAAGTCACTCTAACATGCAACAACACGTGGAACACATTGATTTATTGCAAAGATTGGCCCATTATGAATCTACTTTGTCATTTTCTTCCACCTGTCACACACTGGTTCATTTTTCAAATTCAGTGCCCTTTTGACGCACTCTAATTGGTTGCGTGTAGCACACTCAATGTCTAACAGATGCCACATGGCACAGAAGGGCACGAAAGAAGTTGCAAAAGGGAAACATAAAGAGAGGTGTGAAAATGTAACATGCGTAGAAGGAATGGGAGGAGCACCTATCAAAGGAATGTATGACAGAGTCACAATCATTACAAAATAATGTGCGGCAACAAGGAAGGGGGAATGTAAATAGTACGAGAGACTTAACTAATTGGGGAGAAATTCTAAGGCACGTGCGCAGGGTGCAAGAACTACTGGGAAGGAGGAGAATGCACATAAATTGGGCACAAGGGAAAATGGAACAGATTGAGGGAAAGAAAGAAATGGGAAGTGCAAGAAGGAAACGTGCAAGGGCACATGAGGAACTGTAGCTAAGGGAATGTGTCAAAGAGGTAACTGAAGTGTGTGCAACCTGCAATGTTAGAACCTTCAGAGCCAAAATGGGGATGTAAGTTTTTCCAAATAACTAGGGGAGTTATTTTTGGATAACAGGTGATAAATATAGATGCACCAAAGGAACTGTTAGACTAATTATAGAAAAGTAACTATGATTTCAAATGTGTGCAATCTGAGAGAAGAAAAGTGGTGCATGAAATGGAAGTTGAAGTTGGTCAAGTGACATAAATAGAGTTTGTAAAAAATAGCCAAACAATCATGCTTAAACACAGAAATAGTCATCAATGTGGTGGAAATTTAAAACCATGTTAAGTTGTAAAATAGGTGACGTGTGGCATATCCAACTCCTAAATGTAATAGATAGTTGTTTTTTAGACAGAAAGCAAGAGATAAATATCACTCATGTTCAACTAGTGAAGGGAAATTTCCCACTAGTACAAATACTTGTTGAGGTTTCTGTACGTCTGAAAATCAACATGTGACTCTAGAACACACTCGACCCTCCTGAGGTCATGTCGGGATAGCTGAAATGTGTAAGATTATGGGAATGCTGATGGGAAACTATATGAGGGTCAAGGATTAATATTGGGTAGTGTGAGTTCCTAGTAGGTTAATTGGACAAAGGGGAATTAGAGGCTATGTACGGGTAGCGTAAGTTCCCTATTGCTTAGTTGTTTGATTTAATTTGTTTTCTAAATTACATTGAAAGTTCATTTTAAATAAATAAAGAAAGTAAATTCAATCTAAATAAAGAACAATTGTCTTTAATCTTTTAATCAACCAAATTCATTCCTAATTAATTAAATAAAACAAAATGAAATACCATCTATTCTATTTGTCTGAAAAAGAAATGAATTAAAAGAAAACTAATTAAACGGCTAACATCTTTTTGTATTTTTCAAAATTTAGATGAAATAAATAAATAAACTATTCGACAGACACATGAAACTAATTAAAATAAAATACTACTAATTTTAATAAAATAAAATAAAAAAATAAAGAATAGTCAGATGTGGCTATTCCTTTGTTGCAAGGTTATCTAACCATGTTAATCTAAAAGAATGTATTCAAAATTTATTAATCAAAATATATTAAAATAAACTTCTTCTGGCAAAGCTTCTGTCTCTAATTTTCTGGAAAGGGAAAAGGTTCTCAAAAACAATTTCCTCTTTTTCGTATGAAATTTCCCCATGTTGGGCCCAAAAATATTAGCTAAGTACAAGAAGCCATGTGGGCGCACGGGACCTAGTTGAAAAAGGGTGCACAGGGAAGGGTCCTAACAGTAGGTTGTAAAACATATGGTGCCCGTGCAAGGAAAAACATGTTTTGTACTTAGCCGCATTTGGCATCCCAGGAAGCACACGAGAAAAGAATGATCCTTGTGGATAAGTTGTCAGCCTAGCGACTGTGGGATCAAAAAGGGAATATTCTAGGCATGCAATGGAAGGTTCTAGAAGACATCATTGTACATGGAGTGGAGAGCTCAAATCTAAGAAGGCATACTCCCATTAGAGGACCACTTGGACACTTAGTGACCGACTCTATAACTTCATGAAAGGCATGGTAGTGAGTTGCTAAGGTTATAAATGCAAGTTCCTGATAGAAGAAAGGTATGTAGATGGAGAGTAAAGGAGAGTAGTTGAAGAGTTAAAAGAGAGGTGAAAGAGAGGAAAATCTGTGTAGAAATTCCATGGAGGATTAGTGAAATATAGGAATCATGTCACATTTAGAGGGATGGTTCAACATTCCTTTTTATTTTGCAATATGGTGAGCATAATGTAGTTTTGATGCATGACTTGACTTTGCATTGTTATATAAGGGTCTGTTCATGACCTCAAGGGATTGTAATGTGGTTATTGAATCTGTTAATATGAATACAATGCTCTTGTTATAAATCATCTCTGTGTTCAGGAGTATACTACTTATGCATTTCCTTTCTATATGAACCATTTCCATATGTTGCTTGTTATTTCTCTTTCTAGATGAAATGAGATAACAACTCATTCTAGGATCTTAGAATGTGGCATGGTTATTTTCTTGCACATTTCCATATTTGAATATATTGTTATAAGAGGATGCATTCTCACAAGACTCACATAAAGGATAAAATCGATGCCCGCGCATACCTCAGGTGATATCCCAACGCCTACTAGGTGATAGGCTAGGTGCGCATGGGATTAGACTATTGATATAAGGGTATAAAATATGACTACATCTTGGTTCCATTATCTAAGACCTCTTTTTGAAGTTGTTGTGAGAAATGACATGCATCTTTGTCCCTAAAATGCATGATGATAGAGCATTGACCTTGGAAATTTTTGAAGGATGGTTCAAGAGTACGAAGGACAAGTTTTCTCAGAGATTTAGTAATGGGCATGAGTTCTATGTGAATATATGGGTAGAAGAGAACCTATACCATGAGATGTATGAGACATTCTTTTGTTGCTTCTAAGTAGAACTATATGAATGGCTTTCAGCATATGCATCCAAATTGAGTTGGTACTATATATCACGCATATATTCCTTAGATGACTATAAAAGGTTGAAAGATGCTGATATGACTTGGACACGTGCTATTGATCACTAGTGGAAGAGAGTGCTGACCAGTTATACTCTTTAATATACCACTTCTACATATTTTTTTCCCAGAAGTTACTGAGTTCAAGTTTCTGAGGTAGATCCCTAGAGGATCATTTTTTCATGCTATTCCTTTGGCTATGAAGCTATTGGTCATTACTTTGAGTTTAGAAGCATTTCCCATGGATGGATAAGCTTCTCTGAGTGCTGGGAGAGGAAGCTAGTGTTGAGGAAGATAACAAACATTATGGATTAAAAGGAAAAGGAGGAGAGATGAATCAAGTATAGCGAAGCTCGTGAAAGGGAGATGACTAGACAATGCAAGGTTACAAGTGTGATGGATCTATTGAGGTAGATGTTGCATGAAGGAGTTGAGGTTCACATGCAGAGGAGGTGGAGCCTGAGTAGTTTGTGCTACCCCATCTTGGAAAGCACAGGAGATTGGCCCCTTCAGCTTCTGATGAGAGTTTCATCACATGGAGAAATAAGATCCATCGGTGTGCATCTAAACCCACCTGGCGACCAACCCATGGCACTTGGTTTTCCAGATCAAGGGAGAAGTATTGTTAACCCAGTTAGTATTGGTGGAAGTAACCGGTCCGCACCTAGGAGATATAATTTCTCATTTGGAATATCCATGGTTGGACAATCCATTCTTGTATTTGGAGGTGTTATGTTTGTAAGGAGCCTATTGGGGATTCATGTTAGGAGTGTGCACGAGACATGCACCTTCTATGTGTTACACTCAGGTACAAACTACGGTGGCACCCGCTCGAGTGGTGAGCAGGTCAGGGAACACTAGGGGGTGAAGCCACTTCGAAGTCAAATTTTCATGGACTGGTTTAGGTAACCCATGGGTCCATGGGTAACTGTTATGGGCTGTTTTTGGGCCCAGTGGATTTGGTGATACCCATTGTTTTTTAAAAACCACCTCTTCGGCTACCCATAGGTTTATGGGATGGTTTTATTTTCTACCCATTGTTTGATACCCACGGTTTTGTAAAACTTCTTAAGCAATTGTCTATTTATAGGGGTATCTTATGCATATGATAGAATAGACAAGCAAATGTATTGCAGATGTGTTTTGAATTCGGGTGTGAATTCTATAGAGTTTGGAGCAAGCTCCAAATGTGATCTGGGTATTGTATTGAGAGAGTGGAGGGGTAGATAAAATTGAAAATGATTCTTGATTTAGAGCCCAAATTTGAACCCATTAAGATCTTGTCTCTCTCTGTTGTGTTATTTATTCTGGAAGAGCACTTTTATTTAAGACTGCATTACTTGATTTGCATATTCTTTCTACATGTTGCGAAATATAATGGATTATTCCAAATTTTATCTTTATTTCCTAACAGGAGGATCTTTGGACAAGGTGCAAGTACGCAAGGACTTTATCAACCCTGGGAGTGGCATAGGACATACACCTTATAAAGTTGGGAAATTATAAATGTTAATCATCGGCGTGAGTTAAATGGGATGTTAACACTAAGGCATGGATACTTCAGTCTTAACATATTTAATGACATGTAGGAGGTGGATTTGGTGGCTTAAAGGAACAAGACCTATTAGGATGGACCCTAGTGGATCTAGTGGAGGATGGTCAAACACCAAAGGAAACCAAGGATCTAAATAGAGGGACAAGGACCCCAAACACCTCCCCAAGTGTTTTTTGAGATGTCTTTTCACTTGGCAGAACTATAGGGGTATTAAAGATGTTGCAAAGCATGTGCACAAGTGTGAACTACTATGGCGCACGAAAGGGATCACTACCCCAGAGCGGAAGGCAAGTCAGTTTGCAAAAATGTTGCAAGGATGCACACATCGTTGGTATATGAAGTATGACCCCCATCAGACGGTGGTAGACTACACCGCATTGAAGAATGCCTTCCTAGACAGAATTCCATATCCCTGAGTTTGGAGCAAAAGAGCATTAGCACTCTGAAGGAGATCCATAACAGGGAATGTCAGAGAGTGTGCAGGGAGTATGATGTTCATTTCAAGAATCTCCTATCAAAACTATCTTATGAAATTCATCCTTCTCAACATGTTCAATGGTTTGTCAAGGATTGATAACACCATTTAGAAGGGCTATGTCGCACAAGATTTCACATACCCACGTAAGGCATTGGAAGTTGCCCTACGTGCCAAAGCTTTTGGGAGCATTGATACTCATGTTAGTCCTTTTTTAGAGGCTCAAATTGCTACAATGGCCAAGAATTTAAAGAAGTTGTCTGTAAACTCAGTGCATGAGGTTCGTAGTGGGCTTTGGTGTATAGACTATGAAGTGGAGGGTCATGCAAAGGATAGTTTCCCTCAGAAGTTAGTGCGTGCTATGTCTGTAAACTATGATATTTTCCATGGGGATCATGATGCAAGTAGGTACCCTCTACTACAGTGCATAATTCACAAGAATTTTTCTTTCTATTGTAATATATATACCTCTACGACCCATGATACCAAGGATTAAGACTGATTGATCAAATCCATGATGGTATTGATCTGGGTGTGCACCAGACTAGCCTTGCATAATTTCAAAGGATGATGATCAAATAAGTCGTTATGAAGGGCATGCAGATGGAGGAGCATGTGGAAGAGGTTTTTGTGGAGGATTTTGTGGTCACAGTAACTGTGGCAGAGGATGAAGTGAGTTCCCATGAGGAACATGTTATAATCGTGGATCTACAGAGCATTACAAAAACGAGTGTCATGATCTGTTACAATGCTCATAATGTGGAAAGAAACACAAGTATGAAGAGTGTTCCAGAAATTTATGAGCATATGAACCAGCAATACCAAAAAGACAAAGGTGTTGGGATGGTGAGCATCAAGAAAGGTTGATTCACAATGGATGCCAAGAGTGGTGAGTGAGTTAGGGCTAGAACCTGTACTTGGTAATGACGTAAGTAGAGGACATGCACGCCAGGGAGATGCCAAGACAAAGGACACTAGTTTCAAGAGAGGAAATGGTACATGGAAAGTATCTAGACCCTACTCATCAGAAAGAGGTGTATCAAGAGACTATGGATATGATTTGGAGTTTACAAGGGGAGATCCAATGTATGAAGGAGAAATAAAAGTAGTTAAAGAAAAGGAAGAATTTTGAGGTTCCAAAGGATGACCTGGATGAGGTAAAGGAAGTATGTAGGATGTTAAGGCAAGAGAATATTATTCCCTTGCTAGGAGAATGGCTGAGAGAGAAGGTACCACGTGCCGGAGTAGAGCATGAAAGGATAGGTTTTGCATGCAAACCTTCCTCCTCACAACCTCGACTATGACAAGGAGATTACTTTGAATGTGGTTGTTGATGGATGGCTTTTGAGAAATATTCTCATCAACACGGGAGTAGAGGTAAATGTTCTTACCTTAGATTCTGGCATCAAATGGGAAGGCCCACATTGTAGCCATCTTTGAATGTGTTGTATATGGAAAACAAGACTAAGGAAATGCCCATTGGAGTCCTAAAGGATGCATGTTATCACCATTCAAGGGGCCAAGTTCACTGGAGACTTTGAATTCTTGGTGCTCACCGAGGCAGAAAACTTTCCAGCATTGCTTGGGTACCCATGGTGTTACAAGAACAATGCTGACCTGTGGTTTAACAAAGGGTATATCAACTTTGAAAACAAGGAAGAAAGGGTGATCATCCTTTGATATATGGGAATTCAACACCCTATACTGAGCCCTTAGGAGAATAAGTCCTTAATAGAATCTATGTGCACTTCCATCAGAGATCCTGAGATAATTCACCCCACAGAGGGAGTTATCCAGTTTGAAGATGCTCAATCCTTGAGTGATACCACTAGTGTGGCATGTGACAATTGGGCACATGGGACTTATGAGTTAATTGGGTGATAGTTGAGAGGATCTGTAACAAGGGTAACAAAGTGTGCTTAGTCAAGCACCTAGGAGGAAAGAAGTTTCCAAGTTACTCTGGAGGAGCATATCCTAAAATTTTCTTGCGAGAAATGGAAGCTCAGTGGAAAAATGAGGATGAGAGGAGGGGAATGCTTAGTTATAACCTACTCAGAACTGTAGCGCGTTGGTGGGCTACACATCGGGAGAACCTCCTAGAGTGGTGTGAGGTAAGGATCACATTTTCTATAAGGTTCTCCTAGGAGCAACGCACCCACGGTCATACAAGACTACCATGGTAAAGAGACCACCTCATTTCATATCCAAGTGTGTGAGAAGGCCTATGATGGGAGTGCAGAAGCATTACCACCTTTGTTATGGGTGCATAAATTATATTCCACCTTACAAGGCTATGTGCATGCATGGTATATTCATTCGGAGATGCATCATCAAACAGGTAATTGGCAGGAGTTGGTAGTTGATCTCATTCAAGCTTTTGAGTATAGGAGTACCAAGCCATCAGTAGATAAGGTGTTGCAAGTGATCAAGTGCCTTACGATGGGAGATAGTGTTATGGCAGAGGATAGGTTATTGGAGTTACTAGGTGAGCCTTACTTAGAGATGCACCTCAATGAAGAAGAATAAGAGGAAATACAGTCTTGAGCGCATGTGCATGGAAAAATAAAAAGGAAAAATGGTCTATGTAATAAACAGAGAAGAGATGGAGACTTTGGATGTTAACCATTTGGAAGGTATGCACGAAGTCATAGACAACATTGATGAGTGAGCATGTGCCTACCATGAGCCCTTGAAAACAAAGAAGGTTAACATTGGAATAGAGACAGAACCTAAGGAAGCTATCATCAGAGACTATTGGTCAGAAAAAGAAGTTTCAAAGGTCATTGATCTGTTGTGCGAGTTCCAAGATTTGTTTCCTCACGGGTACCATGAACTCAAAGGCATTCACCATTCCTTGGGAGAGATGAAGATCAAGTTGAAGGAAGGTGTGCACCCGATTCAGAAGAGGCCTTATCAGATGAATCCAAATTTATGCACGTATGGGTCAAGGAAGAAATAGACAAGATGATAACATCTGGTATCATTGAGGCAGTGGAAGAATCATAATGGATAAGCCCAATGGTTATCAGTATCAAGAAGGATGGTAGGATAAGAATCTGTGTTGACTATAGGATCTGAATGTAGTATGTGTCATCGATCCTTTTCCAACCCCCTTTACTGAAGAAATTTTGGAGGGAGTAGCTGAAGGTGAAGTCTACTCTTTCATGGATGGGTTCTCAGGGTATCACCAAGTCAGATTGCAAAGGAAGACCAGAGAAAGACAACTTTTGCCACTGAATGGGGAATTTTTTCCTACATGGTTATGCCTTTTGGATTGAAGAATGCGCCTGCTGTGTTCTCGTGCATCGTGGTACAAGCATTTCAGGACTTCATCCATAAGTTTCTTCAAGTTTACTAGATGACTAGACTGTGTATGGATTGGTGAAAGATCATTGTGACAATTTAAGGCTGATGTTTGAGAGATGTAGGCAATTAAGGATATCCCTCAACATTAAGAAATGTGTCTTTGCTACTCCATTTGGAACTCTGTTAGGACACATTATATGTAAAGAAGGTTTACTAGTAGATCCCGCTAAAGTTGCAGTTATTGTAGGATTAGGGGAGCCTACTAATCAAAGTGTGCAGTGCATGGATTCCTTGGGCATATGGGGTATTACAGGAAGTTCATCAAGGGGTATGCCAAGATTTTTGCGCCCTTGGAAGAATTGTTAAAACACAAGAGTTCCTTTCATTGGGGAGAGGCAACAGAAGGCATTTGACACTTTGAAGGATAGGCTTGTCACGACGCCCATATTACATTTTCCTTCTTGGGATAAGCCTTTCCATGTGCATGTTGATGCCTTAGGGACAACTATGGGAGCAGTACTAGCACAACCTAGTGAGGGAATTGTTGATCATCCCTTGTGCTTTGTAAGTAGAAAGTTGACACCAGCAGAGCAGAATTACACAACTACTGAGCGCAAAGCATTGTCTATGATCTATGTTGCACAAGTTTAGGTAGTATCTATTGGAAACACCATTTATATTCTACATGGACCACATGGCATTGAAGTACTTAGTCAACAAGCCATGTGCTGCAAGGGTGCATATGTCGTTGGGTCCTATTATTTCAAGAATTTGAGTTCACAGTGGTCGTAAAACTAGGAAAGAGCAATTCAGGACCTAACCACTTATCAAGGATTAACTCAGGGGAGGATGTGTAAAGCATTGAAGATACCATGCAGATGCATAACTATTTAGGTTATAGTGCATGCACCCTCAGACTTGGAAGATATCACAGTGTTCTTAAAAACTAGGTGTGGCATGGGAAGGGATGAAGGCTCTAGAGAGAAAGTAGTTAGCAATGTGTGTTGCACCTTACATGTTGATTAGTGGAGACCTGTATAAGTTAGGTCATGATGAGGTTCTATGCACCGATGTGTATTGGAGCATGAGCATGTGGAAATTATGGAGGAAGCACATGGTGGGATTGCAGGAGGACACTATGTAGGAAATGCTACCACGTGGAAGATTTTATTAGCAGGGATTTGGTGGGAAACCATCTACAAGGATTGTATTGAGTTTTGCAAGGCCTGTGACCATTTCCAACACCTTGGAAAACCTAGAAAGAGAGATGAAATTCCTTTGCGACCAATAGCCAGTGCTGAACCATTTGAAAAATGGGAAATTGACTTTGTAGGGCCAATTGTCACCCGTGCAAAGGACTAGTTCGCGGTATATCATCACTTGCACTGATTACTTGACACTGTGGGCAGAGGCAGCACCTATGAAGGATTGCACCGTACAACGACAACTGCTAGATTTTTATGGGAGAACATAATCAGCAGGTATGGTTTCCTTTAAGTTTAACAAGTGATAGGGGTACACACTTTCTCAATGAAACAGTCAAGATTCTGTTAGCAGAATTTATGGTGGCCCATCATAAGACTACCCCATATCACCCTCAAGAAAATGGAACTGTCTGAGGCATTTAACAAGATACTAAGTCACATGTTAACTAAGATCTGTGATGTTGGAAGACAGGATTGGGATGAAAAAGTATCAGTCCATTCTATGGGCATACATGACAACCTACAAGAGGTTGAACAAGGCCACACCATTTCAATTGGTGTTTGGTGGAGGCTGTTTTACCAGTGGAATTCATGTTACCATCATTGTATAGCACACATAGGAGGGTTAGCTGATGAGAAAGTGCTGGAAGAAAGAATTGATAAGTTGATGAAGTTAGATGAAAGGTGATCACTTGCTAGATGGAGTCAGAAGACAGAAAAAGAAAGACAAAAGGCATGACATGATCGTCATATCAAGAACAAGAAGTTTGAGGTTGGGTAGATGGTATTGTTGTATGATTCCAAGTATCTGTGCCATCTTGGGAAGTTGAAAGTCCATTGGTTGGGACCTTACATCATCTCATACATTCTTGATTCAGGTGCTTTCCAGTTACAAGTGTTGGATGGGATGAGGTTACCAGGTCACTTCAATGGGAGTAGGTTGAAGCCCTACTATAAATAAGTCTTCTTGGTGTTTGTAATAAGGCAGTATTTCCAATTAGTCTAGAATTTCCCTTTATGCTTTTTCTTTTCTTGTGTTTCCCTTTCTCGTTGCTTGTTCCTTTCTTTTTGTTTCATTTTGCACCTTGTGCACCGGTAACCACATTATTTTTTCCCAAGGTTGTGTATGTGCAGAGGACCACACATCTGTTTTAGTGTGGGGTGGAGTGATGCAAAGTATAGGCCTGTAATACAAGTTGAATGGCCTAGTAGAAGGAAGCGCGTAAGGTGGAGAAAGCACATGAGGAAATGGTGGATATTGGATTATGGTGTCAAAAAGGCTTTGTAAAAACCACGTACAGAAAGGATGAAGAGCATAGGAACAACATGAGGTAGGTGAGGGAAAAAATCAGGTAAAGGACAGAAGAAGTGCCTTCGGCGCTATGGATGCGCACGTAAGAGTCTTCGGTCGGGTTGGATTTTTGTGCCAGAAGGTTGTAAAGGGTTTTTCACGTAGGATGTGGCATGGGTAAGGGTGCTTAAAGTTGGCTTAGTGGAAAAAGTCACATTTAATGTTAAAGTATGTTGGTAGGTGGTATAACATTTAATGCTGGAAAGAAGCAAAAACTATAAATACAAGGTCAGGAAAGTCATTTGTTACCTTGCGATTACGAAGTGAAAGAAGCTCTTGCGAACTAGAGCATCTAGAGAGAAATTAGTGTGAAGAAAGGAGAATATGAGAAATTTGAGTGTGCATCTAGAGTAGATTTGTGAACCAGAAGGAAGGAGTACACGGACATGAGGAAGGTTGTGTGAAGAATGTCATCTTGTGGAAGGATTTCCTGGTTAGGGTTTGGCAGCTAGGGCACGGAGAAAGAAGGATTCATTTCAGGAGTTGAAGCTTTGGAGTGAGCTTTGGGATTGAGCAGAGTAGCAGAAAGAGCAAGAGGAAGGAGTATTTAAGTTCAGTTCAACTAGAAAATATGGCACCCAGGAAACCAACCATTTCACTAAAGAAAACAAAGGGCAAGGGCAAGGGAAATAAAATCGCTGTCGTCGCGAGCACCAATGAAGAATGGTATGGAAATGCAGAACCCAGATGGGGTATTGCTAGGAAAAGAGTGGGAGTCACACTTACGAAAGATGGCTGTAAGTGATTATAACCATCACACGAGCACAACCGAGAAGGAAATGGCACTAGAGTTGGTCTGACCAACTAACAAAAGGATGCCAGATGGAATGCCCATTTACAGTGATGAGGTAAAGGTCAAATTGGAGAAGGCTGGATTATTGCAACTATATGAGTTGCCTTACTTTGGCAAGCCTGAGAACCTTTACCAATGGTTGATGTCACATGTGCATGAGGATAATTTTTATTTTGTGGGGCACAAGATGCACATCACACCACAACTGATATCCAAGTTCACAGGCCTCATTTGTGAAGGAGATAACATAGATGATGATCTGAGTGACAAGGAGGCTATCAAGGAGACTGTAGCCATGTATGACTACAAGAAGGGGTCACGATACTTTGACATCACTGAAGATTCTAGACCCAGTTATGAGGATGGCCACGTGCTTGGTGACTAAGCTCAATGATCAGGAATGATGGACACAAGTGAACAAGGCATGGCTAAATGTATGTCGGAAGATATCAGAAGGAACCATCTATAACTTGTCTACTTTCATCGTGGATGAGATTATAAGCAAGCACGCAGGAGGGAGAGAAGATACTCTTGGTAACATCCTCCTCACCATTGTATTTTCAGAGATTGGAGTGCCCGATGGGCCAGAAAATTTTGTTTGGGAGTATCCAGAAGAGGATCCCTCACCCGTAAAAAGGTTTGTGAAATACACTTGTGAAACCATGACAGCCACTCACAAGGCACGTGCCTAGAGAAGTGGTATAAGTGAATGCGTGATGCATTCAGGGCTGAGTGGAGGATCCCAGAGTAGTTTCCCATGCTCGTGAATGGAGAGGGAAATTTGTAGTGTACCAACACTTCTACATTGGTAGATTTACATTGACAGATGGGAATATGAGTCCATGGTGCAAGCTACCCTTCTCCTTCACCACGCAATACTTCCAAGCCAGAGTTAATCAGTTCAAGGAGGCCAAGAGACTAAGGTTTGACCTTAGTGAGGTAGATATAGACCACCACGAGCTGCATTGGAAGCTCACCTACCCAAATAAGCACACATACATGGAGAGATATGTCTCCCACGAGATACAAATGATGAAGCCTTTAATGCTTCTGATTGCAGGAAGGACCGCAATAAGGGTGTATCTGCGCATAAGGCCAAAATTTGAAAAAGGTGCTTACTTGGAGAATGATGTCTCCATCCCTGAAGACCCTATAGGAAGGAAGAAGTCCATGCCTAGAAAGAGAGAAAGAGAAGAGGTACAGAAGGCACCAAGTGTTCAAACCACACAAATAGTGAGTGCGTCAGAAGCAAGTGCTAAGCCTAGTACTTACGTGGAGAAAGAAATCTCTGGTCAAGGTGCAAAGACCCCAGAAGAAGAGGTGTTGGAGCATGAAGATCCCCTCACCCATGAGGAATCACCAATGAAGACATCACCTGTCAAAGAAAAAGAAAAAGAAGAATCTCTTGTACTGGAATCCCCAGTAAGGAAGAAGCAGAAGGTGACTGATGAGGTAGATTCAGAAGAAACATAAAGTCTAGATGCCTACATCAGCAACAAGGATGATGATGATGAGCCAGAAGGAGGTGAAGACCATCCAATCTATGAGATACATGATTCTGAGGAAGAAGGAGATGAGGAGTATAACAAAGGGGATGAGGAAGGAGGACGAAGAAGAAACTGAGGCTCAAGGCAAGGGGGTAAGTGGGGAAGAAAATACAAAAGATCAAAGGACCCCAAGCCTCACAAAGGAACATATAGAAGAGGCCATGGAAAGAGAAGTGGCAGGAAATCAAGAAGACCTGGTGGAACAAGAGGTAGAATGCAGTGTGGATGAGGTGCTGAAGGAAGTTGAGGAGGAAAGCATAGGAAAAGAATATGGCAGCATGGGAGGAGATCCCAGTTTGGTTGTAAGATTTCCAAAGGGCCACATGCACAGGGAGGAAGAGCACAGAAGCAACAAAAGTTCAAGTAATGAGCTACATCAATGATCCAAACAAGGTGTTGCGTGTGCGCTTCCAGAGCATTGTGCCAACAGAACAACTCTTAGCCATGGCTTCATTTGATGAGGAAGGTGCATACCCTCAGAAAAGGAAAATGTTATCATGGGCATTTGAGTCCCACATTGATGAGCCTGAATTTGAAATAAGCCAAGGAGCATTGTTGAAAGTGCCAAAAATAAAGGGAATAAACCCCTTGGTAAATGCTCAACAATTATCAGATGAGAAAATATGCAACTTGCTCAACAAATTTCAGTTGAGGTTGAAGCCAGGCTCTTCAGAAGAAATGACAGGGTGAAGTTCCTAGAGGTAGAGCTGGAGAAAAAGGAGGAAGAGCTCCTTGAGAAAAGAAAGGACCTGAAGCAGGAGGAACTAATCAACACTCAGTTAAGGCATGAGTTAAAGGATGAGAAGGAAAGAGTGCATGAGGCATACAAGAAGATAGAGATGATCACGGATGCCATTGTCTTGAAGCATCCAGACTTAACACCACCTGCGCAAAAATATGGATCAGCCTTACAATACCTAGAGGACTTGACCCACATACTCACTATGGAGAGGTGGCCACTTGCCTTAGAATCCACAGAAGAGGCATTGGCACACCAAGAAAAAGAAAATAAGATGAAGGTTGTGGAAATTGTTTCTAAGTACAACAAGATCCTCGTTGATGTAAAAGTCTTCATTTGCAAGTTGCTGAGGCTGCCTATGATAATTGCATGGATAGGGATAGAGTGGCAAGTATCTTGGTTTCCACCCATGAAGTAGAACTCAAGGAGTTCCAGGAAAATAACAAGGGGAACAGGGCTGAGCAAGACAAAATCCTAGCTGAAGTAGAAAATAAATCAGAGGCCATTGAGACCTTGTGGGGCTCAATCAAGAACCGGTTGAAGGAATTGTACCCCCAAATCACTTGGAGGATGGACGCACTCAAGGATTTGGGAAAAAAACTGGAGGAGATCATAGAGACAATGAGGGCTAAGGGAGAGGATCTGAGTTTTGAAGAAGTAAGCACCCTGGTGGGTGACCTCTATCAGCAAGCTCAGAATGAGGTCGACACTTGGGGAAAGTTAGAAGTAGAATTAGGGAAGGATTTCCCTCTCCTCCTCCAGAAGTAAACAAGTTCCTCATTCTTTCATTCTTTTCCCCATTTCTTCATTCCTTTATTCTTCCATTCCAACCATTTGTAAGGATCCTCCATTCTTTATTTATTTATGAAGAGTGTTTCCGAGGATGGAGAACAATTGTAGTGTGGGGTGATGTTGGGCCCCAAAATATCAGCTAAGTAGTAGAAGGTGTGTGGGTGCACGGGACCTAGTTAAAAAAGGGTGCACAGATTGAAGGCACACAGGGAAGGGTCCTAATAATAGGTTGTAAAACATATGGACGCGTGCATAAGGAAAAACAAGTTTTGTACTTAGCCGCATTCGGCATCCCAGGAATCACACGAGAAAATCATGACCCTTTTGGATAAGGTGCCAGCCTGGTGACTGTGGGATCAAAAAGGGAATATTCTAGGCATGCGATGGAAGGTTCCAGAAGACATCATTGCAAGGAGTGGAGAGCTCGGATCTGTGAAGGCATGCTCCCATGGAGGACCACTTAGACACTTGGAAACCGATTTGTAACTTCTGGAAAGGCATGACGGTGGGTGCTAAGGTTATAAATACAAGCGCCCGATAGAAGAAAGGGATATATATATAGAGTGTGGAGAGTAGGGAGGAGGGAAAAGAGAGGTGAAGCCCTGCATAAATAGAATGGAGGATGTTATGGGTTAGGGTATTAGGAGATATCTGTAAGTAATGGCACAATTAGAGGGATGGGTCTGCATTCTTTTTTTTTACAATATGGTGAGCATAATGTAGTTCTGATGCATGACTTGACTCTACATTGTTATATAAGGGTATGTCATGACCTCAAGGGATTGTAATGTGGTTATTGAATCTGTTAATATGAATACAATGCTCTGTTATAAATCATCTATGTGTTTGGGAGTATACTACTTATGCATTTCCTTTCTGTATGAACCATTTCCATATGTTGCTTGTTAATTCTCTTTCTGGATGCAATGAGATAACAACTCATTCTAGGCTCTTAGAATGTGGCATGGTTCTTTTCTTCTCATTTCCATTTGAATATCTATTATAAGATGATGCATTCTCACAAGACTCACATAAAGGAGAGACTTGGCACCCGCACGTTCCTCGGGTGAGCGCCCAGCGCCCGCTGGGTGATAGGCTGACACGCATGGGATTAGACTATTGGTCTAAGGGTATAAAATATGACTACACCCCGAAAAAAAAATTAATTCTAAAATAATTAAATCTTCACTTCTTCCTCCAACTAATTTCTTGAACAGGTCCACAAGGATAAGTCAAGAAGAAGTTATCAAGGGAAGATATAAGAAATATTTTGCAAAAGAATACTAAAAATAAGATAAATACATTTGGGAAGTGATGAAATATTCCGCTTCTACAATTCTACGCTCAAAACAAATGCATTATTTCTATTCTAACAAATACAAATTAATTAAAGCCTCAAAAAAATTAAGTACAACCCCAACCTAGTTACTACTGTATTGTGGTAGTTTCCCAAAGATGAGATGTATTTTTTTATTTCCTTTGATTTATATCATCTTCCAAATATAAATTCCATTTGATCCAGGAATGCACAAATGTTGGCTAGTGGAAAAGAAAAGAAAATACTAGTTTTGGCTGGCTTGGTGCAAGAAACAACTAAAAGTAAATGGTAGGAAAGAACATAGAAAAGAGTTGGTTTTCTATGTGTTTCCTCTGTTAGGAATAATATTAGGATTAGTGCTCACATTATTATTTGTAAAATGTAATATTAATATATTACATTAGTGATTTTGAGTGATATTAATTAATTTGTAAGTTATTAATATTGAGTGAATATAACTCATATTAATAATATAGTGTGAGAGTATAAATAAATAGAAACGAGTTGTAATAAAAAAAACTCATATAGATTATTGTAATAGTGAGTTGTGAGAAAAACTCACGTAGATAATTGTGTGTGGGGATATTGGTGGGATATGTGAGAGAATAGTGGTGAGTGATTATAGGAGAGATATGTGAGTATATTGTGGGATTGAAGATTGGGTTTGAATCCTCATATTAAGGATCTCATTCTCCTATATATTGTAATCTTACAATCTTTGTAATTTGCTCAATAATTATTCAATCAATAATATAGTGTTTTTGTTATAATATGATCTCTGCAACTTTTTTTCATGTCTCTTATTGCTTTCTTTGATTTTATAATGTATTTTTTTCTTATTTAGATTAGTTAAGCTATCAATTTCACATCATCTAGTATCAGAGCATGTTAGGATAAGTTATGAGAGTCATTGTAGGACAAAACTACAACCTGTAGAATGTAGATCTGAGAATTTTGAAGCTTCCCTCACCATTTTCTGAATTTTGATCTTTAAAAAAAATTATTGGTAATTCACATTTTTCTCAAAAACCCAGATTCGGAATTTTGTGAATTGTTTTGGGTTTGTTTATTAGTATTATAGAAAAATTATATCAAAAATTATAGAAATTCAGTTCGTATTTTAAGATATATCATGGAAAAAATTATGACATTTCTAATTATTCTGTAAAAACAATAGTGAGTGATTTCTAGCAATAAAAATCTGATATGCTTTATTATTTTGGTTAAATATAAAGTTGATTATTATTGTAAGGGTGCATTATTTTTTGAAACCGATGCCCAATAGAATTGTAAAATGAGTCTCAATGAAAAATTCGGTTGAGTTATCAACATCACGATGGAGGAAGGAGGCAATGGAGGAAGGAGGTTAATCAGTGACCTCTCGCCAGCCGCAAGCGAAGGGGCTACACAATGAATTTTTGGCATTTATTTTTATTGTGTTTAATTTTCATTGTGTGTTGTAATAAGAACATATGATTTATTCCTGTTCAATCTTGTAATAAGTGAGCTCTTGCGTGAGTGATATTTCTTGTATTTTCCCTTGAATGTAAGGATGGGGTGGGGAAACATGTACGCTGCTATGGAGTGGTTGGTGGTCCACTAGAAAACCAATTTGAGATTTTTTTGAATCTCTTAGAAAATCACATACAGAGTGGTTAATGGTTCCACTAGAAAATCTGTTGGAGTTTATGGTACTATTTGAAAACCATCGTATCATGAGTAGGTACAAGATAGAACTCATCCATGTTCGCACTAAGGGGGGAATGTTGGGAATAATATTAGGATTAGTGCTCACATTATTATTTGTAAAATGTAATATTAATATATTACATTAGTGAGTTTGAGTGATATTAATTAATTTCTAAGTTATTAATATTGAGTTAATATAACTCATATTAATAATATAGTGTGAGAGTATAAATAAATGTAAATGAGTTTTAATAAACAACTCATAGAATATTGTAATAGTGAGTTGTGAGAATAACTCATGTAGATAATTGTGTGTGGAGATATTGGTGGGATGTGTGAGAGAATAGTTGTGAGTGATTATAGGAGATATATGTGAGTATATTGTGTGATTGAAGATTGGGTTTGAATCCTTATATTAAGGATATCATTCTCCTATATATTGTAAGCTTACACTCTTTGTAATTTTCTCAATCATTATTCAATCAATAATATAGTTTTTTTTGTTATAATATGATCTATGCAACTTTGTTTCATGTCTCTTATTGATTTCTTTCATTTTATAATGTAATTGTTGATTATTTAGATTAGTTAAGCTATCAATTTCATATCATCCTCTCAAAATTTCAGAAGCATAACTTAAACTCAAGAATATGAAAAATCCAACCCCTCATATGGGTAGAATTTTGAGTTTTTATAAAATCTGGGAAGCAAAAAGTCAATTACATGTGTCGATAAAGAAGTGAAAAATTAGAAAAAGGAGAGGTAGCCAACATTCTAAACATATCCAAACAAGAACAGAAAATCAATATGATTCTAACAAATCCAAAAATAGGGAAAACGGTTGAGAAACGAGTGAGAAAATCACTCCCAAAATCTAAATGCGCGTCGAAAAATGTGTTTTTTAAGTCTTTGATTTAAGTGACAAGACCGTTGGTGAACACCAAGGAGTGGTTACGCAACCGTCGGGGTAGTTGCATAACCACAACTGACAATTATGTAACCGCCAGTTACATAACTGGTGGGGTGGTTACGTAGCTGTCGCTGACAATTATGCAACTGCTGGTTACATAATTCTCAGGGCAGTTACACAACCACTGCTGACAATTACTCAACCACCGCTCAGGACAAAGAAAAATCTAAAAAAAGGTCTTATGATTAAATTTAAAGTTTTCAGAAAAAACAAAATGGTTGATTTGAGTCAAAGGAGGGATGTTAAGGAAAGGTGGGAAGATCTGGACTTCATTTTTACCTTGGAAGATTTTTTTATCATCATTAGAGATTTTACCATCCCAACAATATAACACCGTACAACTTCTGGTGCATACATATCACCCCCTCAGAGAATAGTTTTATCCATGAAGAGGTGTAAAATGTGACGTCCAAGTATTAATCTCCTAAATGGGAAAGTTATAAATTATACCTTATTCGCTAGTGTGTTGAAACCACACCAATCCATCCTTCCCACCACCTCTAAAAGAAAAATGAGAATCAAGTGCAGATATAAAACATGATTAGCAAAATACTTTGAAATAAAATGACAAGATTACGTACCGTATCCACAAGGGTGAGAAATATACCTACTCCAGTGTGTTGATCCTGCATACACCCACTTGAAACAACATTATAAACCCAAACTTGCACTATATATATATATATATATATATATATATATATATATATATATATATATATATATATATATATATATATATATATATATATATATTACTTTTACTACTTTTGGAAACCATTCATGTTTTGCGAGTTTGTTGAATTTAGAACTCTTGATTTCTTGAAAATGTTTCATTCGTGGGTATGGTTAAATTGGAAGGGATTTAGAAACAGTGGTTTTGGACCCAACGAAAGTGGAAAGGGCTCACAAAGGGGTTAGATATGAGAGAAATTTTCTTTGTGTTAGGATTTGGATTTTAACTTTTGAGTGCACTCAGAAAGAACTTATGGGAAATTCGTAACTAAAGCAGTCGTAAGGGACCGCAAAGAGTTGGATAGGCAGAGTACCTTTATTATTTAGTCTCATTTTTGTGTATCTATTGTTTTTTTGTATTTTGGTCTCACAATTAAGCATTTTGACCACCCTTGTCAAATGGTTTTATGAAATTGTACGTGAGAAACTTGAAACTTATATATATATATATATATATATATATATATATATATATATATATATATATATATAATATATATATATATACATATAGACTTTTTTTAGTTTGGCATTCCTTGTAAGAGTTGACTTCATTGTAGTTTTTTTCATATGCGTACTCTAAGATGGTTTGGAATTTTTGATAATTTTTTTATGTTTTATGAATGCATGTCATGGATGATGATGCAAATGTGATAGACAAAATGATTTCTTATTTATATATATATTGATGATTTATATGAGAACAAATTGTAACGTAGATACTTTGGTTTTCAAGGAATATTTAGAACTTATGTTTTATTGGCACAATGTGATGAATGTGATATAATAGAAAGATGAAATTTCTTCATTCCCAACTCCATACAACCATTAAGATGTGAGGGATCATCACTGAGAGCTAGAAAGGACACAAGTTGTATGATTTTGATGAAGAAAAAAGTATTCTCCGGATGATAATCCCAGTGATTGATATGATTGAACTAAACAAACAAAAAGAAAATTTTCTATATGATAAAAAAACATACCTTGATGGGAGGATAACCGGGTTGATTAGCTAAATGTGTATAAAAATTACTCAAAAGGTATTTTGACACAACAGGGAGCCTGAACCACTTCATGTTTGATCCTAGAGGACTTAAACCTATTATGATCAAGCTTGGGGATTTTAAAGTACTTTTTATTCATTAAATTATTTACATATGATTGAGAATGAGTTCAGAATTCTAAATAGAAATCACCAATTTGGAATATAAGAATCCTTGGACAAAGCCTAGGAATGGTTTATAAATTATCAATGTCATTACAACAATTCTACACCAATCGGCTTCGACTTAGGAAAATTACATCGATTTTTGTTAAATTCGGGGAAAATGGTTGAAGTTAGTTTCAACCCTTTCCTTTTGTGGGGTTTTCAGTTTTCAAATGGCTTTTAGGTTTTTTTAAGTTCGTATGAGGGTTTCTAGGTTGTTTAGATTGTTTTGTTCTATTTGATTTATTTTTGTTTTTATTTAAGTTTATTTTATGGTTGTAGGTGGTTACATGTGGTGAAATGGTGAATTTAAGTCGGTAGAAAGGTAAAAATGACTATGCAGGTTTGCAAAGGGGTGTGTTAGATTGCATATTCACTTATGGTTATTAGGGTGTCCTAATTATATTGTCTACACTATGGAATCCTCTTTGTTCGTGGATCCTAAAAATCCATGGAATCCTCTTTATCTGTAGGTCATAGTTTTATGTATATTTCTTATTTTCTATGGGTCCTAATTATCCATGGCTTCCTTATTTTCCGCAAGTCCTAGTTATCCATGGCTTCCTTATTTTCTGTGGGTCCTAGTTATATGTGAATTTATTATTTTCCAATGGTCCTAATTATCCACAGCTTCCTTCTTTTCCATGGGTCATAGTTATATGTGGCTTCATTCTTTTCCATGAGTCCTAGTTATCCATGGCTTCCTTATTTTCCACGGGTCCTTGTTATTTGTGGCTTCCTTCTTTTCTATAGATCCTATTTATCAGTAACTTCACTATTTTATGTGGGTCCTAGTTATCTACAACATCCTTCTTTTCTGCATGTCCGAGTTATATGTTATTTCCTTCTTTTATGTGGGTCCTAGTTATTCACATCTTCCTTCTTTTTTGCAGGTCTTAGTTATCTACAATTTCCTTCTTTTACACATATCTTAGTTTCCCGTGGATTCCTATTTTTCTGCGGAGCCTATAAATTTATAGCTTCCTCAAATTTCATAGAATAGAAAGGGAGGCTCCATGATCCAATGAGTTATTGACATGTCAGTAAGTGTAATCCTGAGGTAAAATATGATGGCCTCGTGGCCATCAAATGTGCAAATGACATGGAGATATTTAAATGCTCATAAATTTTGATCTAATTCACCAAATAAGAATAAAATTATATCGTTAGAAAATTCTTGAGGAGTAATACATGTAAAAATCATTTTTTGCTCATGAAAAGTGTTTTAATGGGACAAAAATGGAAAACCAAACTCATGGCCATCTTCAGGTATGGGTTCTACAAAATTCCATGTTCCCCATGCTTAGTATGCACACTTGAATGCAAAGTGGTCCTTGGTGGTTCAAGAAGTGGGTGATTTTCTTGATTTCAGATGTCCTCTCCCCCTTCTCCTTCTCATATATATGTAATCAGTTTTATTTTAGAGAATGCTCTCCTGAATGCAAGGTTATGCTGCAATTTTTTACGGCCAACTATTCTAAGTTTTAGAATTCTATGTTGGTTTTACACAATGTACACAATGCCTTTACCATTATTGTAACCTATTGTGCATAATCTAATCAATGATATATTTTTAGTGTGGCTCTCCTTTTGCCCTTTAATTTTTGTTATTGTATTCTTACCTTTCTATTATGTGATGACATGTTGTGTGTGAGTTCTATTTTCAGGAAGTCCATACTTTATGTCACTTATGCAGAGAATCGGAGTTTGGTAAAATTATAGGGTTGAATGTGTCTTATTTCTATCCACTTGGCTTTGAATTTATTTGGGGTTAGCATAAGTTTGTAAGGATAATATATCATATCTAAGCATACATGCACTAAAATCATATATTCTACCAAAAGAAATATACAAAACAAGATATATAAATCAACACCAGATTTAACATGGTTCACCCAGTGTGGGCTACATCCACCAAGAAACAAGTCAATATATTATCCAAATATTTCAGAAGATATACAATTGAAGATTTACAATCTTCTACACCTCTCAGATATACACTACTTTCTTTCTCTCAAGTTCCTTCTCTTAGAATTCTCTCTCTCACAATTATTTTCACAATAATCATCTATCCTCTCTTCTAAACCCTATCTTTCATGTTTATATAGGCATATAAAAACTTAGGGAACTTAGTCATGTAATTACAATCTATAGATCTTCTTTAATGCTAAAATTATATCTAATTCTTGTGAGTTAAATAAAACACTCACACACAGGTAACCAACATCAGTTAGCCCTAACTGATGTTGGTTCCTCCTTTCCTGACCAATTTTGGTCATAGATGACCGATGTCGGTCCCTTCATAACTGATGTTGGTTACTGTGTTTTCTAGCAAGTTTAATATAGCATACTAAACTAAAATAATTGAGCTCCACAACTCAACAATATCCCACTTGGAGATAAATTACTACACTATACTTGTACAATGTCATTCTTGGATCATTTCCTTAGATTTTTTTATTCCTCTTCAACTCTCAAACTCAAAGACCAACAAAAGTAGAGTGTAGCTCCAAATTCTCTTTTGTTAATGGATTTGTTAGCATATCCGCAGGGTTCTCACTCATATAAATCTTCTCCATTTTTAGTTTTCCATCCTCCAATACCTGTCATATGAAGTGATATCTTAACTGAATGTGTTTTTTTCTAGAATGAAACGCTATGTTATTTTCCAAATGAATTGCACTATGACTGTCACTGAACAATCTGTAAACATCTTTCTCCTTTCACAAATCTTCCATGAACCTACTCATCCATATCATCTCTTTGTTAGCCTCTGTAGCTGTAACATACTCTTCCTCTGTAGTAGACAAATCCACAACCTTCTGCAATCTCAGAATATAGCTAACTATCATCCCACCTACTGTGAATATATATCCAGTAGTGCTCCTCCTACCATTTAAATCTCCAACCATATCCAAATCAACATATCCACATAAATAAATATCTGAACCTCCATAGTATAACTACATATTAGATGTCCCTCTCAAATACTTGAGTATCCATTGGACTAATTTCTAATGTTCTTTACCTGGATTGGCCATAAATCTACTCACAACTCCCACTGCCTATGCAATGTCTTATCTGGTATGAACCATAGCATACATGAGACTCACAATTGCTGAAGCATACGGTACTCATGTCATGTATTTGACCTCCACATGTGATGAATGACACTGATCTTTGTTCAATTTGAATTGTCCATCCATAGGTGTACTTACAAGTTTTGAATTCTACATTTTAAACCTTTCCAACACCTTATTTATATAAGCCTCCTGAGATAAATGTAATTTCTTGTTCTTCTTTTCTCTTTGTATTTGCATGCCAATGATTTTCTTTGTCAGCGCCTAAATCCTTCATAGAAAATGTGTGAGATTATCTTTCCCTTAAGCTCATCCAATGTCCTACATGCTAGATCCTGCAATAAACATATCATCCGCATACAGTAACAAAATAATATAGCTCCCATTTTCAAGCTTCTTGAAATAAACACAATGATCAGATTCATATCTCATAGTAACCATGCTTATGCATGAAACTATCAAACCTCATATGTCATTTCCTTGGAGCTTGTCTTGAGCCCATATAAACTCTTTTTGAACTTGCACACAATGTTTCTCCTTACCCTTAACTTCATAACCAAGCGTTTGATTGCATATAAATATCTTCATTCAAATCACCATGAAGGAAAGTCCATCCTCATATTTAGTTGTCTCTTAATGTAAATCATTCTACTACAATTAAATTCAGATATAATACAAATAGAAGTCATCTTTAACAATAGGAGAAAATATTTCACCAAATTCAATACCTACTTTCTATGTAAATTCTATTTACTACAAGCATTGCTTTGTATCATTTTCTATCCACCCTCTTCCTCATTTATCCATATAAACCCACTTGTTTTGCAATGTCCTCTTATTTGCTGGCAACTTAACCAAAGCTCAAGTTTGTTTATGTTCCAAGGATTCCATCTCCTCATCCATACCATGCTCTCACTGCAACATGGGCATCCTACTTGCATTCATTTGTTGAAAAAATTCCGGTTCACCATTATCAGTCAATAATAATATAAGATAGATGAAGGATGTAAATCTTTCTAAAGGTTTACTTATCTCTTTGATGACCTTCTCACAGAATTTTGTGGTGTCGTGAGGCTCATTCTGGACCTCCTGGACATTTATTTCTAGTTCTGACAGTGACTGACGCCAGTCACCTACTAACTGATGTCAGTTTGGCTCTTCTATAACCTATACCAGTTAGTCAGCTAACCAATGTCATTCATGAGCTCTGACCTACACCGGTTACCCTGTGTAACAGTCGTCTGTGTATGATGGTTTTAAATCCATGAGATTTCACTTTGCATTCGACAAACTTCTTCAACCAGTTCATGTCATTGGGTACCAAAATCATCCCTGTACATTCTCTTTTCATTTCACTCAATGTCACGACTCCTAACAATTCTTAGACATTCTTCTAAATCCCAAAACCATGGAATCTGAAATCACCAGATCCATAACCAATGAAAGTGCATCTCTTGAGATTTTAGCATCCAACTTTTTCCTATTTGTCCTTATCGATATGCACAAAATCTTCAGAACCAAAAAAGTCTAAAAAAAAAAAAATCTACCTCTTTTCTGGTCCAGTTTCCTCTGGTATTCCTCCATCTAAGTGAACTTGAAGGCCCACGGATTAATCAAATAAACTGATTGTATCAACTACTTCTACCTAACATTGTAAGGGAAATCTAGCATGTATCCTCATACTCCCAGCACGTTCCATGATTTTCATGTTCATTCTTTCTGTAACATAATTCTCTTGTGGTGTTCTAGAAACCATTATTTCTCTACGTATTTCATTCACTAAATAATAATCATTGAAAGCCTTACTACAGTATTAACCACCATTGTCAGATCTAAGCCCCTTTAACTTTGAATTTGACTCATTCTCAATAAGGGATTTTCATCTTTTAAAAGTCTCAAAAACATCATATTTATGTTTAATATAATAAATTGATACCTTTCTTGTAGCATCATCAATGAAAGTAACATAGTACTAGGATCCTCCATGAAAAGCTACCTAGGCTGGTCCCCACACATCTGAGTGTACAAGCTCAAATTTCTGGCTCCGTCTTAGTTACCTCAACTTTGATAAATCTCACTCTCTTTTTCTTTCCAAAGATGACAATGCTCACAGAAATCAAGATCTAAATTTTTCAAATTTGATAACTTACCATTTATCCTTTAAGATATGCAATCCATTTTTGACTCATATGGCCCAACTAATTATGTCATATGCATGCATATGAATTTGAAGTAGATAACATAGAAAAGGAATCAGTAATACAAGTAAATAAATATAATGTTCCTACCTTTTTTCCTCTTGCTACAACAAGATCTCCCTAGGAAACTTTCTAATAATTAGCTACAAATGTAACCATGCATCCATCTTCACCTAATTGTCCTATAGAAATAAGGTTTCTCCTGAGACTTGGCACATGCCTCACATCTTTCAATATCCATGTATTTCCATTCTACAATTTAAGACAAGTTTCACCTTTACCAATAATATAGCATGGTTCATCATCTCGTAAATAAACATGCCCAAAATTACCCTGGACATAATTTCTGAAATAACCCTTATTAGGGGCAGCACGGAAATAGGCTCTTGAATCTAAAACACATGATTCAATTTTAATATCCAATGAGAGAATAAGAGCATCCTGCATTACCTCTAATGCTACATTTTCCTCTTTACCTTTCTCTGATACATTCTCTTTGTTTTCCTTGAGCCAATAATCCCTCTTTGCATGTCTTTTCTTTCCATAATTCCAGTAGGTTATTTCTCTACCTCTTGATTTAGATCTGCCACTCTTAGACTTTGATTTCACATTACTCTTTCTCTTGGATCTCTCATTTTTCCTTCTTCTAATTTATACATTCAAATATTTATCATATGATGATTCTCTTGAACTTTTCATGTGTATTTCTTCATTTAGAATTATACCAATCACACCATCAAACTTCAAAATATTAGTAGAAGATGTTGTATTACTAACTGTAGACACATGTAGTTTGGCCAATGCACTATTATGACTAATATTGCGCTAGTTGTGCTTCTCCCTGCAAACTGACGATACACCGCCAGTTTGACCTATCTAACTTTCTTCCTATGACATCCCTTTTGTCATTTTTCCTCTTGTAAACCATTTAAACAAGCTATAATAGCTTTGTTCTAACTACATTAGCTTCTTACTTTCTTCCAGTCCACTTCTACCACCTTCCTGGCCTATCAATCCATTCCATTGGATTGATTTAACCCTTCAAAACTCTCTCCAAACCCTAATCACCTCCTAAACATGTTTAATTAAGCTTAAACATGGTTTGTCACTCCCTAAACCTAGTCAAAGTAAGCTTTGACTTGCTAAAAGTGTTTTTTGGAATTTAGTGTTTGTCCCACATGCACTCAAGTTTCCCTTTTTCCCAAATGGAAAACTATATATAGGGCTAGACCCCCTCTCTCATTTTCAAGAATTCCTCCCTTCTTCCTAAGCATAGATTATAGTATTTTGCATCATCTAGGTTCTAGATTTCATTTCTAGTTTAGATATTGAGCTATTTACTTCATTTTTTGTATTGTTAATCCAATTTATAGGGTAAAAGAGAAGAACCATTGGCTCAAAAGCCTATAATGGGGAGATCTCTTTCTCTTAATCACTAAAACTGATTGCTTAGGGCTTACTAGGTTCATTATTTTAAGCTTTCAAAGAATAGAGGTAGTTTTAATTAGCTTAAATTTGAGTGTTTACTTCATAATGTATGCTAGTTAGAAAATCTTGCTCATTTCTTATCGGATGGTCCACTGATTTGTTGCTTGAAGCCTTTGGGGATTCTTTAGGAATTCTTACCCCAAAATCCATGGCTTTCACAACTTTTCTTTGAACACATTTGGCACGCCCATGGGACTCTTATGTCCATCCTCCATTAATGGAGGTCCTTTGAGTTCTTCAAAGTCATTTTTCAAGTTTTTTTAGTTTAAATCACTTGTTATTTTCCTCATTTCTATTTTAAACCTTGGATTAATGAACTCTATTTACATGCATTTGTGGGTTTAACATAGAAATAGGAAGCTTTGACTAACCAATAACCTGTTTGCTCTTAAAATTTTGAAAATCCATGTTTTTTGCAGGTTTTTTACAGGGCACGCGTAGGTGTTTTAAGGTGGCGCGTACACGTTGATATATGCACGTCTCCATCGGAAAGGCCACGTACCCATTAGGGTGTCCTCTGTGTTTATGAAATTTTTCTCTGCAGGGACGCGTCCATGTCTCCATTGGTCTGTCCACATCTCCATCTCTCTGGACGCGTCTGTGTAATTAATATCACTATGTAAAATTTTACAAACTTCTTTTTACTTGGGCCGCGTATCCATCGGTAGGAGCGCACATGCGTTGAAACCCTAGTGTACCTATTGGATTAGGGCGCATAGGTGTTGGTGACTGTTTTGATCTTAATAGACCCACGTAGGTGTTGGTATAGGGTGTACCTGTTGGTTGGGGCACGTACATGTCGGTTTGGGTGCGCAGGTGTTACTGTCAAAATTTAAAAAAATTACAGTCTGTTTTAGCTATTTCTCTGACATTTTTTGATGCAGGTTTCTAAAGGTTGACAGGTTTAAAAACAGGGCTAACTCTTTAAAATTTCAGTTTGCATGATTAAGTGTTTTTCATTCCTTAGCTTAAAATTAGGATTTGTGAAACGTGTGTATGCTCTCTCCTCACGCTTTCCAAAGTGATCTTGGAGATCAAAAGCACTTGCACAAAATCTATTTTATATGTTAAAAACACTTGCTCTTTAAAGGATAAAGTAACATTTTTATGTGCTTTTAGTAGGATTTCCACTTTGCATATGCTCTTCCTTCACGCTTTGGGTGATCTTAGGAATCAAAAGCAAGTGTGAGTTCTCTTTTACCTCAATCAGCAAATGAGAAAACTACTAACCAACTTGTTGTCTATAGGACCTAACGTTGGTCAAAGAAAGGTGTTAAAATGAAGCGAAAACTTCTAATACACGTGTGTTTGCAGATTGCCAAATGGTGTGCCACTTTTGAAACCACATTAAGATTAAAAAAGATAAAAAAAACACACCATATTCAACACACTGTATTGCAGGTTTTGGAAAAGGGTAAGTCCCTCTCTGCTTAACTAGAACGTAACCCCTTTGGCATAACGCCTTAAGCTATAACAATGGGGGTGGTTCCAGGAACCCCAAAGTAGTCCACCGCTAAGTAACCTCGTGGATGAAATGGGAAGCACCTCGCTTACCCACTTGACTAGTACGCCTTGTGAGATAGCGTTACCGGTTGTCTGTGTGGCGACCCCAGTGATAGTACATGTAGACGCACTAGTTGCCTACTGTTCTTGAAGGGGGTAAAGTAAAGCCGAGATACTCCCAAACTAGTCAGTGTGACTTTTTGGGTAAATCATGCTCGCTTAAGACAACCTTGTAACACCTAGTTGAGAGAACTTATTAAGGAAACCATTTTGTCTGGAGGCCAACTTTACTAGTCCATTCACGTCGTTTTCCATCACGAAGTGATAACTTGTTTGGATTCAGCACCTTGTTTGTCGAACACGGTAACGAACCCATTCTAAGTTGGATCTAAGTGTTTTTCATCACGAATTTAGACAAACGTATTACTTAGCTTAGCTTCCTTCTCATTTTTCAAACGAGGCAAAGCTCTGCCCAAAGTGAAACTAAGTCTATTTTCACACGTTCTTGATCTACACCCATGTGTTCATACTTTCCATGTTGGAAGTCAAACAGAGGCATACTTTACGTGTCATGTCAGAGATAGTGCTAGCTACTTTTTTGTATGTTTACACTCATCCATGTTTGTGGCTGGGGTGTTAAATGACTAAAGTAGGTGGGTACATTTTCACATCTTTGGCAGTCCTACGATCTTGACTTCAGGATCTTCGTCATTGTTACGGGTCGGTTTTGTCATTTTATCTCTCCCTAGTTTGTCAACTTTTGCTTGCATTTTAGTCATTTAGTATTGGCATTTACATTGTGTCTCCCATTCTTTGGGCACGTAGTATAAATCCCTCTATTGTGTGGTTACACTGCTCACATCATCGCAGACTTCTTGTTATACCTTCTACTTGGTTTTAGTTCTGATGTCATCTAGGTTTTTTGATGAGTGTTGATAACGCATTATATATATCGTCATGATGTTGTCTTGATATTGACGCCTTGCTTTCTTGGTTGAGATATCTTGATAGCGTTGTTGCGCTGTATCTAATTGTGACTTCCACTTTTCAATACACTTGGCTTGTTGTCAGTACTTGAGTCAGTTCTAGGTATACCTTGTTAGAGGACTTTGTCAGTATTGTGCTGATATTCAAGCCTTGTTAGATTTCTAACTTTGGCCCACATATCTGGTACAACATTGTCATTCATCTTGGTCTTTTAAGTATAGATTTGACATAACACAACTTAGGTAAGTGATACATTTTCATCTGTCCATATCGGTATCCTTTGAAAACTAGTAAACATAGTGTTGCATCTGAGTATCGGCTAGTAATGCCTAGACTTTTCAAAATGGCAACAAAATCCAGTGAGCTTAATGCAGGAGCTAATCCTTTCGATGATTTCCCCTTTAGTGGGAACAATTTAGGACCGCTCTTCTCTCAAGTCAAAGATACGGAAGACGTTAATCGATCATAGTGGAGGAGAGTCAGACTCTTTGGGAGAACAACAAAGGTTAGACCTAAACAGATTTGACGAGCTCTTATATTATAACAAAGATCAAGTACTCGTGAGAGTCTTGGCATTAGGAGCTAAACTTCTACATGAGCGTGAAGAAGAAACAAAGGTCTGTTGACCCTAACTTAGGAGAGTGAAGATTCATCTTAGACACAGATAATCCTTTTGATGTGGGATATGCATCCACTTCTGGGCAACATAAGGCCACTGTTGAAGGTGAAACATCACGTAAACCTCACTTTAAGGCTTCGCGTAAAGTAAAAACTAAGTGGAAGGCCTCCCCTCCTCCAAAATTTGATGAAGAAGAGGATCCCCTGGTTGAGGAGGAGACCCTCCAAAAATAGATCTTGAAGTTGAGTCAGAAATTAGCGAACCTAGGTGCTTCAAAAAGAAACATAGGTAAAGACAAAGACAAAAATAAACTTAACGAGTTTCAATTTGATCCACATACAGACTATACCTTTAAAGCAACTCAGGCTCAAAGGTCAATATCACCTACTAAGGAGAAACTCATTCAGGATGAATTGAAATCTATGAAAGATACGATCACAACATTACAACAGGGAAATATAGGCCAAAACAGAAAGTATCTCTATGAAGAACTATGTCCTTATCCCTTCGATAAAGACATGCTACTGCAGCCCTTTCCTAAACATTTCACTATCCCAAAGCTCGACAAGTACAAAGGCAAAGGTGATCCCCACGATCACATCAAATACTTTTACATGGCTTGTCAAGAGGTCACCTACAATGATAATTTTCTAATACGACTCTTTCCCCGCAGTTTGGGAGCTTTGGCGATTGAATGGTTCTGTAGCATACCTAAAGGATCTATAACAATGTGGACGGCACTAGCAGAAAAATTTGTGCGGCACTATTCTTTCAATATTGAAAATGATGTCACGATGAATGACCTTTGCAATGCAAAGCAAAAACCTAATGAGACCTTCGGGTTTCTTACAACGATGGAGAGCGCTGGCTAGTCGCTTCCCTTGTGCTTTACCTAAAAAACAATTAGTGAGCATTTTTGTTCCTAATTTAAACTCGGAGATAGCCTTCCATCTTCAGATGCATTGTGGATCTAACTTTGAGGAAGTTATAGAGAAAGGTAGCCAAATTGAAAAGGCTCTTATTACCAAAGGAACACTTAAACCCTTTGTCAAAGACAAACATGAGGCCAAATCTGTAGACAAACCTAAGTTCTTTAATAAGAACAAGCACGTCATCGGTGATGGAATTACTGACTCCAAAAGAGTCCAAGTTGTGCAGATAGGTCCGCTTTTGAAGCTTTCACAAGGACCTCATCCCAAGCACCTACAAAACGTACGTTCACAATGTTGAGCAAACCCCTGACTGCTATATTAAAACAATTAGATGATGTTAAAATGGTAGAGTATCCAAGTACCACAGTACCATTCCCAGAAAATGCTCCAAAACCTGGTTGGTATAAAGACCATGAATACTGTGACTTCCATCGTGTCAAAGGACACAAAACAGATAGATGTCTATGGCTGAAACACTTCATACAAGACCTCATTGAAGAGGGAAAGATTGCCATAGAATCACCTCCTGATTCAGGACAGGGTCCTAATGAAAAAATGGGCATATACAAAGAACCTTTTCCCAATCATGTGGATAAAAAGAAAAGGAAACCAGATCACAAGCAGGCCTCTAATGACTATCGCACTACTGTGTATGTTTACCCTAGTGATGACAGTCCATTTGAATCCCTTATAGGTTGCATCTGTTCACCTGATGAACGAGTAAACACAATCTGAATTCTTGAAAAGAGTTGTGCAGTTGGAACGCGACGCGCTCACTTAATCATACCTGATCCAATACCAACTACCCAAAGCCAATATAATTTACTAGACCAGCTAGAGAAAACACCAGCTAAAATATCCATTTTAGACCTTCTTAAAATCTCTACTACTCACAAGGATATATTGTACAAAACATTACAGAATTCTGGAGTCTCTACTGAGGTAGATCCCACACACTTGCAAGCTATGGTCACCCACCTTGAACCCGCTGATCATATCACTTTTGATCGCAATGCTATCCCACGTAACAACCCTGAGCATAATTTGCCTCTCTATTTAGAAGTGGTGGTTACCCGTCGTAAGATTAAAAGAGTGCTTGTGGATGGGGGATCTGGTCTAAACATATGCACATTGAAGCTGGTTAGGAAGCTAGGCCTTTCAGAAATCAGATCTGGGAGCTAAGACCATCACCATCACAGCATATGATAATGAGGAGAGAGAATCCGTAGGTACTATTATAGTGCCCATGGAAGTAGGTCCAACCTGTCATGATACGACCTTCCATGTCCTGGATTTAGATCTCCCATATAACATGCTCTTGGGGCGTCCATGGATTCATGCCATGTAGGCTATCCCTTCGACATTTCATCAGTGTATCAAGTTGTGCCATGAAGGGTGTATAGTCACTATCTCGGGTGATCCTGAGTCATTCACTCACTGTCGGGCGTTGCATAGTTTCTCTCGTGTAGCCTATGAGTGCCCTTCCGTGGATGTTGTCATCCCTCTTAAAATGGAAGCTATGAAGAATCGGGTGGACTCATAATCGCTCACACCTTATAATCAGGACTTCCCTTCTTTGGTCAATCCTTTTACATCTTGGGAGGCTACATCAGCAAAATATGGCCCAGGAGAGCCATTTACTCTTGAACAAGCATTATTAATTTCAGACTTATCAGTGTCACCTAGGACACATGGGGTAAGCCCTATTTTCAGTTCAAAAGTACACGAGAACCATGTTCAGAACCATTGGATAAATTTGTTCATAGTGGCCTCCTATCTGAAGAAAAGATGTTGGAGGATCCCATTAGTAAGGTGCCAGAAGGAACCATGGCCTCATGCCATCAAGCGCCTCAGTATACTAAAGGACACCGCATGATGTTTGTCATGGGTTATAAAGGATACGGATGTGGAGCCAATGCACAAGGCCATCTAGAACCTATTCCTACTCACCATTTCAAATCTGACAAGCATGGTCTTGGGTTAAAATCCCAGGATGCTCAACCCGTCGAGGTTGATGCTACCTTTTCTGAGTGCGAGGATGTTTCGTATAATGTGGATAGCGATACAAGTTCCCAATGTAGCCTCTACGAAGATTTGGCTTCCACGAACCTATTCCCAGAGTCAGCCATCCTTACCCTATCTGAATCCATCCCTTCAACCGATTATCAAGTCACCCTAGTTTATCCTGAACTTGTAGATTGGGACCAACAACTTTACGTACCACTTGATATCTTCGAGAATGATGAAGCATTCACAGAATTCATGGGACTCAGGGATTTTCTTCCTGCTGGGGACCACAAGAAAGATTCCAAATTCAGTTAAACACATGTGCATACTTCGGAGAAGAGGCAGAGATGTGTGGCCACTTGGGTAAGAATGTTGTGAATAAGAGTAAAAATACTTCAGAGCAGCCTAGTACAAAGAATAAATGGAAATATCACAGTGACAAACTCTTTGAGACACTTATAGAAGAACAAAATGAAAAGCACGTGGATAAAGTAACTTATCCATTTGAAGATGATAAAGAGCTACCTCAGGAAGTTGATCTCACCCTCCCTCCTGATCCTACCAGAATGGAGGATGCATCTAAGATGCTCATTGAGGAAACCATCAGTGTTAACATTGGTTCAGAGGATTTACCCAGGATGATCAAGTTGGGGGCTTCACTCTTAGCTCAGGAACATAAAACCTTTGTGGAACTCTTAAGAGAATACATTGATATTTTCGCATGGACATATTCAGATATGCCCGACTTGGATCCAACACTAGTTGTGCACAACCTTGTTGTGCACCCAGATGTCAAGCCCATTAAATAGAAACTAAGGAAGATGCATCCTACAGTTGCACTTCTTGTCAAAGAAGAATTGGAGAAAATCTTGGCTGTAGATTTTATCAAACCTATTGATTACTCAGATTGGATCTCCAATATAGTTCCAGTACAAAAGAAACCCATTGGCATTAGGATCTGTACTGACTTCCGTGACATCAATAAAGCATGTCCTAAAGATGATTTTCCTTTGCCAAACATAGATATGATCGTAGAATCTACCGCTAGCTATGAGATGCTATCCTTAATGGATGGCTTCTCAGGGTATAATCAGATAAGGATCACAGAAGAGGATCAGCACAAAACTACCTTCATCACTCCATGGGGAACCTTTTGTTACAAAGTCATATCGTTTGGACTCAAGAATGTCGGGGCTACTTATCAACGTGCTATGACTGTCATTTTTCATGATATGATGAATGATATTATGGAGGACTATGTGGATGACATATTAGCTAAATCAAAGAGCAGAGAAGAGCACCCAGAAGTGCTTAGACGTATCTTTCAACGCCTCAGGGACTACAAGGTTCATCTTAATCCTAAGAAGTGCGTCTTCGGTGTATTATCAGGAAAACTCTTGGGATTTATAGTATCACATAGAGGGATAGAAGTGGATCCCACCAAGGTCACTGCTATTACGGACATGCCTCCACCCACCACTCTTAAACAACTCAGAAGTCTGCAAGGAAAGATCCAGGCTATTTGTCGTTTTATTTCTCAGCTTGCGGATAAATGTCATCCGTTCACACATCTTTTGAAGAAAGATGTTGCTTTCAAGTGGGGGCCTGAATGTCAGAAGGCATTTTCTCTGCTCAAGCAGTACCTTGTAAATCCACCCGTGCTGATGCCCCCTACTCCTGGAGAGCCTCTCCTTTTATATATTTCTGCTACCCAATTCACTATTGGTGCATTGCTTGCCCAATACGACCTTGACCATAAGGAGAGATTTGTTTATTACCTTAGTCATACATTGATTGCCTATGAATTGAACTATTCATAGATTGAAAAGGCCTGCTTGGCAGTCATCTTTACATTTCAAAAACTCCACCATTACCTCCTTAACAATAAAACTAAACTTATTTCCAAAGTTGACCCTCTTAAGTACCTCTTATCCAAACCCGCATTAACAGACCAAATGGCTAATTGGATCATTCTTTTGAGTGAATTTGAGATAGATTTTGTAAATTAGAAGTCCTTAAAAGGATAGGTATTGGCAGATCAGTTGGCAGAAGCACCTTTACCAGGAATAGAGCCTTTGTGTCTGGATCTCCCAGATGCATCTATGATGTATATCAAAGAATCCATGCGGAATGGCAGGTCCATTTCGATGGATCATTTACTTTTCATGGATCAGGAGCAGGAGTGGTGCTTATTACTCCCATAGGAGATATTATACCAAGAGCATTCTGGTGGGGTTTCCTTGTACCAATAACATTGCAGAGTATGAGGCACTCATTGTTGGCCTCAAGCTAGCTATCACTTGGAACATCAAACAGCTGCGAGTTGTTGGAGATTATCAGCTCATCATTAAGCAGGTCAATGATGAATACAAGGTTAAAGATGAAAAACTTATTCCCTATAAGAAGATGGTTGAAAACCTGAAGGAATATTTTTCACATGTCATATTTGAACAAAAACCCAGATCTCATAATAGATCTACGGATGTCATGGCTACCATCGGCTCTCTCTTGTGCATCCCGCCTAAAGAGAGTAAGATGCCTTTCTTTGTGGAACACTTACAGATGCTAGCATATGATATGCCTGAATCCTGCTTAGCATGTGAAGTTGTTGGTCCCCTATCCCCATGGTATGACCCTATTTACCAATACCTACAAGATGGAACCTTCCCACCTGACATTACCCATTCAGAGAAAAAATCCCTTATCTGCCGCATTGCCCGTTATACCATCCTAGGAGGCACCCTTTATCATCATGGCTATGACGGGAACTTGCTTTGATGTCTAAATGTTACTGATTTTGGTTCACGTGATTAAAGAGGTACATAGTGGTATCTGTGGGGCACACACTAGTGGCATGGTGCTACCTAAGAAACTGTTGAGAGTAGGCTACTATTGGCCTACCATGGAATCCGATTGCTGCAACTTCATGAAGAAATGTGAACTTTGTCAAAAGTACGGTAACCTCATACATGCACCGGCACAGGATTTGCATCCTATTGCAACGCCTTGGCCTTTTTCAAAGTGGGGTTTAGATCTCATAGGGAAGCTTCCACCCTTCTTCATCACATGGTCATACACACATCATAACTGCCACTGAGTATTTTACTAAATGGGTGGAGGCTGTCCCTCTTACCTATGTCACCAGTGCATAAATATCCAAGTTTATCATGAACCATCTTATATGTCGTTATGGTATCCCCTTCGCTAGTGTCACTGACAATGGTAAATATTTCAAAAACAAGATGGTAAAAGACTTGTGTCAACACTTTCGTATCCAACTTAAATGGCCCACCCCATATTACCCTCAAGATAATGGGCAAGAAGAGGCTACAAGAAAAACTTGTGCGCATTATGGAGAAAATGGTCAGTAAAACTGGTCGTAATTGGCACTTACAAATCCATCCCACCCTTTGGGCTTATCGAACCTCCATCCACACCCCTACTGGTGCGACCCCGTATTCACTTGTCTATGGCACTGAAGCCATCATACCTTTGGAAGTGGAGCTTCCCTCCCTGATAATATCTCTTAGGGACTACCTCGACAAAGATGAAGACTACAGAGTTGCTCGCCTGGCAGAGTTGGAACTGTTAGATGAACGGCGTATCAGATGCTTAATCACCTTAAAGTATATCAAATAGAGTATCTAGAGGATATAACAAATGCATCATTCATAGGGAATTTGATGTAGGTGATATCGTATTGAAATAAAATCATAAGAATACCACCAAAGATAGGGAAAAGAAAGTTAAATTTGAGGCCAATTGGCTCGGCCCCTATGTGGTGACCGCTAAATATGGATCAGGGGCATATAGACTTGCCTATTCAGATGGTGAAGAGATTCTAGAGCCCATGAATGACATTCACCTCAAGCACTTCTATGCTTAGGCATGGCTAGAATATTGAGATAAGAAACTAAAAAGTAGAAAACAAAGAAAAAAAAGCAAAAAAAATTGAAAAATTGAGAAAAAAGTAAAGAAAAAAACAGGTCGTCCTCATGTGAAAACCACGCAATTGTGGCACAGTGGGCATGTCATTTTGTGAAAACCATTTTACGGTGCTCAAGGAAGGTTTCTCGTACACAAGTCACTCTTATGACATGATGGGTAACCCTTGCCACTTGCTAAATTCCGCAGTACCCTTGGCTAGGTCTAGGAATCCGACCTCGAGCTCCCTTGCAGGACCTGTGATCTGGTTTACTTATGTTATATCTGTGTGAAGGATGTGGCCTATTTGTATATTCCCACATCGTGCTGGGGGAACATTCACATTCCACTTCATTGTACATTAACACGTGGCATTTGACCCTTTGTATATTCCTACATCACGTTGGGGGCATTCCACGTTTCTTTAAAGCTTGTACATTGCTTTCAAAACATGACCTTGAAAATACAAAAACATTTGAAAAGGGTACACAAAATCCTAAACATCTAGAAAATTTCCCTTCTTAGGGATGCAGCTACGTTAGTTTCACAACGTTATCTTAGGGAAATCTAGACAACGACGTAAACCGTAGTCTTAAAAAACTTATCCTTCGTGATGAACTCAAAAACATTAGAAAATATGTCAATATTGTCCCACAAAAACAAAGTGGTAGTTAGATTGCTTTTAGTTGTTGGTTTGTATAGTTTTGATGTACTTAGCTTATTGTGTTGTTCGTTCTTTGAATGATTCTTTTCTTGCCTTATATTAGATCTTGTTAGGTTTAATTGTGTGTTGCACTGCGTTCATTGTTAGGACTTTCATGCTTGTAATTAATTGTTGTATGTTTCTTTGATTGCTATGTGCATTTGTTAGAACTCATTTTTACTTGCTTAGATTAAAATGTTAGGTTAATCTTCATTGTTAGTTGTATTGCATTGTGTGTTGCATGTGTATATTTGTTTAGTTTTGTTAACTTTTGCTTGTGTGTTTGTTTTTGCACAGTTGTTTGTTATCACATCTATCATCTATCATTTCATCACATTTATCACATCATTTACTACATCATATATACAAAAATGCTAAGTATTACATCATGCATGTATGCTAAGCTAATCATCACATATTGTATCATCAATGGGGGCAAGAGGGGTTGCGCATGATCACTAATCTATCCCCCCCCGCACCAATATCATCTAGTATCATCCCAAAGTACTAGCCATATGGAATCAAACATCTCATAAAGAGAAAACACATGATATAAAATACAGGAGTATATCATCACTATGAAAGAAAAACATGTACATCTCTACATCTGAAAGTATGTCACATACATGAAGAGGAAAAGATACAACATGAAAATCAATGAAACATAATTACCATGACAATAATATCAATGCATGAGAAGATATACAAGAAGGTGTCCATATGGTACATGTATAATAATAATCTCTATGTCAAAGTCCGGTATATACAAAATGCTCTTTCCATCTGCCATATAAAAGGGGCAAGGATCAGATACTAAGCCTGCATACAGAGGCATGGTGGTACATAACAAAGGTACCCACATCAATCAAAATTGGGCCTTCATCAAGAGGCATCCGTAAAAGAACCTAAAGAATCTATACATAGTCAAAACTCATTTTCATAAGAGGTATATACAATGAATACATACATATAGCATGGCATGAGTAGGAGACTCAACTACAACTCTTTCCCTCACTGGGGTTGTTAGGACCATGTCCTAGAGGACAGAATATTGGAGGTTGTGATGGGCCTGCCCCTAAAGAACTTGCCAACTGTGGGGGAAGACCCTATGTACCCCTCTACTGTGTACTCGACTGTGTGTCCAGCCTCTGTAATGACCTGGCCGACCTCCGTGATCTAGAGCCTGTGTGGCTCACATTAAGCTGGGCATAAGGCATTACTCACTCTACTATTGGAACTACTCAGAAGTAGGTTGTCCTGTAATAAAGAGCCTCGCATGTGGCCCTGATAGTTTCATGTATCAAATCATCATCTCTTGTGGCTAAGGTTGCCTATAGGGTGGTATCATGCTCACCTATCAATCAACCTCCATCAGCATCAACTTTCCTAGCAGCAGCGGCCTCTTGATCCCTCTCCAGGGTGACACTCTATAGCTCAACATAGGCTTGGTCTCTCTCCATCAAATAGGTTTGTCCCTTGGCCTGCACTAGGTCATGCTGAACCATGACACTGTGTAACTGGCTCTGTACCTGGCCTAGGGCACCTGCTAACTGAGTTCCCTGCACTACCAACTATACAATCTAACCTAGCTGTATGGCCCTACCACTATCTTGAACCTGAGACCTGGCCTGGTCTCTCTCAGTAGTCAACACTTGAACCTGTGCTCTGGCCTGATCTCTCTTTACGGCCACTTGAAGTTGTACCACTATCGTGGCCTGTAACTGCTATTGTAGTATAACAAGTTATCCATCACCACCTCCTAGGGCCTGAAGAGGTGGACCCTGCTGTGGTAGAACCTGTTGTAATGGGACATATATGCCCATTGGAATGCCTACTGGAGGCAACGGACCAGCTGGGGCCCGGTGTACCTGTCTAGGTATAGGCTTAGGACCCTATACCTGTGGCTGTGGGGCCCTGCCTCTAACTCGATGTTGTGCATCAGGGCCACCCTCGTCATCTAAATCATCATCACCGGTATCACCTCTGGTGCCATCATCATCACTAGGTGGCCCCACTAGGGGAGGCCTCATGCCTACATCATATGCTGCCCTCGGAATGGTCAGCCTGTGTGGAATCACATCGTGATACCAGGGCGCATACTCTGTTGTGCACCTTGGATCTCGCACCTACCTCAAAGGTACCCATACAACAGGTACCACATGTGTAAAACTCACCCAGGCTCTATCAAAGGATATCTGTGGCCCAATATTGAAATACTCACGAGCCCTCCGTGCATACCACATATCGGGCCTTGGAACATCCTGTGTGGTGCCAAACTATTGCTGACATCTGTCAACCCTGTAAAAATCCCACATATAGCTGCGGCTACCCATGATAAAATGCTCTACTCCAGCTATGGATAGCTCTCGGGCATCCTCAGGCCACTGGAAATGTCGGTATGGCCTCAATGATAGGGATAAGGATCACCCCTGTAAGGCCAAACATCATCCCCGATTGGGACCCAACCCATGGTAGATGGCTCCTTTGGAGCCTAAACTCTCAGAACGCCTAGGGGGGGCCCGATAGCAATGTGATCCTAGGCCCATATCATAAGGAGCCTGGCCAGGCCTACCACCTTCTGACGGTAGTAGGTGATAAGATGTAGATCCCAGAAAAGATGTGCCAGAATGCACTAGCCCCAGCAATAAGTCTCTCCCTGTATCAATCCAAGAATAACCCCAAGTAGTCCAAGTGGGAATGAGGAACCAGTCTTGTCAGGGAGTAAAACTCCATTGACAAGGGCCATCATGTATACCACGACCCGATCTAGAGAAAGGCCCTTAATGCACCATGATAAACGCACCATCATCCCACGATGATGTATCATTGGGACCCAAACAGTTGTGTTATGCATCCATCCAACGCTGCTATGTCGCTCACATACTGGATGGGCTAGCCAATGATAAGAATGTGCATGATGCGCCAGACATCCTCCAACGTAATGGTAATCTCCCCTGTAGGCGGTCGAAATCACTGGCTCTCGCTGGGCCATCTCTCTTCTATGGCCATAAGAAGGCCGTGCTCCAATGTGATCTGGGGCATGTCAACCACGTAGGCTAACCCTGTGACATAAAGGAGGGTATCTAATATCCCCATATCTCCATCCTCAAACTGTCCTCTATCGTCTCAAGGCGGCCATATCTCTCCCACGTCTGAAGTGCGGGTAATCTATGTTGTAAGATCAAAAACAAGTGTTAGGCACTTATCTAATTTCTAGCTATCTTTCTAAGGAAACATAGTCCTTGGGCTTACTAATTTCCCTTTTTTCTTCTAAGTTCTTCTAATTTTTCTCCTCTACACTTTGCTATTTTATTTCTATAAGTGTGTTTCATTTTATTCCAGACACATGCACGCCCCTTTCGACACACGTGCATCCTTCTCGATGCCTATGCACCCTAACCGACGCATACGCACCCCCTACATTTTCCATTTTTCTTGTGTATGCCACGTAGGATGCCAACGCGCCTAGTGTGATTCCTATGCGTCCCTCCCAGCACGCACGCGTGCGCGCATCCGTTCCCGCTGAAATTCAAAAATTTCCCCCTAGCGCATACGTGCTTAGTTCGACGCGCACGCGCGCATCCCCGTTTTCCCCCCTTCAACGCACACGCATGTGCGTACCCATTTTCAACGCATACACCCATGCATATCCACTTTTTTTACGCGTACGCATACGCGTCCCCACATTTTCGACACATGTGCATGCGCATGCGTCTTTTCCCGCCTACCTACCCTAGAAACGACCTAAAAAGCATTAAATGTGTAATTTAAAAAAAGAAGGGATAGACCACTCATGAAGGGTCCATCTACGAGGTCTCACTGGTACTCTCGGATCCGGTCTACTCACCTCCACCTCATCGGTAACCTCTCCATCGCACTCCAGGCTCTCTCACTAACACGTCACGGTAAAAATTTGTAAGGGATCTGGTACAAATGAATTGGTCATGATTGTTTTTTACCCCCCGGGTGGGTATATTAACTTGTCGTAATGCCCCTAGGGCATGTTTTCTCCGCCATGGTCATTCTAACCTTCTTCTACCAGCCGTGATAATTATTTTATTATTAAAATAATTATTTTTATTAATTTTCACACGTTGGGGCACTTTGTGCTACCTTGCGGACACTTCCTCTTAACCCTTGGCATTGTTTACGAGCCTTACAGGAATTTTCCTCTGTTTTGATTCCCCTTTTTTTGTCTATCTACCTCTCGTTGTGAAAAATAATTATTTAAAATAATTAGTATCACCCTGTCTTTCTTTCCATGGGGATACCCTTTTGGCTCTTTTGCAGACTCGCCTTCCCACATTCACCTCCACGCGTACTTTTTAGAAGATATTTGATCTTTTAAATTCTTCTAACTAATAAAAAAAAATTATAAAATTGATTTAGAAATATCCAAAACAGTATAAAACTTTGAAAATGAACTAAAATCGGTAACCAGCTCATTTTTTCAGCTGAAATCTGTGTCTTTTGCATGGCGCTCATCCCATATCCTATTGACATTTTTCACATGATTTGAAACAACAACTTGCGGATCACCCTGATCTATAATCATTTACAAAAGACCGCTGCTTACTTCGTCTGTACTCTGGGGCACTATTAGTTGCCTGGTATTGTTTCGTCATGCACGTTGCTTTTTCATCAGACCCAAGTGTCCCTCCGTCATTTCCCTTGTATGTGCATATTTTTTGGGGCATCGTTCTTACCCTTGTCTTTTATTAGAACATTTGGGACTTCAGCTTGATAACAAAATATTTGTGTAAACTTCTTGAACGTTGTTGGTTTAAGTGTGTGACTGTACTTATTTCCCTGTTACATGAGTTTGTTTACTTCTCGTATTGTGTTACATGTTTGTATGTTGCGCGGAGTTGGAATTTTAACAATAGAAAGTTGTTTTATATCTTGGATTTTTCATGTCATTATGCACTTTTTTTGTATGCTCACATTTTTAATAAGGGACCGATGCGGAGGTCTCTAAGCAAAATGATGATTTAAACATTGAATACATTTGATTTGTGGATAGCTCAATATCTCTTTCCTTGTTTCTCATCTTCTTCTCTTCACACTTCCCCATTCTTCTCACCTTTTTCAAGCGTCGATTGACTTCTTTCATCACTCCATCGACACTCGAGGGGAGCATCCTTCATCCTATTAATTTTTCTTTTATCCCTTCAAAAAAATTCTTCTCTTTTATATTTGTCTACTTTCTTCAAAGTGATGTAAATTACATCACCTCAAAAAGGGGAAAATGTAGACACCTGTAGTTTGGCCAATGCACTATTACGACTAATATTGTGCTAGTTATGCTTCTCCCTACAAACTGATGATACACCGCCGGTTCGACTTATTTAAATTTCTTCCTACAACATCTCTTTTTGTCAGTTTTCTTCTTGTAAGCCATTTAAACAAGCTATAATAGCTTCGTTCTAACTACATTAGCTTCTTACTTTTCTTCCAATTTTCTTCTACCAACTTCCTGGCCTATCAATCCATTCCATTAGATTGATCTAACCCTTTAAAACTCTCTCCAAAACCCTAATCACCTCCTAAACATGTTTAATTAAGCTTGAACATGGTTTGTCACTCCCTAAAACCTATTCAAAGTAAGCTTTGACTTGCTAAAAGTGTTTTTTGGAATTTAATGTTTGTCCCACATGCACTCAAGTTTCCCTTTTTCCCAAATGGAAAACTATATATAGGGCTAGACCCCCTCTCTCATTTTAAAGAATTCCTCCCTTCTTCCTAAGCATAGATTATAGTATTTTGCACCTAGGTTATAGATTTCATTTCTAGATTTCATTTCTAGTTTAGATATTGAGCTATTTACTCCATTTTTTGTATGGATAATTCAATTTATAGGGTAAAAGGGAAGAACCATTGGCTCAAAATCCTATAATGGGGAGATCTCTTTCTCTTCATCACTAAAATGATTGCTTAGGGCTTACTAGGTTCATTATTTTAAGCTTTCAAAGAATAGAGGTAGTTTTAATTAGCTTAAATTTGAGTGTTTACTTCATAATGTATGCTAGTTAGAAAATCTTGCTCATTTCTTATTGGATGGTCCAATGATTAGTTGCTTGAAGCCTTTGGGGATTCTTTAGGAATTTTTACCCCAAATCCATGGCTTTCACAACTTTTCTTTGAACACACTAACAGTCATTACCAAATTATCCTAACTATCTGGAAAAGAACACAAGAATAACAATGCTTTCACTTCATCCTAAAAAATGATATTAACCAATTTTAATTGATTTAAAAGAGAACAGAAATCATTCAAATTATTAGACACATATCCACCTTCTTGCATCTTATAATAAACAATTTCTTCATCAAATAAACTTTATTTGATGCACTTGGTTTTTCATATAAATTAGCTAAAGATTTCATTAATTCTATTGTGGTTGATGCTTCTGTTATATTCAAAGCCAAAAATGATGTCAAACTCAATCTTATAGATCCCAGAGCCTTTCTATCAAGAATCTTCCATTCTTAATCAGTCATCTTTGTAGGCCTTACCTTCTCATCGAACAGTAAATATAGATATCTATGATACACATAATCCTTCACCTGCATCTTTCATAGCTGATAATTACGGCCTTCAAATTTATCTACTTTGTATTTACTAACTTCTTCCATTGTTGTGCTCCCACTCAATCAGAAATCCACGTGAGTAAATATGTCAACACACACAACCCTCAAACAAATATTTGGTACAAGTTGTTAGGGTTAGACCAAACCGGTTGTACAAATATATATCAGATTAAAGCATACAAGTAATAAACATGGAAATAAACAACATAATAAAATACATAATATATAACGTGGTTCACCTAGTGTGGGCTACGTCCACCAAGAAATTGCCAATATATTATTACAAAGGTTGTACAATTGAAGATCTGCAATCTTCCACACCTTACATGATGTACAGTACTTTTTCTCTCACAATCTTCTCTAAGCTCTCTCTAAGGATTCCTTTATTACAATTCTCCAAAATCTTCTTGATTCTTTTATCTAACCTTAGTTTCCTAGATTATATAATCCTATACAAACTTAGATCACTTTATCCATTCATTTACAACCATTGGAATAACTGTATAACAAATATAAGATCTAATTCCCATGACTTAAATATAAACAATCACGCACAGGTAACCGATTCCGGTTACCCCAACCGATGTCAGTTTGTCTCAACTAAAATTTGTTTGTTTTCTAGGTGACCAATGCCATTCATCCAACCGATGTCAGTTATTATGTAAATCTATAAGTTGTAAATAAGATCCTTTGTGAAGCAATTCAACTCCACAATCTCAACATAGTTATTCTCCCCATATCTCAACTTCTGCAAGAAAGAAAATGGAACCACATTCACAACAGCCTCATCATTGATCATGTCTCTCTTGATGCAATTTTTATAAACCCATACTTATAAATATAAGGCAAGATCACCTCTTTAGGATATTTCAATATCAGAATCCATCTTGTTTATATCAAAAACAAACCTGATATCCCTATCACACTGTCCTGGAGGATGAATGTCAAATTCAATATGATTTATTTGAGCTCTAGGAGGAGGCGTAACATGAATTAGATGACCAAGACCCAATGCATCAAGTAATGCAGAATGATGTGTAGGGGAATTCTTCAAAAAATCTAGAAATGAGACATGATAAAAGGTCTTGTTCACATACGATATCAAATCATAGGATCCCATGGGTTTTGAGATCGTAGAAACATCATCCTATGATAAATAATGAGTTGGGAGGGGTTGCGAAACATACTCCCTTATCTGAGTTGTTGCATTAATTTATGGTTCAACCTCTAGCTAACCAATCCTAAAATCTTTGTATTGTTGTTTGAGCCAAGGTTAGGAGCAACTTGAGTGTTATCAGAAGTTGAGGCCTCATGTTCATTATTCCCTATAGGAATACATGTGTTTATTCTTTGAGGAATCTCTTTAACATATTCAGGATGCTAAGGGAATGGGTACCGATAAATGCCTAGGTTTGCATTCTGAGGTGCAACAGGTCCTATATGACCAGGTTGTGAGGTTCCTTCAAGATTTTCTAAGAACATGTCCACAAAGAGCTTCCATTGATTCTCGAGGAGTCTTTGTATGAACTTTTTGCAATCCCTACAAGTGCTAGCATCATGACCAATAACACAATGAAAACCACAATAAATATTGGGATCATAGTCTCTTGGCCTTTTTTTTTAGTTTTGTTGTTAATTATAACCTCAGTTGTAGTTCTGGAACTAGTTGTTATAACCATAATTCTTTGCCTCTTGGACAGGGTTTTGGTATTTGTTCAGGCCTTGGGTTTGAACTTGTCGAGTAGGGGGTGGTTGACATCGAATGTGTTAACAGAGTAAATATAATTAGGGCCTCTTTGATTTCCTATGTTGTTTTCATTATTGTTAGTGTTACCATTTTTTATAAAACCAACATTCTTTACTTGATCAGTAACACCATCTTTGGTAGCACCGCAATTACGATTCAACACTTTAGGCCCTTTGTTTTTGGCTCCATTATTTTTATGGTTTGCATTTTTTTAATTAGGGTACATAAATTTCCCATTAATATCGTAATTCTTACGCCAACTATTGATAGCGGCTTGGTTGCTTCGAAGCACAACTTCCAACACTTCTTCGTAACTGCGGAAAGAAAACTTCTGGACTTCTTCCTTGGTCTCTTTATTGAGAGAGTGAAGGAAAATATTGCAAAGTTTCATTTGGTCCATGCTAGGTGCACTTGCAGAGGAGTAAAGAACTTGATGCCATCTTTGGATGAAGTTAGTGGAAAATTCATTTTGCTCCTGCCTAATATGCAGAAACTCCCTAATTCCCATTTGAAGAAACTTGTTCATATCAAATGCTCTAATGAATTCTAAAACAAGTTATTTAAAGGAATGTATAGAAGATTTTGAACTCATATAGTACCAATCTAAATCAATTCCCTCGAGGGTTTTTGGGAATATCTTAGCCACCACAGCATCCTAAGGGAATGATTCCCTGATAACAGTAGTGTAGGCCTTTATATGAGCATTTGGGTCTCCTTCTCCCTTAAATTTAGGAATATCAGGAAATGGGCATGGAAGCATGACACCACGTATGCTAAATTTAAGGGATTATTTTAAATACTCAACATAAGTACCCATTAGGTAAGATTCCATCATTGAAGCTCCCTTATGAGGAGGTGGAGGAGGAGGATTTGGATAGGCTGCAGTGTATCCTTTAGCTGGAACATATGGATCTCCTTGATATGGCATATAAGGAGTAGGGAAGGTATATGAGTCCATCTGGGGGGAATTTGCATACATATACAAGTAAGGTGGAACAATGCTAGGAAAGGGGCTAGTGGGCATGAAACTATGAAACGTCACATTACCTAATAGAGAGGCATTTGAGAATGCACTTCCGGCCAACCCTTACATAGGGTAAGCATGATAAGGGTGAGGGCCCATTCCTAGGGTATCAACTCCTATGATAAGATCACCTGAATTTGATTAGACAGGATAACCTAGTTACACAGGATGTTACATTGGTTGTGCATTAATAGGGGTGTACCCTTTGTTATCGATGGGATACCCCATGTTCTTCCCTACTGCATAGGCTGGTTGTAAAGGTTGGGTACTCTCTAGTTCTCTAATCCTCCCAACTAAAGTGGAAATAACATCATGGGGTGAGGATTGAGTATGTTTTTTTGGTGCCTAATATGTAGGGTTTGGTTGAGAGGACACATAATACCCTCTTGTGAATCGTTCAACGTTATCATTCTTATTTTCCTTAAAACTAGGAGTATCAGGATTTTTTTGATACATTGTTATTGAATATATCATAGGTGTGGATCTTTATCCTATATAAGGACTCGTCTATTTGGCGAAGAGGGTTATTAATTCATGTAAAAAATGTCATCTTCTATAGATTGCATGGTAATGTGAGGTCTCGACAAGACTCTAGGTTAAGGACTTGTCCCACTCGTAAAAGTCATATTGTTTGAAATGGGTTGACTACATTGTATGTTCAAAGTTTGATCAACCTACTTTATTCTCACATGACTAGTAGGGTTTGAAGCATAGCTAGGGGAGGCTTGCATGTTGTTGGTGTAGTTGTCAACCCATCTGGAAAGGAAAGGGGATTGTTTTGGATCAACGTTGGTATAATATCTATCAAATTCAAATGGCCCACCAAAATCTCTACCAGATATATTGTAAGAAGTATAAAATAACTACCAAAATAGGGGAAGAAATGGAAAAGTGAGGTAATATCAATGAAAGAAAAGGAAAAAATAAGGAACTAGTCCATGTCAAGTTCACCAATTTTCTATGTACGGGAATCAACACGTGACTCTAGAACACACTCGACCTCTTGAGTTTGTGTCGAGACATCGAAAATGTGTAAGATTGTGGGAATGTTGATGGGTAACTATAGGAGAATCGGGGACTAATATCAGGTAGTGTGATTTCCTAGTAGTTGAAATGGCTAAAGGGGAATTAGAGGCTATGTATGGGTAGCGTAAGTTCCCTATTGTTTAGTTGTTTGATTTGATTTGTTTGGTAAATTACGTTGAAATTTCATTTTAAATTAAAAAATAAATTAAATTCAACATAATAAAAGACAAGTGTTGTTAATATTTTAATCAACCAAATTCATTCCCAATTAATTAAATAAAATGAAATGAAATACCATCTATTCTATTTTTTTGAAAAATAAATGAATTAAAAGAAAACTAATTAAACGACCAACATATTTTTGTATTTTTTAGAATTTAGATTAAACAAATAAATAAACTATTCTACACACACAGGAAAGTAATTAAAATGAAATACTACTACTGATAAAATAAGCTAAAAAAAGAGAATAGTCGGATGTGGATATTCCTTTGTTGCAGGGTTGTTTGACAATGTTATTCTAAAATAATGTATTTGAAAGTTATTAATCAAAATAAAATAAAATACACTTCTTTTGGCAAAGCTTCTACCTCTAGTTTTCTAGAAAGGAAAAAGCTTCTCAAAAACGATTTCCTCTTTGTCATATGAAATTTCCCTAGAAAAATTAAATCTAAACTAATTAAAACAAATAAAATATCTATAAATATTTCATCAGTTCTTCCTCCAACTAATTTACTGAGCAAATCCACAAGGATAAGCCGGGGAAGAAGTTATCAAGGGAAGATATAAGAAATATTTTGAAAAAGAATACTAGAAATAAGATAAATACATTCAGGAAGTGATGAAATCTTCCGCTTCTATAATTCTACCAACTCAAAACAAATGCATTATTTATATTCTAACAAATACAAATTAATTAAAGCCTCAAGAAACTAAAGTACAACCCCAACCTAGTTACTATTGTATTGTGGTAGCTTCCCAAAGATGAGACGTGTTTTTTATCTCCTCAGCTTTGTATCCTCTTAAAAATATGAAGTTCAATTGGTTGAGGAATGCACAAATGTTGGCTGGTAGCAAAGAAAACAAGATACTGGTTGTGGATGGCTTAGTGCTAGAAATGAATGAAAGTAAATGATAGGAAAAAACAAATAAAAGAATTGGTTGTCTATGTGGTTCCTCTCAAAATTTCAGCAACATAACTTAACCTCAAGAATATGAAAAATCCAACCCCTCATACAGGTAAAAGTTTGGATTTTTATAAAATCTAGGAAAGAAGAAGTCAATTACATGTTTCGATGAAGAAGTGACAAATCAGCAAAAGGAGATGTATTCAACATTCTAAGCATATCCAAACAATAAGAGAAAATCAATTCAATTCCAACGAGTCCAAAAATAGGAAGAAAGCTTGAGAAACAAGTGAGAAAATCACTCCCAAAATCCAAACGTGCGTCGAAAAATGCATGTTTTAATTCTATTATATTAAGTGACAGGACCGCCGGTCAACACAGAGGGCAACCACGATTAAAATTTACGTAACCACCAGTTACATAACCACGAGGGTGGTTATGCAACTACCGTTGACAAATACGCAACCGCCGCTATGGACAAAAACAAAGCTAAAAGGCATTCTTACAAGAAAAATTAAATTTTGTAGAATAAATGGCTGATTTGAGTCAAAAGAGGGATGCAAAGGAAAGGAGGAAGGATCTGGACCTCATTTTTACCTTGGAAGAAGTTTTTATCATCATTGGAGATTTTATTGTTACAACAATATAGCACCGCACAATTTTGGGTTCATACAAGTTCATTGTAAAGGACACATAGAGATCAACAGAGAGACAGGAATATGGAGAAAGGACTACTTTACTAATGAGCACTAAGTTATGGATATCATAAAATATTTATGTGGAGGTATTTGGTTACTTATTCTTCTGGATAAAGCTTTCGAATTCATGAATGTATGCTTTTGTAGTGCCCACCAGTTTCTCGCTCTATTTACTTCTATAATGTTGACTCGTTGTGATATTCATGATTGATACAATGGACCTATTTTGGTTATTTGGTTTGAATAATTATTATTTCATTGTTAAATTTACTTTTTGATGTTATCTTTTCATGACTGGTTGTTGCATTTGGCCCACGAGGCCAATTCATGGGTATTATTATTATCATCTAATTATCATGTGTTGATATTGGATCTTGATATATTTGTTAGAGTAATAGGTATCTTGTAACAAATTTTGAAACAATCCATGTTGATTTTCATTATTTTTAACATAATGTATAATAGACGGATGAATTTTTAATTATTTGGTTAGTTGTGTATGTATGGCTTGATTTCTTGAAATGTGTGTGATTGTTTTATTTATCATATGTTGGGTTGGATCATTTTTATAAGTGTAGTATCATTTTATTTGATTTTTTTCATCGAGAAGGTATGATGTGTGAATCAAGTGTGCATGTTATAGGTTTCGCCACAGGAGAACGCAGGACTCAATGGTTACACCTCCAAGTGCACAAAAGGCTATATGGGCCAAGTCTATTTGCTCTTGTTTGTTTGGCCTTTTTATTATGTCGATGGCTAAGAATGGAAGTAGGGAATCCTTCATATTGGATGGGTATTAAGTCAATTTGTTGGTCAATTGGACTTTTTTGTCTCCATTTAAATTAATTTAGTGTTATCTATCCTAATTTCTTGGTTATGTCACTTTTATAAGTTAATTTGTTTCCCCTTCATTTAGGGAGGGATAATTGAGTTTATATTTGATTAAGAGGGTTTTGGACCAGCTAATGATTGACTAGGTGGGCCCCACTACCCCTCTTAATGAGTCAGGTTTCCCATATCTTGAATTGGGGGAAAAATTATAAATTTGGAAGGGTGTTTGGAAATTTGTGGGTCATTCTTACCTTAATATGATCCCCATACACCATACCTATGGGTAGGGGGAATCTTTCCAAGGCTCAAAATCCTTTTCCCCTCCCTTTTTACCCCTCTCTTGTCCCCGTCAATGTTGTGTTTTTTATTTTGGGTACCACTTGGGATTTGGGGATGCATGATTTTTTTTTATTGTTATAATGTAATTTTTGATGTCATGTTTTCTAATTTTTGGGTGTTATAATGTTATGTTCCATTTTATTTATTTATTTTGATTCCTTTTTTTTCTCCATCCACCCCCTTTAGGGCATGGATCTTGGAGTGTTGGGGAAGAGGGAAGAATTCCCTCTTTCTCCCACAAGGTTTGATGGGAAAGCCTTGTTGGGATTCCTTCTATTCTCCCTTCATATGGTTGAAGTGAGAAATGGTTTTATATATGGTTTGGAAACCATCTCCCATCCTTACTAAGGAAACCTCCAAGGTTTGAAAAACCTTGGCAAGGAGGAAGCAAGGAGAGATAAGGTATATAGGAGGAATAAGGATCTTTAGTGGCTTTTGGTAACTTGGAAAAAATTTGGAACTCATTTGGTTATATGAAAATTTTCGATTAAATAGATCTGTCTACCCCCTCTTCCCCTCTTGAGAAGCATGGATCTTATTGTGTTTTGAGTTGGCTTAAACCTTGTTGAGTTGTTTGCATGTATGTGGTGTATTTATCCTCATTTCTCCTAATTGTGCATCCTTGAAGTATGCATATCCTCTCTCCCATGGGCTTGGCGGGAGGCTAGCATGTCCTCCTTATTTGGAGATGTCATGCAGTGATGTCATTTGGTTGGGTGGATAACCAAGCCACTTCTATTATGCTTTGGGAACTTACTGCATGAAATTTGGAGTTTGATTTGGAGCTTGCTTAGAGGATATTCCTTATTGGAGAAAGAATGGATGTCATTTGAAATGTTCTCATGTTGTTCCCACTTAGTGGGAGGTTTATCTGCTTGCATTTTAGAGTTTTTTTCTTATATATTCTAATTAAAGAAGCAATGTAAGGTGGTTGTATTATATTTGACAATCTTGTTGTTATTTCAAGTACAAATCTTGTTTTGAAAAGATAAAGTTGAGAGCATGTATTAAAAATATCTCTTGGTTATCTGTGTCTTGTATTTTTTTTAAGGATGAGAGACCTTTTTGTTGATCCTTTTGTAAATCCTTGTGTTGGAACTAAGGAAGTTTTGAGATGTTCTTGATTTACTTTGGTTTCTAATGGATCTTGTTTGGAACCAATATCCTTGGTTGTGTGGTTATAACATGTAGTCCCCACACTTTTTATAGCTCAGTAGCTTGTTGTTTCTTTGCTCATAGACATGTTTTGACAGAGTTTTGTTATATCGTAGACATTATATTTAGAGATTTGATCTTATTAGACATGTGTGGACATTCAGGCGTATAACGCTAATTTAGCTTAATTTTTATGTTGTTGCACTAGTTCATATGACGTCGTGGATACTAATGGATATGATGTTGTTTTTGAACATAATTATATGGATGGATACTTAGTTTTTGCATGTTGGGATTCTTTGGTTATATGTCACTCTATCATCTTGTCTAACTTTTGGAATATTGGGTATAGTTGTGCACAGTTGTCACATTTTGATTTTAGTAGGATGTTAGGCTAGTTTAGAACTTATTGATATCTTACTGTGTCATTATTTTATATTTTATCAGATAGATATGGTTAATGTGTGCAATGAGTGTGCAAGTGACAGGGTTACAAGAGAACATGGGATTCAAGCCAGCTACACAATCTTGCACAAGTAACCCACGGGCTGAGTCCTAGCCATGTTCATTGTGTGAAGCCTTAGTATAGGAGATTATTATTTTTGGGCACTATGAGTGACCCAAATTTTTGTAATGTATTGTGCCTTGCATTATTAATTTTTGTTTAGGGTAATTCATTATGTTGTAAACTTGTTTTGGGAGTTAATAATCCCACTTTCATTAAAATTTTGATTTTGTTTAATTAGTCACTTAATCACAAGGGTTTAGGGCCACATGTGAGACCCTTGGGTAGTCCCCACACCCTCTACCCTTGTGCCAAAAATGCAAAACCCGAAATTAGGTTATTTTGGGCATTTTTGGGGACCTCTTTTTAGCTTGGGAGTTCCCCTAACATAAAAATGAGCCCTTGGACCCTACCTAATGGGTAGGGGGGCTTATTTTCAAGGCTAGAGGGAGTTTTCCCTCCATTTTTACCTCTTGTTTGGTCACATCCATGTAAGGGATGTGGATTTGAGTACTTATCAAAAGTACCACTAATTTTGTCTTGCTAACATTTAGGGGATTTTGGGAGAAGAGGGCAAAAAGATACAATTTTACCCTTTCTCTCTTTTGTTTTGGTATCTTTGACCTTGAAGAAGGAGAGGGGTGACACATGTCACCCCCTCATTTGTGAGGATTGTTTCTTGCTCCTCTTCAAATTCCTCATTCATGGGAAAAGAGAGGGACTTTTTTTACTGGCACTTCTTGCTTGGATGCTTGGGTGAATTGGAGCTAGTGATTTGCTTGAGTCAAGAGTGGAGAAATTTGAAGTTGGAAAGCTTTTTGGAGAGCTTTCTTTGAGGTAGGCTCTTATGTCTTATTGTTTTTGTTGTTTTCTTTTTAGTTGTTAGATTGGTTGCTTGAAATTGTTATTGTTGCTTGTCGAATTTTGGTTGTGTGTTTGCTTGTTTTACTCCCTCCATCATATGGCATGATGGGGTTTTGGAGTTGTGGGGGAAGAGAAAGGGATATTTCTCTCTCAATCCTCAAGGCTTGATGGAAAAGCCTTGTAGGGTCTTATAGTTTTTTTTTTTCACCTCAAATGGTTGAGGTGGGGAAGCTGATTCATTTGGTTTGAATCTCCTTCCCCATTCTTGGTAAGGAAACCCCTTTGGGGTTTGAAAATCCTTCCAAGAAAGACTTGGGAAAAGGGTGGAGGAATAAAGAGGGATTGTATGTAAATGGATTAACAAGGAGGGTATGGAGTATTTGGTTTTACGTAACTATTATTGGATTATTATTATTGGAGGACATCTTTCCTCTCTTCCCCATGTTATTTTAGAGTTAGAACTTGGGTTCTTCTCTTTTTCCTTGTAAATTTTGGAGTCTTGTCTTGTTTTTGTCCTATTTTTGTGTGTATGTATCATTGTTAGTTCACCCTTATTCTTGTGCAAGATTTTGGATGGTTGTCCTCTTTCCCATGGGCTTGGGGGAGGCTAGCATGCATCCCAAACTTAGGAGAGGCATGTAATGATGCCTGCCTATGGTTGGGTGGCAAACAAGCTCTTTCTCCTTGTTGGTTTTCTTGAAGGCATAAAGTTTGAAGCTCAAAGTTGATAGTTGGTGTTGTTGGAGTCCTGTTTGGCTTCTTCTCTTTCTTTGGGGACATTACCTCTTTGTATATTTTGGTTAAGGCTTTGTGGAAACTTGCATTTCTTGTAAAACCCTTATTTTGTAAATTGCATTCTTATAATTTTGAGTCATTATTGATTTAGCAATCTCCTTAAACATCTTGTAAGAGACTTGTAACTCATTTAAGGAGTAGTTATGTATGTTGTGAAAAGAATGATAAACATTGAATTTAAGACTCTTATAAATGAAATTTTGGTAACTCCTTTTGAGTGAAAAGTGGATTTTGAAAGCATGCTTCTTCATAAGAAAATATCAAAATTATTGGATATCTAGCTTATGTGTGCAAATATGAAAATCTTTAAAAATGTCTTGCATTGGAAATGAAAATTTGGTTGTAAAAAAAAAATAAAAAATTGGTATTTATTTGTGGAAGAAAATAAGAAATTACAAATATACAAGTTCTTTTCTTTAAGATACTATTTCATGTAATACCTTTACATTAGTGTTGTTCTCATTTAAATCGTCAAATTCTGTAAATTATTATTTGAATCATTTTAGTATATATATGGATATTAAATAAAATAAAAAAACAAATATATATATATATATATATATATATATATATATATATATATATATATATATATGTATGTATGTATGTATAACACAAAAGAAAGAATACTGTAATTTTCTGTCAAAAAAAAGTGTGGGAGAAATGTACACACACACACACACACACACACACACACACACACACACACACACACACACACACAAGTTACAAAAATAAATAAATAATAATAATAAAACGTTTTTTTTAAAATTAGAAATTTATATTTAACAAAGAAAAATGTGTTGGTGGGAGGGGGTTTGCCCCCCCCCACCCCTACAACTGTCCCCGGGGGGAGTGCTAAAAAAAAAAAAAACCCTGCATGCCCTCCCCTCCTATCACCGCAGCCCGCTTTCCTTGCCCGCTGTCTCCACACTGCCCTCACCCGGCACCCAACTTCCGTGCCGCCCTCCACCTTTGCGGCATCCACCCTTCTCACTGCCTCATCCGCTCCACTGCCCTTTCACCAGGCCCTGTGCTGGCCACAGCGCAGTCACCACTGCCCCCCCCGCCCCCGCCCAAACACATTGCTCTCCAAAATCCGCCGCCCCTTCCCTTCTCATAACACACACAAGAGAAATATATATATATATTTATGTATGTATGTATGTATGTATGTATGTATGTATGTATGTATGTATGTATGTATATGTATATGTATAAAAACAATAAATAAATTTGAATGTGTTGAACAAAAAAGAGAGAAAATAAAAATAAATAAGAAAAGTGTATTCACATTGTTTGAATCTCCTACATTACCATGAAAATCCAATAAAACCGATATAGCTCTCCACCTGCAAAGAACCAAACAAAAAAATAAATGAGAAATAGAATAAAAAGAATAAGAAGGAATATAAGAAAGAAAATCAAATGAAAGGAAAAGGAAAAGATAAGGAATCTTAGGTCATCTTTAGGGCAAAAGGGAGATCAAGGGTTAAGATTGACTTAATCCTAGGGTCCTTAAGTGACCCTCTACACTTTTAAATATGAGTAATATTGTGGGAATAAACTTTTGAGTGGGGGATGGAATTTTAATTAAGAATGGGCAGTTATTTTCTCATGTAGGTGGAATTAGTCAATGAGATATATTATTTTATAAATGTGTGAAAATTATTGGCAGCTAAATAAATTAATTAATTAGAAACAAATGTCTTAGCAATTTGGTTAAAATTATATCGTTAAGAAATTTAATCACTTATCGAGAATGGTTAGGCGAAACATTAGTTCGCATTTCAAAAAAAAAAATCAACTTTTTTTAAGAGGTATTCTGGTGTCCCATGGAGGGGCATTACATAACACTCTAAAATTTTGGTGAAGGTTTATACATTGTAAGAGAAGTTTTTCTCTCTCTAATTTTTTTTAGATTTTTAAGTCACACTTCTTATTTGGTGGTTTCAAGTTACAAGAGAAGGAAAAACATTGAAATTGTTGAAAAATGGAAGGTGGATCTTGTTTAGTTATGAATTCTACTGGAATTATTTTTAATCTATGGAGTTGCTTTTGATTTGGATATTTTTAATTTGTTGTGACCAATCTTATCAAATACTCTTTTAGAAAATTATTGTTTCTACTTGCTAAAAAATGGTTCTTGTTTATTTGAAAGGGTTGGATAGGATATAGTTTGTGTTGCCCTCTCCAAAATGTATTCTTGTTGCTTACATATACCTTGTTAGGAATCTGGTTACATTGTGTGTGTGTGTGTGTGTGTGTGTGTGTGTGTGTGTGTGTGTGTGTGTGTGTGTGTGTGTGTGTGTGTATATGTATATGTATATTTGTAATATTTTGACTCAGAAATTTATTTATAGATAAAATAAGGAATTTAAATTGAATTTTAAATATCCTCCTTTTTATTTGATATAAATATGGGGTTTTTCTGGTTTAGATGGTTAAAGAGATAAAAAGGTAGATAACTAATCATATGTATCTTTGGATATTAGTTTCTACCTTCATATATATATATATATATATATATATATATATATATATATATATATATATATATATATATTATATATATATAGGTGTAGTGTGTGTGTGTGTGGTTTAAATAAAGACAAAAAATCTAATTTATATGGTGCAGCGGTCTGGCTGCGACCCCCCCTTTTGCAACCCCAGTTTCTTTGTATCTTTCATAGCCCTAGAATTTCATGGGTGTTTCCCTTTATATGTTGGATTCTTATGCAAGTTGTGGAGGTCAAACCCCTCCCCATCCACTCATAGTTGTGTTAACCTTTAATACACAGCACACACACACACACACACACACACACACACACACACACACACACACACACACACACACACACACACACACACATTTTAACCTATAATAATGGCCTATGGTCTTCACAGCCCATTTCAGGGGCTTGAAATTTTTAAAAATAAAAAATTATTTCTACACACACACACCTAGGATTTTTTGATATACACACATGGGTTTGCATATACACTTTCCCTACTACAAATATGTTATGCATTTACAAAATATCTCTCTTAAAATTCAAAAATAGGGTTTGTATAAAAATAATGGTTGAGAAATATGCTTCTAAACTCCAATGACTCCATGAGGGCACCCTTGATAAACCTACAAACAAGAAGAGAAGAAATGAGAAGGAAAGAAGGAAAATGGAAAAGTTATAAGGTTTAAAATGAGAATACGGTTTCAAAAACTTTGCCTAAGATCAATGGTGGAGATCCATTTGATTTTAGGGCTCTCATTCACCCTGGTACTTATCACTGGTCCAAGTGGGCATGTGGGGTTGACTTTTGGCAGTCAAGTGGTCCCCTTCAACTTTTGGGTGGAATAAGTTAAATTTAAAATAAATTAAACTTAATATATGGGTACAAGTGCATGGATCCATTTGGATGGGGATAAGTGGGACCCATTCCCAATTTAATGTTATGATATATTAGTTAAATAAATCTCCTACCTTGTTAATTGAATCGCCATGGTGGGGAAAATTGGAGTAAACTTAGTTACGCTAAGTGTGAAAATGATTCTACAATTTTTTTATATACTGCAACATAGTTAATTGTATTGGAATATTATGAACGGTAAATAACCTATCCTATAGTCGACTAATCCTTACCTTATTCTGAATTCCTTCTTTGGTAGGAAAAATGTGGTTAAACTCAAGTGATGTTAAGACCGTTATAACATGATGGTGATTTGTTTTATACTCTCTATTTTAGTTAATTAACTTAGTACAAATAAATTTAACTATATAATGACTTGGAAAATCTACACTAAACCTAAGGTACCTTATTGGTGCAACAAGATGACGTCAATTTTAATTAACAACATTAATTGACACAATTGATTTTTGGATTGAACTCAGTTGACGCTAATGAAGTAAATAGTAGCATGGTTTAGATCTCATATTACCTTGTTTTATTTAATCAATTTGGAATGGACAAAATTATAAATGGTGCAAGTAACACTTGGTTCATCTCTAGTCATCCTTAAATTGATTAACCTTAATTGTGTAATATAACTTGAAGATGATTTGTTTAACCTCTTGGTGGTGGAGGTCGTAACAAACCTGGTTAGCCTAAATCACACGAACAAAGGGATTGTAGTGCAAATATTATTATAGTTTGTTCAGTACATCCTTAGTGAGCTAATTGATTTGGAATAACAATAATGGTTTAATCTCATTTAATGCTTAATTAACGTTTTAAAAAATGTCCCAATTTTTAGGTCATGAATTTTTTTGGGCTCAGCATATTTTAATGTTCATTTCCTTAGTAATATAGTTTATGCTGATAAATTTATTTTCCATCTTTGGTAAACATGACAGAGGCCTGTAATATCTCACACTTCGCATGAGCATGCAAGAATCTTTAGACAATGCACTTATAATCTCTTTAGACTACTGCTAGCGGTTTTTGCCAAAATTAATAAAAAATACATTAAAATAAAGGTGTAAATTCTTTTTAAGCATAAAATATTTATTTCATCAAACATAACAACCACCAAAATACATCTTATCTGATGGATAATTCCACAATTTTAAAATTAAAACCAATACTCGCTATTAAAATCCACACTGCCTTTTAATAACTATGAGATATAAACAAATTAAAAATACAAATAAAATCCAAAACCCATCACAATTATGATCTTTTTAAATTGTTTTAAATTCTTATGACATTAGACCAAAAACCTCTTTACACTACTATTACTATTTTTTATTGAAAAGCGCACTTTTATAGATATAAATAAGTAATTACAACGTTGATCGTATAAAATATGGGTTAAAACAATCGTACCCCAAAATACCAATCAAATCGAGCCAACAAGGCTTCGACAAGGAATTCAATAAAAACATTATAAAAGTGCATACCTCAATCCAAAAAGAGGGCGAACAAAACAAGGAACCGAAAAACAAGGTTAGATTCATAAACCTAGGCCACAGCGGCAAACATGGCAGTAGCAGGCGGGGGAGGAGGACTGTCTGTCTTATCTCCCTAGCTATATCCAAGGTGAGTTGTATCAAGGATGGGCTCCCATGTATTTTGTTGTTGTTGTTGTTGTTAATCAAAATTTTCAAACTCTCAAGAAGGATAAATGATAAGGGATAGCTGTGAGAATTTGTCCTAATAAGGAGTGGACCAACTCGATCCACCAAGGTGACTGAAAATCCTACCTTGAGTAGGGGAGGAGGGCCAAGACCAAGGGTGCCACCATCGTCAATGAGAGGAGCTCTGTTGACTCTAGGAGTGACACCTATGAAAATCTCTTCCACATAGAAGAGGGGGAGAGCGGCGCAGCTCAAACAGTAAGTGGCAGTGAGTCAGAGCATCAAGAGGAACATGACTGGCCATGCAAGGGGTGGTGGCCCAATTATCAAGCAATCACTATATCAACCTCTAGCTAAACTTTATCAGCCTGGTTCTAAATCTGAAGCATCACAGTGGAGAGAATAGCTACTTTATTAGTAATAGAAAAAAATCTATCCATAGAAACATTGTTAAATATGGCATTATTTCTATCTTTCCATAGGTGAAACAAAATATCAACTCTGAATATGTGTCAAAACTTGTTGTAAATTACAAGAAGAAGAGCCAAGTCCCCCAAGAGAACCATATTCCAAGTAAGGAAATCTGGGGAGAAGGGTTGGAAAAGGGAGTGAATCCATTTTCAGATCAATTGAGCACGTGGACAGAACCAGAAAATGTGATTAATGACATAGGTTGGTGGAAAACCAGGTAAGTGGAATTCAATCCCATGTGCCCAAGTTGATCCCCTGTGGGAATGCCCTGGTGTGGAATGCACCACAAAAAATGAGCTTTTTTGGGTTCAACAAATATCCAAACCATTTCAAACCATTGTTTCCACACCTACATTTGGGAGGCAACGTTCCAACATTGGTTAAGTGAATCGGCATTCACCGTCTGTGGGGTGAGAAGGGAGTAACCCAAGAAGGGTTTGTAATGGTGGAGTGGAGTAGTGGAAGGCCAGTTTTAGTCATGCCACCATGAGACACCTGAAGTGACACCAATTTTGTGTAATAACTCCTCAGGTATATAAGTAACAATTTTCATGATTGATTCAACATCTTGGTGTTAAATATTGAACTTAATAACTAAGGCTTCCCAATAAATCCAGTATCTAGAATGCTTACAAAATAAATCACCCACCACTTTGATACCTTTTTTGAAGATCCGAATAGCTTTAGTCCAAGGATCTAGAGCAAGAGGGGCTTCATGGAAAGTGAGAATGGATGACCACCAAAGAGAATAGTAGTTTCTAGAAAGGTCAAATATGAATCTATCCCCTTTCCAAATAAGGTATGATTTGACTGATTCCTAGGATATCCAAATATTGTGTGTTATAAAATTACCTTTGATTTTGACAGAGATCGGGCAGAGGAGAAGGGATTGGAAGTTAAGGCCTTTCTAGGATTGTCTACCTAAAAGGAGATCCTTGGAAAATACAATACCAGAGCACAATCTTCCAAGCTTCATTCCTTTCTAGGATACGAATCAGCCATTTGACACAAAGATCTCACCCTTGAAGCTTTATGTCAAGCAAAACAAGGCCACCTAGTTCTTTGGGTCTGCAATAAGTTTCCCATGCCACTCGATGAAATCCCTTGTGGCTTTCAAAATTATCCTAGAGGAAGTCTCTTAGAATTTTTTTGAGCTTGGTATAGGCAACATTAGAAGAATCCCAACAAGAAGAGTAATACACATGGGTAGCAGTGAGAACCTTGGAGAAAATTTAAAATTTACCTGCCACAGAGAGCAGTTTGGTAATCTAATAGGATATTTTTTCTCAACTCGTTGAACCACATAGCTCTAAATTTGTGTTGAGGTGGCCTCAAAGGCGAAAGGGATGCCAAGGAATTTGAACTAGATGACCGGTTGGATCTAGTTCCATTATAGATATACAAGCCATGGATGGGTAATGGATTGTGATTGCCGATAACATTGAGTTTTGTCCCATTGGATGATGAATCAGAGGCCAAAAAAAAAATTATCTTGTTAGTCCAAAGTGGTGTGAACAAATTTCTCTTCTTCAAGGAGAGCGAGAAAATAATCATCATCAAAGTGGCCATTGATGATCTATTGTCTTGCATTTGGTAAATTAATCCCCTTAATAATGCCTTGGGAAGCACTTTGGGCCAAAAGATAGCTAAATCCTTCAATTTTCGGCACTTAGGTAAAAGGGGCTAAAGGGAAACCTTGACAGAAAGACCTGAACAAATCAAACCTAAAGGATTGAGCTCCATTAATATTAATGCAGGCTCCATCATTATTGAAGAGCACCTGCACAGTGTGGAAAAACCTCGGACCAAACCCAAGATCCTAAAGCATTGCCAAAATGAAGGACCACTCAATGTGATCATAGGATTTGGCATAGTCAATTTTGATAAATAAGGCTTTCTGGTTGGATTGGTGAGCCCGTTCTATCCCTTCCCAAACATAAATGATATTGTCAAGAATGTATCTATGTTTAATAAACCTTGTTTGCTTGCCACAAACAAAAATAGTAAGGAGGTTTGATTTTCTATTTGATAAAGCCTTTGTAATTATTTTTTAAAACACATTAAGCAAGGAAATAGGCAGCTAATTAAAAATGTGTTTCAGGTCCCCTGATTTAGGGATAAACTTAATGTTGTAACTTTCCTTGATTGATCGGCTCACCTAGAGAGTTGGAAGTGAGATCCTCGAGGTAAAAATTGTAGAGGTCGGGTCCTATACTATCCCACATGGTTTGAAAAAATTTAGAGGGGAAGCCATCAATTCCTGGGGCTTTATCAAGAGCCATTTGAAAAGTAACCTCCTTAAGCTCTATAAAAGACAGGGGATGATCACATGCAACATGTTGGGAGTGAGAGAATTTGTAAGGCACAACTTTCAAACATTTGACCAGTGCCTTTTCTTTAGCATGGGTGGCAGGTTGAGAAGAAAGAAACCATGATAATGGTGGGAAAAATCTTGAAGAATGTAGAGTAAGGAGGTGTTTGAAAGATGGCTTTAATTTGCGTGGTAGAATTTTTGGCTTGTAGCATAGAAAAAAATTATTTGGAATCCATGTCTCCAATTTTAAGCCAATGAATCCAAGCACGAAGAAAAGAACCTCTATCTTTGTATGCTTCCTTAATTTTGATTTTTTGTCTCCAATGGGAAGTCTGAAACTGCAAGTTTTTTCTTAAAATGAGAGGCATTAAGTTCTTGTGAAATTCTTTGGAATTAACAATGTGAAGCATTATGGGTAGCCTAATGAAAAAGAGTATCTTGTTTTCCTTATATGCAAAGAAAAGTGTTGGTCCTAGTGATGGCATCATTCTACCAAGATATCTAACATTCTTGACCACTAGGGTGAGAAGACGGGTTCCAGACACATTGAATATGAGCTACAGTTTAAGCATGTTTTAGGTGCACATTATTGAGGTAAAATTTAGAATTAACCCTTAATTTTTTGGTAGGATAAATCTAGTTGATATCAAATAAGATAGGGGAGTGATCCAAGATAAGAGCAGTGTCAACAACAATGATAAGGCATCCAAAATTGTGGGAAGGATAGAATAAATATTGGCTTGACATCAAGACACAGTCAAAACATTGAACAATATGGTATTTTTCCTGTCTAAAATTGGACCAGATGAACCATGAAGAAGAGGAACTATCTGGATACATGAAATCACTAGATCTTATGGGATGATGGTTACCGAGGAGAAAGAGATTTCTGACACCATCATTAATTTTTTCAAACATCTCTTCTATGAGGAAGTCCAACCTGATAAAAATGCCACTAATGACACATTGAGACTCTTTGAATTTGTCATTAACAAAGATAATAATAAATATCTAACAAATATACCATTAGAAGAAGATATTAAATCTATTGTTTCGATGATGGAGGGATACAAAACCCCAAGACCTGATGGGTTTCTGGCCTTCTTTTCCAAATGTACTGGGACATAGTGAAAAAGGAGGCAGTGGTAGCGGTTCAGAATTTTTTTCAATCAGGATATATGCTCAAACAAGTCAATCACACATTCATAGCTCTGATTCCAAAAAACTAGGAGCCAAATACCTTGTAAATTCATGCCCATCAATCTACAAAATAATCTCAAAACTTATGGATTTTTGTATGATGGAGGTTCTCAACAATTTCATATCACCCAATCAAGGTGCCTTCGTGCCAGGAAGAAAAATTATGGACAACATCATCTCCATATAGGAAACCATCCACTCATTTGAAAAATCCAAAAGAGAAGTGATGATTATCAAATTGGATATGCATAAAGTGTATGATAGGGTTTTATGGAGTTTTCTATTTAAGCTTCTTCAAAATATGGGCTTGGATAACCATTTCATCAATTTTATCCAATCTTGCATCACTACCTCTATGTTTTCAGTCATTATCAATGGAAAACATCATGATTTCTTCAAGGCTGAGAGGTGTCTAAGGCAAAGTGATCCATTATCACCCTTCCTCTATATCGTTATGGTGGAATCCTTGAGTAGGATATGCTCAAAAGCTAAAAATGAAAGGAGAATTGAGGGAGTCAAGGTTGCAAATGATGTGGAAAACTAATGTCTCCAACAATTTGTAGATGACATGGTTCTTCTAGGCCAAGCCTCTGTCTAGGAATCCATGTCTTTCAAAATTATTACTAAGAAGTATGAGCAGGTTTCAGGTCAAAAATTTAACTTCCGGAAGAGCTCTTGTTACTTCATTAATGTTATTGAATAACAACAACATCGTCTAGCCGCCATTCTAGAATGTAACATAAATAATCTCCAATATAGCTATTTGGGAATTTTCTTGTGTGTTTGTAAAATGGATGAAAAGAGCTAGAATAAAATTATTGAAATATTTCACAAAAAATTATCTTCTTGGAAGGGTTCATTCTTGACACAAGCTGGAAAATCCAAATTGCTTCAAATCTTGATGTCGGGAGTTTCCACATACACAATGTCTATTTTTACTATGCCCGACAAAATTAGAAAGGTGATTGAAGGTATACAAAAAATATTTTTATGGTTAGGGACTAAATTCAAATCTAGGATACCCTTGATATCTTGGGAGAATGTGACAAAACCCAAAGATAGAGGTGGTCTTGGACTGAAAATATGCAGATGATGAATTAGACACTCATAGCCAAAATAGGATGCAGATTACATAAAGAGGAAGGCATATGGGTTGACATATTGAAAGAGAAATCTTTGTGTAATGTTGGCAACACTTTAGGATTTTTTTACTGATAAGGTTCTTCCTAAAGGATCTATTTTTTGGAAAAAATTGTTTCAAGTTAGGGAATTAATGAACAAAGGGATTAAGTGGAATTTGGGGAATGATATGAATATCATATTCTGAGAGGACCCTTGGATCAGAAATCAATCCCTAAAGGATAGGTTCCCTAGAAATATGACTTCCTATTTTACAAAAGGGAGTTTGGTGAGATATTATGTGACTATTAGATGGAAGAAAGGAAATGGAAACAGATTATTCCCCCACCTATCTATAGATGCCCTCTCCTTCCTTTTTTAGACCCTCAATAATGAACTTAAGTTCTTCCACATTCCTCTGAGACAAATACAAGATGATTTGATATCGATGAATACAGAATCTAGGAATTATGAAGTTAAATCTAGCTACTTGCTTAAATTTGAATAGATCGAAGCTAATGATTATTGGAGGATAATTTGGAATAAAAACCTTATTCCCAAAATCAACGTTTTATTTTGGGAAGTTGTTTAAAATAAAATTATTACTATGGACAAGCTAAGAAAAAGAGGCATGATAATAATAGATAGGTGTGTTTTATGCAAAAACCAAGAAGAAACTGCTAACCATCTTTCCTTGGAATGTCCTTTTTATTTTCAAGTGTTCTCAGTTGTGCTTGATATTTTAAAAACTCAAATTATCCTTCCTAGCGATATCTCAAACCTTCCTGAACAGTGGATATCCATTTTTCATCATGATATTGTCAAGGAATTATGGAAATTTTCCCTCCCGCATACTCTATGGAGCATATGGATTGAAAGAAATAACAAGATATTAAGAAATCAAGTCTCTAACTCCAAGAAGGTGGTGAGTCAAATCAACTAGAACCTTAAAGAAAATATTCAACTCATAAAAATTAAGTCGACCAAACCTCCCTCAGTTTTAGAAATGGATATTTTAAATACTTTAAATCTCATCATCACGAGTGAGAGTAACAACAAATAAAGGGAGGGGGGGGAAATAAGGTTAAATGGAAACGTCTACCTTCAGGATGGTGCAAACTAAACTTTGATGGTTTGGCTAAGATGATGGAAGGATGTGCTTGGGGGGAGGGATAATACAGGACCATAAGGGGGATTGTCTAATGGCATATGTGGGGTCAGTTGGGCACCATTCTAATAACCATGTCAAAGTTATAGCTATGCTTTGGGGTTTAAATCTAAGTGGCATTATGAACATACAAAATCTAGTAATTGAAGGGGAATCCTTGTGCTTGTTCAATTCTCTTAAGCATAATAGAAGCACGGGATGGAATTAAGAACATCATTAAGGAATCCAAGAGGTTGATTGATTATTTTGAGAGGGTCAAGATACATCACGTGTTTAGAAACTGGAATAAGATGGCGAATGGTCTGGCCAATCATGGAAAGAACCTACCGGGAAAGGTGAGATAGCAGCAAGATGATATACCTTGGAATAATGTAAAAAAGTTGATTAATGAAGACAATAAATGTTGAGCTAGGGAGTCATGATTATAGGGGTTCGCAGGAGGTGATACATGTGGGCTTGAATCATAATTTAGAAAGGTTTTTACTGTCAACACTGAGTTAATACTCTGTTTTTAGGCCCTCTCCCTCATTTGGCTTAATTTCAAGATTGGTTTTTTTAGGGAAAGAAATGGAGGGTGGGAGAGTTTTTACTGAACCCACGACCTACTTGCATCTGAAAATGGATGCCACCTTGTGGAGGCTCCTTAAATGAGGTGGCATGTCCAATTTCATTAAAAATTGTAGGGCCATGATCCGTAGCTAGAAAATGAATTTGGGAATTCTTGGGAGGATGGTTGTGTCAATATGAGGGGCACTGAAATTATTGTCAATGAGGAAACCATCACCAAAGCTACTGGTATGTCCATCGATGGCCTTAAAAATGTTAAGGAAAAAACTAGAAGAAAGCATGAAAATTTAACCTTTTTGGCCCTAGGGAAAATATCCTTCAATATGATGATGGAATAGCTAGAACCTTTTTTCCATAATGGTGGGAGGATGTGTGTCTTGTGTTGATGAAGTACCTCACACTCGAAGGTAAATTCATGAATATTTTCTCTTGTCACCTATCCATTTTGAATTTTCTGAGAAGAAATCAGGAGATGAGCTTCCTATTTTTTATTCTTATGTCCCTAACTACTTCTATAAATGATTACCAAAATGAAAAGATGGATATTTCTCTCCATCATGGCTTAATCTTGTTGTTGTTTAAGAAAGTAAAAATTCTTATCCCTCCCTGATCTCAAGACAAAAGTGATGATTCTGATAATGAAACCATGGCATCTCACTTGAAAAGGAGAAAAAAAGGGGAGGTAGCAAGATGGCTCTTCTGGCATTGTTGACATTCTTTGTAATATGAAAAAGGTGAAAAATGGTAGGGATGAGTGTGCTAGGAATAGGGAGAGAGTTAGAGAAAATATTAACTGGGAAGCTCGTATCCTCATAGTGGAGTCTACTGCTGACACCATTCTATTGGTTGGTAAAAATCTTGTGCAAGAAGTTAAAATTGTCATAGAAAATTGGAATTCAAAACAAGATAATTGGAGTGTTGAACGTTGATTTCATTATGCGGGAACAGAGGATTTCAATCCTTCAAAATCATATTGCAAAAATGTATGCTGAGAAGGATAATATTAACATGAGGCTTGAGATGAGTAGTTCAGGGAGATTGAGGAAAAAAACACCGAAAAAAATCCTACTAGAGTCATCATTAAGTGCAAAGGGAATAGGGAAGCAGGCCTAAGAACGAGAACCAAAACTAAATATTCCCATAGAAATATGGATTTACCTTTGGCTGCCCTCTTCTCTGTGTTACTATCTTGTGTGTTTCTTGTTTTTAATGCCTTTGTGATCTAAGTATTTTGTATTTTTTTTTAATTATCTTTGTAATACTTATATTGGTTGTGGTATGCCTTGTTTTGTGAGAAATATTTGTCAAACATGTTTGACATTGTGCTTTTGGTTCATTTTTGTTGGATTTTGTGCCCTTATCTTTTTTTGTGTGAAGGGTTTTTTGGTCCCTTCATAATCAAATCTTATTACCTTATCTTTAAAAAGAAGAGGAACTATCTTTGTAAGGGACATTAGGATCAAATATTCTGAGCTTATTTCTTAGATATAACTAGGCCTCTTATTCTCTCACACACCACCGCATATGCATATGTTTGACCTTGTCTTCTGGTGTTTCAACATATTAAAGTCTCCACACATAATCCAAAGGGAATTAGGAAGGGAGTTGACAAGTCGTCCCTAGAAAATATATTTCTCGACCGCATCATTGGATGTATAAATATTTGCAAGCTCGAGGATGCACCCATCGAAATCAAATAAGAGTCCACACCACCCAGTGGGTGGGGTCAGATCCCCAAGAAATCACATATTGTGCAAATTCAGGAGCAATCAGTTTCATGACCCCTCCACGTCTAGGCTCATGATTGGACATGTGGCATGTTGCATGAGGCCAAATAGTTTGAGTGGCAGACTAGAGAAGAAAGCCTGCAAGTTTAACTTCCTACAGAAAGATAATACGCATATGCTCAAAGTGGGGACAATTATCCCTAACCAAATATCTTTGGGTGGGATCAGTAAGGACGCATATTTTCCAAGAGTATATAATCATTGGAAAAAATTGAGGTACATAGATCCCTTTTCATCAAGCTTGTAGAGGGAAGAAAATTTATTGTGAGACAAATTGATAAGGGAAATGTCTGCCACTAACCATGGTCTACATTTTTATTGAATAAATTTTCCATCTTCGGCAGGGGTCAGGCTACGACAATGGCTAAGGAACTCTTTTTGGGCCACAAGTGAGTGGTTTTCTTCCATAAAAGGTGCTTCAGGGAGCTGAAGAGAAAAGGAAGTCAAGAGAGCAGGATATTTTGTGGGAATCACAACTGGGGGAGGTAGTAGAGAGCAGGAGAGTTGTTGGAGGTGACTGAGACATGGCTTGTTTGACGGGAGCAACAGAGGAGCTTGTACCATTATTATTGACTGACCGATAGGAAAAAACTGAGAGTTTAGAAGGGCCATGGGAAAATATTCTTTTTTTTATTGTGGTCCAACCATCCCCAGAAGAGGGGGATTTAGGTTCCGGTTGTGGCTTTTCTTACGACCCAGAATGGGATTCAACCATAATCGGACATTCACGAATCATATGATCAGACGCTTGGTAGTGGAAACAAGTATTGGATAAATTAATATAAATAACGTGTTGAGAAAAATGTATTTCCCCAAATTATATTTCAATGTTGTCTTTCAATTCTTTGGAGAGGTGAACTTCAACACATACCCATTTTTTAGGGAAAGCATTGAAATTTTCGGGTTGATCCAAACAAACAAGTCTCCCCAATGGTTTGATTAAATGCTCAACAAATCCCCACAAGGGGAGAGTAAGCCAAGAAAATTCAACCCAAACTAGAACTTTAAGCTTGGCTTACTCTGTGACATGGAAATTTTTGTTCCATGTGTTACGAATAAACTAGGGACCATGGTTGATAATGGATTTGCAGTGTTCAACATTATTAAACCGAAAAAGAAAGAAACCCTTGGTGAGATTTTGTACTCCCTCAAGTTTGACACTATGGTGTTGTCAATGGTTGTGAGCCCACTGTTTCAGTAAGATTTCAAGGGGGACTCGGCCAACAAAATATCCCACAAGGGTAAAATATTTGAGCTAGCTGCAAGATTTTTCAAAATATTGTAAATTAAGAACAACATCAAGTAAAGGAGTCTTAGACTCAAGGTGATTACCTCGTCGAAGATATTCGGGACAAACATCCTCACTTTCTTAGGAGTCATGGGAGCCAAGATTTCCGTCAGATGAACCTACATCAATAGATGGAGGTGGCTAAATAGAAGCCATAATTATAGGTGTTAAGTTGCCCAGAGGGCGGAGTAACTAGTTGACTAAATAAAATAATTGTGTGAGGAAATCAAAAATCCTATCAAAATGGTAGTATGATAGTAGGAAAGTACGTGTAGCACTAAACCCTAGCAAAGCCCTCACATCAAACCCTAACAGAGCTCTATTTACTATTTACTATTTACAAACTACCATAATCATATGTTAGTTATATGACTTTTTTACGATTTCATTAATTTGCAATGGCCGAAGATTTATTTTTAGACCTCATTTTACCTCTACAATTTCATATGATGGTTTTTCTTATTAAAATTTATAAAGGTTTACCTTTGGTTGTTGTCTAATAACAAATTTGTGAGAATTTTCCTATTAATTCATGTTTAATTTTAAAATCATCCCCTTTCCCTTCAAAAATCCTCGCAATTAAACTACATAAATACTATATGTGTAGTATAATTAACTTTTAATTATTCTAAAAAAAATTATAATGAAAAAAATACAGTTAATTTTCATTTATTATTATGTGAAGGAATAAAACGTTCAACTTTTAATAAGTCTTGTTGTTCATTATAAAATCATTTATCACCTTGTTAACACTCTGCATCATACAATTAAAAATGGTCTAACAAAGGGCAGCATCATGGTGATCCATGTTAGCATAGAATCTCATAAAAAAGAACCATAGTTGATTTTATGGTTTGGCGTAAAAGTTCCTAAATAAAGGACATTGTCAAAGAAAATTTTAGATAAAGGTCGGCATTCATTCCAAAATGTAACGAATGTGTCAAAATCATCGAGTAATGTGTCTTTGTCCTTTCGAAATAAAGAGTCTCCCTCCTCTCTATCTAGAGTTTCTTCTTCTAGATCCACTTCTTATTTTCCACTGATCCCCCAAAAGAACAAAAAAATAAATAAAATTTCTTTGTCTAAAGTCATGATAGTCTTATACATGATCCTAATATTGATTATTTTTGGTGTTAAGACTATGAACAAATGATCATACAACATTATATTCCATCTCATGGCCCAGTAATTAATATGATTACCAGAATTACTATGGAAATATCTATTTCATATATTCCTCCTCTCGAAGATACAGAGATCACATGTGTTAGTGGAAAGTAGAAATTTGTTTATTGTTACCAAATAATAGTCAACAAAGAGATTGATCCTTCAAGGTCTTCAAATAGTTTAATTGGACAAAAAAAGTAGTCAAAGTTGTTCATGAGACCTCCAAAATGCACAGTGTTTCTCTTCTTGAAACGGAAAAGATACTTAGATCTCTAGAATAAAGGTGAGCTCAAGTATTTTTGTTTTGAATGATTTTTTCTATTGAGTCTATGGTCCAACGTGTTGCTAAGATCCCTAATATTTCTTTAGAAGTGTATAAATTTGTTCAAAATACTAATCATATTGTCAAGATTACTGATTATTTTCTTAAATAAATAGGATCAAAGCTTTCTACTTGTCATAAGCATCTTTCAAGCCATATCCAATCAATTCATCAGCAATATTTTGAGAAAAATACCAAAATTAAAATCATATAATCCTTTGTTGAGTCAATCCTTGTTATATCTGACAAAATTGATTATATTTTTTCTTATACTAAACCATCTGATCCCATAATTCCTAATTGGTCTTAAAAAATTCATAGTTAGATGTTGTCAAAATGGTGAATGATTCTAGTCCAATCCTTCCTTACTCTTCCAAAATTATCTCCATGGAAAAACTAACTCTTGAAGATGTTGAAATCATCTATACTCCTGGAGAAGAATCTCATAATATTGAACCACTACATAACATTGTTCATACTCAAACTCTTCAACCGATTTGGTACAAGATTGAGATCAATAATCATGCTCATATTAAAGAAATGGTTCATGGTATGTTATCTTGGTCAAATAATCAGATAAGCCAATGGTCTAAAGATCCTCACTCTATGGTTGAAGCTATTGCTAATGGGTTTGTTGGAATTGTTAAAGAATGGTGGGACTCACTTCTTGTCACAGATAAAATTGTTATTCTAAATCAAGGTACTTCTACATCGATTGTTGCATTGATTAATGAATTCATGGATACGATTGATAATGATAAGTTTAAGAATATTGTGTTATTCTTAAAAGATAGAATTTGTGATATGAATCATGTTAAGAAGTATCAGTATTATATGCAGAATTCGTAGTATAATTCTAGTAGAATAAATGAACCTACTATGAAGATTAGATTTATTGAATATTTTCCTATATTTTTTGCTACCAAGTACAAAAAGGCTCTACAACATCACCCTATAGAACAAGTTATTTTTGGTGCCGTAAATAAGATCATAGATAGACTAATGCTCATCTGCGCTAAGAAAAGTTTGAAAAAAAAAATTGGTAAGGCACAAAAATCCTTACATGTTAAATTTTTTCAACTTCAAGATAATGATCCTTTTGGTTGTAATCTTGCTCACCTTCACAACTATCACACCAAATAAAAATCCTTGTTTAGGATGCTCTTCTTTTCTCAAAAAGGGGAAGGGGTCGTTGCACAAAAAGAAGCCCTAAAACAATTAGTTTTCTCTTCCCAGAAAGAGAAATTAATTTTTCAGAAAGCAAAGATACATTGGTAATAGAAGAAATAAGCATGTGTGTTTTATTTGTAAAGGAAATCACTATGCAATTAAGTTCCCACAAAATAATAGTGATAAACTAAATGCTAAGGTATATTTCCTTAAGGAAAACAATATTGATGAAGATAATTATTATTTTACTTATGGTTCTGACTATGAAAGCTTAGATATTTAATATAGTTCTAATGAATAAATGTAGAAGATCAACATGGCTGATCATTCAGAAACTAGTTCTAAATCTGATAGTTCTGATTCAGGGTATGATTCTTTGTCTTGTTTTGCAAATATTAATATGTTATCCTTTCATTCCTCTAGATTCAAAGCTACTTGCTCATCTGCTAGATGAATCCCAAAATGCAAAATTGATTCTACTCCTCCTATTTCTAGAAAATAATGGTGAACTGATAGAATGGATTTTCTCCAAAAAGTCATAACTAACACCTCAAAAGAATTCAAAAAACTAGTTAGAGAAGATGAACAAGATAAGAAACATCTTGAAGAATCCCAAGAAGCATTGGAGTAAAGCTTACAACTAGTTTATCCAAACTCCTGATAATGAAGAACCAGTGCAAGCGGTGAGTAATCTTACGAGTGTTCAAAAACCTTTTATTACCATTACTTTTTACATCCCTCATATTAGAAAATATTTAATAGATGCAATGATAGATATCGATGCAGATATTAGTCTTATTAGAGTTAAGTCCATTCCACAAAACTATTGGGAACAAACCCATCTCAAGATTAGGTTTTATAACAAGTTAGTTGTTTCACATTTCCTAGCATATGCCCCAGTAAACATAACAGGTTTTTAAAGAACCACAATATTCTACCAGCATGACACAAAATCTCATAATTGTTTGATAGGAATGCATACCTTGTTAAACTGTGGAAATTTTAGTCTTAGTAAAGATAATATATCCTTGTTTAACTCCACAATTCAAATTCTAAGAAAATATGCTTATAAGACAATTATCTCTCTAACTACCAAGCCTGAGAAGAAAAGTAATACATAATGGATCTATAAATCCATTGCTCTATGTCAAGGTAATGTTAATGGCATTGTCCAAAAAATAAAAAAGATCTATACTCAGAAAACCCTCATGCCTTCATCCATAGAAAGAAGCATTTCTATAAGATAAACTTTATCCTAAAAGAAAAAGATGGAAAGGAAGTGCTTCCAAAATTTAAGGCACATCATAAAGGAATGAATCCAAAATATTGTGCTAAATGTGAAGAAGAGGTCAAAAATTTTTACAAGGAGGATTCATTTAAGAATCTAACTCTCCATGGGTATGTGCAACATTCTATATGAACAAGAGAAGTGAGCAACAAAGGGGAAATAAAAGATCAATGGTTGATTATAAACCACTAAATAAAAATATTCATTTAGTACAATATCTAATTCCTACTAAGGATGATCTATTTGGTCGACTAAAGACATCAAAGGTCTAGAACAAGTTCGATCTCAAAAGTGGGTTTTGACAAATCTTTCTTCATCATGAAGACAAGTTTAAGACTACGTTTGTAGCCCTTGGAGGCCAATACGAGTGGATCGTACCACCCTTTGGACTCAAAACAAATCCTTCCATATTTCAAAAGGTGATGGAAAATAATTTTGGCCCTCTTTCTGGATTTTAATAAGTATACATTGATGATAATCTGATATACTCTAAGTATCAAAAAGATCATAGAGAACATCTCAATAAGTTCTATGATACAATTTATAGTAATGGTTTATGTTTTTCTAGCACTAAGATGGAACTATTTAAAGATTATATTAATTTTCTTGGGCTAACCACTATTAGTGGAGAAATCCAAATCCAAGAACATATTGTGTCAAAAATTCAAATGTTTCTAGATCACATGACATATTTGACACTTTAAATATTTATTGGGTGTGTTAATTATGTTGGATTTTATCAAAGCATTGCTGCTGATTGCATTATACTAAACAAGAGGTTTTAGAAAAATCCACCTACATGGAATCCAAAGATGACAACAACTATTAAAAGTATCAAGCAACATGTGTTAAAGTTACCACCTATGTCTCTCCCAAGAAATGGGTTGAAGATTATTGAAACTGATACAAGTAATGATTTTTGGGGTACTGTATTAAAATAAAAAGAAGAAAATGTGAGAGATTTTTTTTAGATATGATTCTGGAGAATTTCATGATTTAGAATTGAAATATCATTAATATCACAAAGGTATCCTAACAACAAAGAAAACAATCAAAACTTTCATATTTATGGTGAAATCTGAAAAAATTCATCCTCAAAATTGATCTCAAAAATTTCATGGCTAGATTGAATAAAGGAGATCCTTATGATAATACCTCCTTTAATAAAATTCAAAGATGGGGAATGTGGTTTGAAAATTATTAATTTGAAGTCTAGTATCTTAAAGGAAAGAAGAATTCTTTCGCTGAATTTACTAGCAGAGAGCTGAACCAGACTATGAACATAAGCATTACACAAGTCATTCATGAATTTGTCATACCTATCTCATCTTGATCTAATTCTCATAGGGAAATATCTGTTCTAAAGAGTAATGATAATCAAATGTATTATGAAGCACAACTCCTGCGAGCCAAAGGCATTATCTCTGTATCACCTTATGCAATTTCACAATTTGCCATCTCATACATATCCTTAAGTCACTGAAGGAAATTTTCATTCTCTCCAAGAGCCTATGGTATTCTGTACTCTAAATTGGAGATGGAGATACTACAATTTTGTAGAACCTCCTCCAGAAGATGTTCCTAGTGAAGGAATCTGGTTAAGACAATTGATCTTAAGACCTGATACTTTATGGAGATTTGAATTTTTTAGGATGTGGCATGAAGACCATCATCTTCAAAATGATAACTAGAATAAACCTAGTAGAGCTGGTGATTACACATATAGCCAATCATTTCAAGTACTTTTTCAAGACGTATCTTCCCACCAAAATTTTAGATAGTCATCTTCTTCAGATGCATCTTGACATTGCCAAGAATATTGTTATAAGCTATAAGATACCATGGTATGTTACAAAAATATATTATGTAAAAAATAACAATTTATAGGGACATCATTCACATCTAGTAAGACAAATCTTGAAGAAGATTTACCTCCATCACACCATGAATATCCATCCTCTTGCACCAGGACATTTCTTGTGAATACTTTATAAGTACTTATTTCCCTCAATGAGGCGTGCAACACTCAATAATGATGGTACCTTACAACAATTTTCAATGACTTTGGTAAAAACGCAATATACAAGGGACCTACACTGTGCAAAACGTGAAGAATCTTCAATCTCATCTAACAGTTATGATGGTCCCCATGTTTCTTTTAGTCCATAGGACAATATTCTTTAGTACATTATGTTGTCAAACGTGTTGACAACCTGTAGCGGCCATTAAGGCAGACTTGTCTGTCTTACTTTTTCTATGATCATAGTGTGGTAGGCCCACAAGATTTTAATGAGTAGACTCCTTTATGTCGTGTTTGGCATTCTTTTGGTTACCTTGGTAGCAGGTATCCGGTCTTTAGGTTCCCAGTGAAAAGTTATTTTCCTCCTAGAAAAATGGAGTCGAAGGTTTCACTCACCACATCGGAAGAAAGGGAAAGTATGAGTGATTGTATTAGAGTCATGAGTCTAAATTCAGTCCATAGTTTGTTAAATTCATGTTTAAGGGTAAATCTAAAGTTTTGGCTTCAGCAAGCCTTCTTGATTGCGAATTGGCCATCTGTTATTTTTGCATGTTATTATAATGCAATGTTAAGTATATGTTTTTTTTATGTACTCTAGTATGTTAGGGTTTTCTGTGTACTCTAGTATGTCACATTATTTACATGCTCTATTGATTATATGATTTTTTTTAATAATATATATTTTATATTTAGCCATAAATAACATTTATCTGACATATTAGTTTCTTGGCTCTTTCATTTATTGTTCAGTGTAATAAAAGCCCAAAAAAATCTATACCACTATACTTTTGACCAAAAAATGAATGAATTTTATAATTACAAAGTACACCTCATTCATATCCATCACATCAAACACAAATAAATCAATATAATAATAATTAATAACTAGTCACTCACCAACTAAATAAAGCACACCGGTTGTACAGACAATATATCAGATCTAAGCATACATGCAAATAAAAGCGGATATTCTACCAGAAGAATTATACAAAACAAGAGACATAAATCAACACCAGATTTAACGTGGTTCACCCAGTGTGGGCTACGTCCACCAAGAAACAAGCCAATCTATTATCCAAAGCTTTGACAAGATATACAATGAAGATTTACAATCTTCTACACCTCTCAGATGTTCAGTACTTTCTTCCTTCAAGCTTTTTGATTCTTCACCAAGAATTCTCTCTCACATAATTATCTTGTAATTATGATCAATCCTTATTCTAAACCCTAGCTTTATGCTTTAAATAGTCGTTTAAGACTTTAGGGCACTTAGCCATGCAATTACATTCATTAAATCTATTCCAATGCTAAAAATAGAAATAAATCCTGAGAGTTAATTAAAAACTCGTCGCACAGGTAACCGATGCCGGTTCTGCCCAACCGTCACCGGTTCCAACTTGCCCTGACCGATGCCGGTCACACTCTAACCGATGCCGGTTACTGTCAACTTCCAGCAAGTTCTATTTGCATGCTAAAACATGAGTAATTTAGCTCCATACTCAACAATCTCCCACTTGGAGATTAATTACTGCACACTATACCTGTACAGTTCCATTCTTGGATCCTCCTAAGCTTTGTTTCTTCCTCTTCAAGTTTCAAACTCGAAGACCAACAGAAGTGGAGTGTAGCTCCAACTTCTCCTTTACTAATGGCTTCGTTAGCATATCCGCAGGGTTCTTGCTTGTATGAATATTTTCCAGATTCAACTGTCCATCCTCCAATACCTATCGTATGAAGTGATATCTCAACTGAATGTGTTTCATTCTCGAATGAAATGCTGAGTTCTTTGCCAAATGAATTACACTCTGACTGTCACTGAACAATTTACAATTACTTTGCTCCTTTCCCAACTCTTCCATGAACCTACTCATCCATATCATCTCCTTGCTAGCCTCTGTAGCTGCAACATACTCTACCTCTGTAGTAGACAAAGCCACAACCTTCTGCAATCTTGAAATCTAGCTAACTGTCGTTCCACCTACTATGAAAATATATCCAGTAGTGCTCCTCCTACCATCCAGATCTCCAGCCATATCCGAATCAACATAGCCACATAATGAAATATCCGAACCTCCATAGCATAACTAGCATGCTAGATGTCCCTTTCAAATACCTGAGTATCCATTGGACTACTTTCCAATGCTCTTTACCTGGATTAGCCATATATCTACTCACAACTCCCACTGCCTGTGCAATGTCTGGTCTTGTACAAACCATAGCATACATGAGACTTCCAACTGCTGAAGCATATGGCACTCGTGTCATGTATTTGACCTCCTCTTGTGATGAAGGACACTGATCTTTACTCAATTTGAAGTGTCCAACCATAGGTGTGCTAACAGGTTTTGCATTCTACATGTTGAACCTTTCTAACACCTTGTAGATATAATCCTCCTGAGACAAATACAATTTCTTGTTTTTCTTGTCTCTATGTATTTGCATGCCAAGGATTCTTTTTGCAGCTCCCAAATCCTTCATTGCAAACGTGTGAGCTAGCTTTCTCTTAAGCTCACCAATGTCCTGCATACTAGATCCTGCAATAAGCATATCATCCACATACAGTAACAAAATAATATAGCTCCCATTTTCAAGCTTCTTGAAATAAACACAATGGTCAGATTCACATCTCAAGTAACCATGCTCATGCATAAAACTATCAAACCTCATGTACCATTTCCTTGGAGCTTGCTTGAGCCCATATAGGCTCTTTTTCAACCTGCACACTAATTTCTCCTTACCCTTGACTTCATACCCAAGCGGTTGCTGCATATAAATCTCTTCATCCAAATCACCATGAAGGAAATCCGTCTTCACATCTAGTTGCTCTAAATGCAAATCTTCTACTACAACTAAACTCAATACAGTACGAATAGAAGTCATCTTAACAACAGGAGAAAATATTTCACCAAAGTCAATACCTGCCTTTTGTGTAAATCCCTTTACTACAAGCCTTGCCTTGTACCTTTTCTGTCCACCCTCTTCTTCCTTAATTCTGTAAACCCACTTGTTCTGCAATGTTCTCTTTCCTGCTGGCAATTTAACCAAATCCCAAGTTTGGTTCTGTTCCAAAGAGTTCATCTCCTCATCCATGCCATGCTCCCACTGAACGTGAGTTTTATCCTGCATTGCTTCTTCAAAGCTTTCTGGTTCACCACTATCAGTCAATAATAGATAAAATAGAGAAGGTGAAAATCTTTCTGGAAGTTTACTTACCCTTTGTGACCTTCTCACAGGAGTTTGGGGTACCGGAGGCTCAATCTGGACCTCCTAGACATTAGTATCAACTTCTGACAGTGACCGACGCCGGTCACCTATAACCGACATCAGTTTGGCTAACCTGATCGGTTCTGATCCTCTGTAACCGTCGGCGGTTCATCTGACTGATGTCGGTCAGGGCCTAACCAACCACGGTTACTGTGTATTTCTGAAGGTGTTTCTTTAAAACCTGAGAGTTCATTTTCATCAATAAACTTCTCAATTTTCTCATCCTTGGGTACCAAAATTTGATCCCTGTACATTCTCTTTTCATTCCATTCAACATCACGACTCCTAACAATTTTAGAATTCTCTAAATCCCAAAAATGAAAACCAAAATCACCAGATCCATAACCAATGAAAGTGCACCTCTTGGATTTTGCATCCAACTTTTTTCTATTTTCTCTATCAACATGCACAAAAGCTTCTGAACCAAAAACTTTAAGAAAAGAAAGATCTACCTCTTTTCCGGTCCATGCTTCCTCTGGTATTCCTCCATCTAGTGAACTTGAAGGGCCACGGTTAATCAAATAAACCACTGTATCAACTACTTCTGCCCAAAACTGCAAGGGCAATCCAGAATGTATCCTCATACTTCTAGCACATTCCATGATTGTCCTGTTCATTCTCTCTGCAACACCATTCTCCTGTGGTGTTCTTGGAACCGTTCTTTCTCTACGTATCCCATTCACTGAACAATAATCATTGAAATCCTTGCTACAGTATTCACCACCATTGTCAGATCTAAGGCACTTTAACTTAGAATTTGATTCATTCTCAACAAGGGCTTTCCATCTTTTAAAAGTTTCAAAAACATTATATTTGTGTTTAATACAATAAACCCATACCTTTCTTGTAGCATCATCAATGAAAGTAACATAATACTGGGATCCACCATGAGAAGCTACCTGAGCTGGTCCCCACACATCTGAGTGTACAAGCTCCAATTTCTGCTCCTTCTTAGTTGCCCCAACTTTGAGAAATCTCACTCTCTTTTGCTTTCCAAAGATACAATGCTCACAGAAATCAAGATCTAAATCTTTCAAATCTGATAACTTACCCTTAGCCTTTAAGATCTGCATTCCTTTTTGACTCATATGACCCAACCGATTATGCCACATGCATGCATTTGAATCTGAAGTAGATAATGCAGAAAAGGAATCAGTAATACAGGTAGATAAATATAACGTTCCTACCTTCTTACCTCTTGCCACAACAAAAGCACCCTTGGTGACTTTCCAAGAGTCTCCTGTAAAAGTAACCATGCAACCAGATTCACCTAGTTGCCCTGCAGAAATAAGATTCCTCCTGAGGCTTGGCACATGCCTCACATCTTTCAATACCCATGTATTTCCATTCTACAATTTTAGATGAACTTCCCCTTTACCAGTAATACTGCAAGGTTCATCATCACCCAAATAGACATGCCCAAAATTTCCCTGGACATAATTTCTGAAATAACCCTTATTAGGGGTTGCATGGAAAGAAGCTCCTGAATCTAAAACCCATGATTCAATTCTACTATCTAAAGAAAGAATAAGAGCATCTTGCATTACCTCTGATGCAGCAAGATTCACCTCTTTACCTTTGTCTGGTTGTTGGTTCTCTTTATTCTTTGACCAACAATCTTTCTTTGCATGTCCTTTCTTTCCACATTTCCAACAAGTAATTCCCTTACTTCTGGATTTAGATCTGCTATCCCTTGACTTTGATTTCCCATTACTCTTACTCTTGGATCTCTCCTTCTGCCTGCCCCTGCTTTCTACATTCAAAGCATTTCCAGATGATGTTTCCTCTGTACTTTTCCTGTGAATTTCTTCATTCAAGATTATACTAACCACATCATCAAACTTCAAAATATTATTAGCAGATGTTGTATTACTAACAACCATTACCAAGTTGTCCCAACTATCAGGCAAAGAACATAAGAATAAAAGTTCTTTTACTTCATCATCAAACGGTATTGAAACCGATTTTAACTGATTTACAATAGATCAGAAATCATTCAAATGACTAGAGGCAGATTCACCTTCATGCATCTTAGAACTAAAAAGTTTCTTCATCAAATAAACTTTATTTGAAGCACTAGGTTTTTCATATAAATTAGCAAGAGATTTCATTAAGTCTACCGTAGAAGCCGCTTCTATAATATTGGAAGCCACAGATGCTGTCAGGCTCAATCTTATAGATCCCAAAGCCTTTCTGTCAAGAATCTTCCATTCTTCATCAGTCATCTTCGTAGGTCTAGACTTCTCATCCAACGGTAAGTACAAATCTCTCTGATACAGATAATCCTCAATCTGCATCTTCCATAATTGATAATTTCGGTCGTCAAACTTCTCTACCTTGTATTTATTATCTTCTGTCATTGTTGTAGCTCCCACTCAATCAGAAAACCCTCTGTGAGTAAATCTGTCAACACACAAAACCCTCAAACAAAGCTCTGATACCAGTTGTTGGGGTTAGCACACCGGTTGTACAGACAATATATCAGATCTAAGCATACATGCAAATAAAAGTGGATATTCTACCAGAAGAATTATACAAAACAAGAGACATAAATCAACACCAGATTTAACGTGGTTCACCCAGTGTGGGCTACGTCCACCAAGAAACAAGCCAATCTATTATCCAAAGCTTTGACAAGATATACAATGAAGATTTACAATCTTCTACACCTCTCAGATGTTCAGTACTTTCTTCCTTCAAGCTTTTTGATTCTTCACCAAGAATTCTCTCTCACATAATTATCTTGTAATTATGATCAATCCTCTATATTCTAAACCCTAGCTTTATGCTTTAAATAGTCGTTTAAGACTTTAGGGCACTTAGCCATGCAATTACATTCATTAAATCTATTCCAATGCTAAAAATAGAAATAAATCCCGAGAGTTAATTAAAAACTCGTCACACAGGTAACCGATGCCGGTTCTGCCCAACCGTCGCCAGTTCCAACTTGCCCTGACCGATGCCGGTCACACTCTAACCGATGTCGGTTACTGTCAACTTCCAGCAAGTTCTATTTGCATGCTAAAACATGAGTAATTTAGCTCCATACTCAACACTAATACTATAACAATTAACTAATCACGTATCAATATTAAAAACGCACAAATACACTAATATTATATTAATTAATTAATCTTATAACAATATTCAAAATAATTATTAAATACATTAATATCATATAGCAATAATATAAAACACAAATACACTAATACATTAACAATTTATTAATCTCTTATCAATAATAAAAACATTGTATGTGAGTTGGTAAAACGAGATTGTTGTGTCCACTACAAATGACATGATCCATCCTATAATAACCTTGTTATATGTTAGATTTATCATATCAACAAACATCTTTGTGTTTACTTTTGTTATATGTTAAATCTGTCAAATCAAAGAACATTTGTATCTTTATTATAGCTATTTGGTTTTATCATGTCAAAATATAACTATAATTAAAAGTTTACATCAATTTCATTTAACTAATATCATAAAAATTAATTGGCCTCATAGGAAAAAGTAAATCTCAATCCATAATCACTAAATAATTGTGAACAATTGATAAGAATCATAACAATGCGTTGACACTTCTACCATTATATGATAATTACGCTGACGGCACTGTATAAGTTAGACGTGGCTTGTAAATTCTAACACCGCCCTCTGCCAGTTATATCAATGGCATATCATATTTGATATGGTCATTGTCACTTGTCAATGACTGTGCAGCAGTACTCGTGTCAGACGTGGACATTACAGGGTGTAGTTTGATGGTTTTATTGAAAAGCATAGCATTGAAGCTGCTTCTTACAGCAAGAGTGGTTACAGGGAATTTTATATATTTGGCACATGAATGTTAGATTGAAAGAATCAATCGTCTCTCTAATCTATGCAGGTCCCTATCGATTAGCCACATCTTCTTGCAGCTGGTGCGAAAAAACAATTATAGGAGTGGGGTCCAGATGTTCTCTAACTGCTGAAATAATACGAGTGATATTTTTACTCGTCTGGTAACGAGAAATCCAGCGATGAGATGATGTTACAGTGTAACAATGGGCCAAATATGTTGTTTCACGGAGAATATCATTCAATTTGTGCATCCAACCATTCACCGCGGAGGCAAAAGGTTGGTGAGAGGATGCATGGGAATGGATTCTGCCAGAGTTCCAAGTCTTTCTGTATTCCTGCGTTTTCCATGTTGATGGAATGAATTTTGGTGACCAGATAAAAGAGAGCGATTAACTCTTATTTGCACCTAATCACAACGTTGATGTAAATAATCACCTGATTTCTTGCCAACTGGATTGGCCATTATTCAAATACTACGATAGTCAAGGTCGAATTAAGGTTTCCGAGCACCCTAGGCAGTACTTAGAGCGTGCGCCCCCTTCCACCCGAGACCGACAACCCATCTATATGTGAATGTTTTTTAAACAATTATAGACTCTGAAAACGAGATTACTACTCAAATTGAACTTACAAAATCTTGAAATAGACTCTATATGAGATTATAAACATCCAACGTACATTGGAAATTCTTTCCAAGCCCACTAGACAAGACAATAAGTTAAGTGTCATTGTTTCTGTAGGGTCTATATCACTATGAAATAGAAATTTTGTTTTTTGGGTACAAAATGGAACTGTTCAGAGAATTCATGCATTTTAGAAAGGTGGAAAAACATTTAAAAAGGTCTCAAAGGATTTCACTCTCCTCTATCCACTTAGGATTGATCAAGAAAAATAGTTTTAATGCTCTCAAGCAACTAGGGTTTTAGCAGAGAAGATTTTCTCGAATACAACAACTTATCCAACCAAAAGCTCCAAAATTTCAGGGAGACCTATGTATAAGATGTATCTAACGTTTGCAAAAATAAATTCGTGATTTGGTAAATGTTTTAAATAGAGATATCAATGACTGAGTTTTCCCACAACCGTGGTAGCACACATGTGACTGTAATAAACACTGAGACTGAGAACTGAGAGTTAGAGAGTTTAAGTTAAGAACTCTGAACAATCGCTCCAATATGGCAATATAATATATTAAATAATCAATTCCAAAGTTAAGAACAAGGTTACATGTCCACAGCGTACAGGGCGTGTTACAGTTACGAACTTACGGTGTTCTGAGTTGAGAGTTCACAATTCTACAGTTCTACTGAAGAACATACTAACAGACTAACAGTCGCTCCAAAATTTGTAGCCGTAGGGGCAGGGCAAGGGCAGGAGATTCAGGAATCAGAGAACAATTCAAAAAATGAATTTGAAACTATAATTTGTAATCAGGCTAACAGTTGCGCCCTCCTTTTATATCAATTCTTTTTTGTAAAATTTTAATTGAACTCTTTAGCCGACTGTCTTAGTGGAATTTTTTTTAGAAAATGCGGCGCCCTCCTTTTTGTGCGCCCTAGGCAACTGCCTAGGTTGCATAGGGTAAGACACGACCCTGACAATAGTCAAAACAAAGACTTCAAATTGTATATGTGGTTTTCCACAAATAAATATGAGGTAAGCATTACTTGCTACATAACCATAATATTATGTTACGTTGCGCTACACTACTTTGAAAAAAAAAATCTTAGATGAACTATAAATTTAGGCCAATAATATAATGAACCAACAACAAATGCAAAGGCATGACATCACAACACATAGGGACCTATTGGATTTTCCCCATTTTTTACTTGGCCCCTTTAATGCTCAAATTGTAGTCACATGACTGATGTGAGTGAGATCTCGTTGATAAAGTGGATAAGTAGGGTTTTATTCCCATCCATTTTTCCAACTTTCCCACTCATATGACCATTTATTGGAGGGGCTCAATTATCGATGTTTGGTCTTACATCCCTTGTTTTCATACAATTACTTGAGCTTTAAATTAAAATATAAGGCTATAAAGTGCCACAAGAAGGAAGCAAGGTGGTCATGTTTTGAACTTGGGGCCTATTGGATTTTTCCCATTTTTTATTTTGGCCCCTTTTAGCTCAAACGACGCTCTGTGAATAATAAGAGCAGATTAAGATGATAAAGTGGAGCATAAATAGTAGATATTATTTGGGTAGGAACAATTTGAGTCATGGAATAGGTGTGGGACATGCAGGTATTTAATTACAACCTTTTTATTTTCAACTTTCCATTCATGTCTTACTCTTATCTAACAAATTAAACATCATCCAATCAAAAATCTTGACGTCATAAAAAAATTAGCAACACTCGATTGGAAGATAAAACCTACTTGTCACTTGTATGACCAAATGTTGGAGGGGTTCAATTATTGATGATTGTTCTCGTATCACATGTTTCCCTACAATTACTCGAGCTTGAAGCTCAAAATCAGGGTTACAAAGTGTTATAAGAAGCAAACAACGTGGTTGGTTTTTGAACCTGGAGCCTATTAGGTTTTCCCTATTTTTTTAATTTTAGCCCATTTAAGTTGAAATTGCACTCACTCAAATAATGTGAGTGAGATTAAAATGATAAAGCGAAGCATAAATAGCATATATTATTTTGTTAGGAACAATCTAAGCCATGGAATAGGTGGGGCACACGTAGGCATTTAATTCCCACCTTTATATTTCCAACTTTACATTCTTTTCTTCGTCTTATCTAATAAATTAAATGTTGTCTAATTGAAAACCATGACGCTGTAAAAAATAACAAAGCCCATTTTATATAAGTGTTCATTAACAAATGACATCATCAAGAACATTGATGAGAGAAACCCTAATCACTACCCTGATAGCTAGAGAGAAACCCTAATCGTAAATGTGCATGAAATCACTACCCTGGGATACTAGGGCACTCCACATACTCCTATGTCTAAAGTGTCCCAAGAGACACGCAAGTGAATTCCCTTACAGTTACATGTATTGTAACTAATCGATAAACACAAACGTTGATATTACAGACAATAAATATTGACATCGGCAGTATTGATTGACCACTCCATGCATTTTGAGATATCTCCAAAATATGTTGCCTTGATGACTTACACATTGCACACCCTTTCTCCTTCAAACTATTGACAAAAAAGGCACATGACCATAACAAATAAGAGTTTTGTGTCACTTCCTCATAGTGCTTTTCCCACCCTATGACTTCTCCTCTCTCAAACCCCTTCTTCATCGCCTCTCTTCCTCTCTATCTACTTCATTCTATAGACACATAATTTCAAGCGCGCAATTTTAATACTAAAACTAAACTAATTGTCTTCTTTACTGTGATTTCATTATAATTAATATATTTTCCACTAATTAGCTAACATTTCCCTTAGTCTTAATCAATTAACAACACTTCATTAATTAACTAGCATTATCCCCCACCTTGGGTGCCAATTAATGTCGCTTTGTTAGTTAAAATCCTTGTATTTAATCAATAAACCCTCTTATTGATTAAATCCCCCTCTCAAACCCCTCAAATTCTACTAATTTCCTTCTAAATCATCTTCAATTGGCTTCTAAAAGCTTAACTTAGCCTATTAATTAATCCTAGTGATTTTCAAAAATCTATATTTTAGTAATAATTAAGAAAGTACAGGAATGTAATAACTGAAATATAAGAGCTAGATAATTTATTTGATATTTTAAATGAAATGAAATAAATGAGATAGTCTAGGGAAAAGGTACTAACTTGAATTAGACTTACCTTGCAATAATCTAGGACTGGACATGGTGATGTGCTGGCGGAACTGGGTGTCGTAACAAACCTCAGAAAATTGTAGATCTAGCCATAATGGGGTGTGTGGGGATGGAAAAAGGCATTTGTGGGTGCCCTAATCTAAAATATGGGTGCCCTGGTCTGTAGAGTGATTCAGAAATTAGATCTGATATGGTCATTAAACCTTCACATTACTTCACATTTGATCAAGTTGGTGTCACACTTTGTTCACTAGTGTCGTTGTAAATCTTCAATGAATAATCTCCTACAAAACCCCACACAAAAGCATCAAACCCTAAAAAACAAAGCTATAAATGAATGGTTTGGATTGTCCTCAACTACCAAATGGATGAACTTATGACTGGGTGTTGTACTACATCTCAGACCTAGTGTATTTCTATGTGCTTTGTGTGTGCAATGGTGTGCCTGGGGTGCCCTAACACCAATGACGCCAAAGTAGCAGGAAATAGCTAGATAAAAATGTAGAATGATGGATATAATAGAATAGACACCCCTTCATATGTAGTGTGTGATGCAGAATAGTGCCCAAATGTAGTCCCTTGCCTTATGTAGATAGATAGCCCTTATTAGAAGTAGTCTGCCCATAAGATAGTATGTATATTGTGTTTATATAGGGATCTCTTGCTCAAATATTGACACTAATGACCCGACATGTCGACTAGTACCTAACGAGATGCAAGGGAAAAACATAAAGACCAACCTCAAATGTCTAAATTAGAACCAAGTGTGATGGGGACAAGGGCGCCTAGAAATGAGGACCAGAGCACCCCGGGCGCCTTAATCCTTCCTAGGCTCCCTGGTCAAATACTAGAGACAACAACTGAGTGAACAACAAAAGCTAAGACTCCCTAAGAGATGATAAGAACTATGCAAGTAAGTGACGACTGTGTGAGACAAACAATGACACAAACCAATTAGACTGACGAGAGGACTAGGGGATGGTTCATTAGTGAATACTTTTATCACGCAAGAACCATATATAAAACAACATACTTGGTGGTATAAATATACTAGTAAGTTCGTGATTTTGTGACTACATTTTCCCCCACTTTATGTTGGTGAGTGAAAACTCGGTAACACAAAGTAGTTAGAGATGTGTACCTAAGAGAAATCCCAAGAAGGCCATGTTGTAGTACAATGCGTATATGTGGTAGAAAAGCATGCCAAAATAACCACATAGTGTTTTGAACCATGGATCAGCGTATTGATCCATGCACCATAGTGAGAGACATAATATTGCGATGAAGTGCTCTAAATGAGAGTGATGATTGTAATATTGGATGATTGATGATTTTGAATGTTGTATGATGATGATTATATGGGATAGGGAATGATCAATTCCTAACTCGATTGTGTGTATACGAAATAACTGACCAGAGGGTTTGGGCATCCTTCCATCAGAGGAAGAGTGTAGGGAGAAAGGTGTATTATTCTCCAACCTCTAACTAAATCCTCATGATATAGCCACTACAGACGGAATCAGATCAAACTTTTTGTGGTTTTGGATCCAAATAATTCGATCAAACAAATGACCCATATAGGAGTGGTATAGAAAAGGAACTCTTGCCCCCACTCCACGGGTGTCGCTGCAATGTGTGATGGATTCCAAGTTAGGTCATCTAGAAGCAAACGTGAAATGTATGATGGCTTCCAAGTTAGGTCATCTAGAAGCAAACGTGAAATGTATGATGGCTTCCAAGTTAGGTCATCTGGAAGCAAATGCCACACTTCCCAAGCTAGATCATCTAGGAAAGTAATGAGTGTATCTCCCAAGTTAGGTCATTTGGGAGGCTGTATGTGTTATATCGTATTGATTGAATAATGTGATTTCGATTGTTAGAGATTTGAACGCATTAATGAATTAATTAATTGATTGTTTTCTTTGGTTACTCATACAAAGGTTTTACGCTAGTTTCCCCAAGGTTAGGTCATTAAGGGGGAATCGATAGAATTTTATGAATGATCGCATGGAAAGATTTTAACGCTCACACCCAAGTTAGGTCATTAGGGGGAAATGATGCAAATGTCACATATAGAAACTTGTACATTTGTGTCCCCCAAGTTAGGTCATTTGGGGGAGTCGATGGTGAAATGTTGCATGGTGTATTAGTAAATGTTTGCAATTGTCAAATCGGTAGTGTTTGGTTGAACGTGTAGAGGTGTAAGGGGAATTGTAGGATGAACCCAATTGTATGCCCCCCTTTCAGCGAAAGGGGGAGTAAGGATAAGAACAACACGCTGAGCCAAAAGTAAGCATGAAATGGATAAAATGTGATGCAAAAAATCACCAAGATGTGTATAGAATAATTGAAATACAACGTTGAGGAGATATAAAACACATGTAATGTATATATTACAATTGTAGCTGGAATTTTGAGTATACTGCCACAAACAGAGTGTAAATCAGAGTAAAAATGCTCAAGATATGACAAAAATCATGTGGTGTGTATTAGTTGAGGTTATGATTGCAAAATAATGACTATAGTAGTGTAAGTAATGAAAAGTAAATATAAGTGGTAGGGTGAAAAATTGGTTAGTCACTTCATTTGTCTTTTATGCATGAGTGATAGTGAGCTCTGAGTAAGTAAGGATACCACAAGTGAGTGTAGCACGACCTAGCCGATTTGAGATGGTGGTGACCGCCGTAGCATCACATATGACGGCAAAGATTGTAAGTGTGATGTTTTTTTGAAAAATGTGTGTTAGTCGATTTTGTTGATTTTTTGTAAAATTGTCATTTTGAATTTTCTTAGCATTTTAGACCTAGACAAAAGTGGTGAAGGCATTAATGGCCTTCGGGAAAGGAGCACCCAAACCTGGGCGATGGTTTCTTGCTCCTAGGCGCCCCAGTCCAAAAAGGGTGTATTTAGTTAAGAATGATGTAAATGTAATTTTTGATGCGTAGTAATGTGATAAGAAAGTGTGTATAGATTTTTATAGTGTTATAATGTTGTGGTTGTTTTCGTTCTATGTTGTGCACAGGCATATTCACTCGAGAGAGTTCCCTTGGTGCAGGATGTGTTTTCACATTATGTTGATTTACAGTGTCAGTTATAGATCAATCTACCTAGGTGACACTACTGTGGAGGTAGGTTGAGAGGAATCGAGGCCGTGACCAGCAACATAGAGTTAGTGGTGAGGCATCGAGTTCTAGGGCTCTTGCAGTACCCGAGAGTGACATTGATGATGAAATATGATTTGTATTTTTATATTTGATATATTGGGGAGTTGCCCCCCAGTGATGAGATGTTTTGTATGATGATTGTAATCAATATATATACATGGATGTATTGTTCTATGATAAAAATTTTTATTTTTTTCTATGCACTGTGATAACGATATTTGATGTATATCGATGAGTTGTATATGTTGTTATATGTGATGTTTATTGATGTTATAATGTGGTGATGTACAATGTATGATGCATTGATGTATTTTTCATGATTGTTGAATTGATTTGTTATATGATGATGATATAGTGTAGATGATAATAGTTGATGATATAATATGATTTCGTGATGAATGATCAATTATCGTGTAAAATCTATGATTTAGTCGTTATAGTGTAAGGAAGTGTATGTTAGTAAGATGATGATAATGGGGGATTAGTGATGCCCCCAGCATATAGATGATGAGGTTCATTTAGATAAGACCCCTCAGTAGTTAAGAATGAACCATATAATGCAAGAATGTGTCATCACGAAATGATTGAGTGTGCTAGATGAATCGACAAAGCACGTGATGAAAGGTTCTTATAGAAAAACCCTCAACTGTCGTGTAAGAACTATAAGAACACAAGTGTGTCATCGGGGGCTAAGGTTATAGAAATCACCTACTAGAGACTGAGGTGGTGTGAAGCGGTGGAAGCATGTGTCATGGAAGCAGTATGAGCATATGAACCGAACTGAATATTATGTGGAGCAACTATAGGATGGGTGAATGTCGAGGGTTGTGGAAGCTAGTGTGACACAATATCATGATGCGGTGGATGAGATGGATGAAGTGGATGTGATGGATGCAATGGTGTAGCAATGTATAGACGTAGTGGAGAGCGCACATGAGTGAAAAACTATGGTGGTGGACGAACCATGAACTGAGCAAAAAATGGAGGAGATGACTCAAGCCTAGTAGAGGCATGCTGATGAGGTTGGAGGAGATATGGACCGCCCAAGTGAGTGAGAGCAAAAGGAAATGATGTCATTTATCCTCTAACTGTTGCAATCTATAGTGAAGGGAAAAGCAATTATTTTCCCTATGGTCATTGATGTGATGATAATTACAATAGGTTTGATCACACTAACGTTGTAGACGATGTTGTGGATGATGTTGATTATAGGGAAAGATAATTAGATGTTGTCATTAATTAAAACATGCAACACATCATGTGGTTGAGCGTGATGAGAGAATTGTAATGGTTCATGTGAAATAGATGGAGTAGATGGTGAAGTAGTCTGTCACGAAGGAGGAGGAGAAGGATGATTTTGTGATGTATTAGGTTGAGCTTTCTTACTAGGGAGAGATAGAGATTGTATGGGTTACTCAACTAATGGAAATGGAGAAGAATTAGATGATATGATAGTAGTAGTAGGAAGTGGAGGATCTATAATATGTGTTGAGAGAAGGTCATGTTCTAGATCGATAACTTTATAGCACAAGAGTATGAATGACTCACATGTATCTTATTGTAATCGTTGCTTGAGAGCGGGAATTAAACCGCGACAAAAGATGAATTTCTTCTCAATATTAATAGGTTAGAATACTAATTGATGCGTATAAGCATTGAATCGTAACATCCAATCCTTGATAGGTTTGGATGCGCCCTGATGTAAAGTTGGTATATGATCATAAGTAACTCTAGGGCCATTGTTGATGATAAAACGATGGAGGAATGCATCCTCCACATAATAGTAAGTACTAATAGACCCAAATGGAAGATGAGTGTACCATTGTAATGCATCATCAATAACACTATGTCGAAAGGCCTTAAGCAATAATCTATCATTAGAATAGGGAGCCATAGCCATGCGGTAATGTTGGAGATACAAGTGAGGGTCACCAGTACCATCAAAGCATTTGAATGTAGGCATGATAAAGTCCTTAGGAAATTTGGAGTTATGAATTTTCTTAGGAAAGGGTTGTCACGTAATGAATTGTTATCAATTAAAGCATAATAGGCCCTACTTTCTAAAGTGAGTGACTGAACCTAAGATTGTAGTTGACCTACGACATGCATAAGAGATAGAATGTCCTGTGAAGGAATAGTAGGAGATGGAAATAATGTATTATGAGGTTGTAACTTGCCATTGTGAGTAATCATAGGTACCTCAATAAAAGATAAAGGAGATTATGATGTTAAAGGAACACTAGGTGTAGGTGCCGGAGAAGCGATAGTAGACGAAAAAGATGGGACATACATAGCAGTGGTCGGACTAGCATTAGAAACATCCCTAGGAGGTAAAGCAACCGACGGAGATACCTTGATAAGAGAAGATGAACTAACATATGTAGGTGAAGTGTTAGGAGGAGATGAGATGGTAGGAGAAGAAGAACTAATATGTGGAGGTGACTCATGCACGATGCTAGATATAATCTCATGAGAAACTGGAGTAGGAGATTCACACTCAACAATATGAAAAGTAGTAGAATCGTGACTTACAATTATATAATCGACATTAATTAAAGACTCAGATACGAAAATATCATTAAGCATACTATCAATAGGATCATCAACATAATATGAGAAAGTATGTGAAATAGCATGTGATGGATTAGGAGAAGTAGTATTAGAAATAGGAGAGTTGTGATGTTAGGTTGTGGAGCTTGTTTTCATGTGAGAAAGTGTTGAAGACTATACACTAAGAGTATTGTACACTAATATTTTTTGGGGCCTTAAAACGTGCCTGATATATCAGGAAACATGATTTTCTCATATGGGCGGGTTTTTTGACCAATATGTTTAAAGGACAGTTTTGGCCCATGGTTTTGATACCCACAATTTTGTAAAATTGCTTAAGCAGTTGCCTATTTATATGGTTTTGTGCATATGGTAGATATAATGTAAACATTGCAGATGTGCTTTGAATTCAGGTGTGAATTTTGTAGAATTTGTTGAGCATAGCTCCAAACAGATCTGGGTATTATATTGAGAGAGCGGTGGCTTGTAATAAAATATGAGCAAGTGATTCTTGGTGGACGTAGCCCAAATTGGGTGAACCACATTAAATATTGTCTCTTTATGTTGTGTTATTTTATTCTGCACTTTTATTTGAGATCTATAATATTTTTTGCATATTAGTTTCTACTGTTGCGATTTTGTGAGGGATTATTCCGCATATTTCATAGGGAAATTTTTATCTTGAGTGGGAGCTATGGCAGATGATGTAAGATATAGGGTTAATAAATTCAACAGGTACAATTTCAGTCTTTGGAAGATGCAGATGGAAGATTACCTTTATCAAAAGGATCTTTATATTTCGTTTTCTGAGAAGGTGAAAACACCCTTAAGCATGACAGATGTGGAATGGGATTTACTGGATAGGAAGGCATTTGGGACAATCCGGTTGTGTCTTACATCTTCGATATTATTTAATGTTTCAAAGGAAAAGACTACAAAAGAACTGATGGATGCATGAAGGAAGTTGTATGAAAATCCCTCTGCCTCTAATAAAATATTTTTAATGAAAAAATTGTTTAATATGAAAATGTCTGAGAATGGTTCAGTAGCAGATCATCTAAATGATTTTAATACAGTTGTAAATATACTAGCTTCAGTTACAATAGAATTTGATGAATAAGTTAGGGCTTTATTAGTTTTATGCTCTTTACGTGAGAGTTGGAATAGCCTGGTTATGATGGTAAGCAAATCGGTTCCAGCTAACTCAAAGTTGAAGTTTGAGGATGTTGTAGGGGTGATTCTAAGCAAGGAAATGAGAAGAAAAATCTCTGGTGAATCTTCTACTTCAGGGAATGCGTTGACAGTGGAAACTAGAGGGAGAAAGAAGAATAGAGGAAGTCGTGAAAAATCAAAGGATTGGACAAGGTCAAAATCTAAAAGCAAGATAGTATACTGGCACTGTGGAAAGTCTGGGCATGCAAAGAAGGACTGTTGGGAACTTCGAGACAAGAAGAAACAACAGGAAGAAAACAAGGAGGAAAATGTGGCAACGGATAATGTATGTCAGGATGCTTTGATTCTTTCTTTACACAATATTACTGAATCTTGGGTTTTAGATTCGGGGGCTTCTTTCCATGCTACTCCACATAGGCATTATTTTGTTGATTATGTTCAAGGAGATTTTGGGCATGTTTTTCTTGGTGATGATGAGCCTTGCAGCATAGTTGGAAAAAGTTCTATTCAGGTTAAGATGCAGAATGGGAATACTTGGCTATTGAAGGATGTCAGACATGTGCCTACATTAAGACGAAATTTGATATCTTTGATATTTACAGTGGACTGTTGGAAGGTTACCAAGGGTTCTCTTGTGGTGGAAAGAAGTAAGAAGGTTAGAACCTTGTATTTAACCACTTATAGCACTATTGTTTGTAATCTTGTGGCTTCAGAAGTAGATACAACATTGTGGCATGATAGGCTCAGTCATATGAGCCATAAGGGCATGGAGATCATAAAGAAGGATTTTCCTGGATATACAAAAATAGGTTTGGAGTTCTGTGAGGACTGCATATATGGGAAACATAAGCAAGTAAGGTTTCTAAAGGTTAGACCTACAAAGAAAGAGAGTAAGTTAGAGTTGGTGCATTCTTGTGTGTGGGGGATGGCTCGGGTATCATCTCTTGGGGGTTCAAGTTATTATGTTACTTGTATTGATGATGTAACAAGGAAAGTTTGGGTTTATTGTATTAGAAACAAATATGATGTATTTGACACTTTTTTAAATGGAAAGCCTTCATAGAGAATGAAACAAGTCTTAAGCTAAAATGTCTTAGGTCAGATAATGGAGGGGAGTATTACAACAATGAATTTGATGATTACTATTCTAAGAATGGAATTCGTAGGCAAAAGACGGTTCCAAGAACTCCGCAGTAGAATGGGGTGTCAGAAAGAATGAACAGAACAATAATGGAATGTGTTAGGAGCATGAGGTTACATGCAGGACTACCTCTTTCTTTTTGGCCAGAAGTGGTGAGCACAACTATGTGCTTGATAAACAGAGGACCCTCAAGTGCCTTGGATGGAGGCATACCTGAGGAGGCTTCGTATGGTAAGAAAGTTGATTATTCATTTCTTAGATTCTTTGGATGTGAGGTGTTTTTCCATATAGACAAGGATGATAGGACCAAACTGGAGGCTAAATCAGAAAAATGTACTTTCATTGGTTATAGTGGTGATGGCTTTGGATATAAATGTTGGAGTATTAAGGAAAAAAAAATCATTCGATCTAGGGATGTGGTCTTTAATGAGAAAGTTATGTAAAAGCAGCAGTTGCAGGAAAACAGGGAAGAATCCAAAAAAGAATATGCAGCAGTAGAGGATCTTCAATATGGGAAAGTGACACATGAATCAGTTTAAGAACCTCCTCAACATGAACCCCAAACTCCTATATTGAGGAGGTCTTCTAGGGTAAGAAGAGAACCTGAACGTTTTTCTCCTTCTCTTTATTATTTATTACTCACTAATAGTGGAGAGCCAGAGAGATTTGATGAAGTAATGCAGGTAGATGCCAGGAAGAAGTGGGAGCAAGCCATGGAGGAGGAGCATCAGGCTCTCATGGAGAACCAGACACAGGATTTGGTGAAACTACCCGAAGGAAAAAGAGCATTACAGAACAAGTGGGTGTTCAAAGTCAAAGAGGAAGAAGGAGGAAAGAAAATATACAAGGCCCGGTTGGTGGTTAAGGGGTTTGTATAGAAAAAAGGTATAGATTTTGATGAGATTATTTCTCCTGTAGTAAAAATGACTTCTGTTAGAACTGTTCTTGGAATAGTTGCAGCAAAAGACTTGCACTTAGAGTAGCTTGATGTAAAGACTGCATTTCTCCATGGTGATTTAGAGGAGGAACTATATATACAACAACCAGAGGGCTATGAGGTCAAAGGTAAAGAGGAGATGGTGTGCAAACTGAAGAAGAGCTTGTATGGCTTGAAACAAGCTCCACATCAATGGTATAAGAAATTTGATAGCTTCATGATGGAGCAAGACTATATTAGATGTCATTTTGACCATTGCATGTATACAAAGAAATTTGAGGATGGCAGTTATATTATCCTTTGTTTGTATGTGGATGACATGTTGATTGCAGGTAAAAAACATGCAGGAAATAAAAGTACTCAAGAAGCAGCTAAGTGAATCCTTTGCTATGAAGGATTTGGGGGCAGCCAAACAAATCCTTGGTATGAGGATATCTCGGGATAGGAAGGAACGGAAGCTGAATTTATCTCAAGAAGAGTACATTAAGAAGGTCTTTGAGAGGTTTAATATGCAGGATGCTAAACCGGTTTGGACTCCTTTGGCAGGCCATTTCAAGTTATCAAAGGAACAGTGTCCCAAGACAGAGCAGGAGAGAAACCAGATGTCTAAGGTACCTTACTCATCAGCGGTTGGCAGTTTGATGTATGCCATGGTGTGCACCAGGCCTAATATTTCCCATGCAATGGGAGTGGTGAGTCGATTTATGAGTGATCCAGGTAGAGATCACTAGCAGGCAGTAAAATGGATCCTTCGGTATTTGAGAGGGACCATGGGGACAGTTTTGTGCTACAGTGGATCAAACACCACTTTGTATGGTTATGTAGATTCAGATATGGTTGGAGATGTAGACAGCAGGAGGAGCACAACAGGTTATGTTTACACTGTAGGTGGGACAGCAGTAAGCTGGATTTAACGACTACAGAAGTTGGTGGCTTTGTCAACCATGAAGGCTGAGTATGTTGTTACCATAGAGGCAAGAAAGGAAATGATTTGGTTACAACAATTACTTGAGGAGTTGGGGCATAAGCAGGAGGAAGGAAAGTTGCATAGTGATAGTCAGAGTGTTATACGCCTAGCTAAGAACTCTGCTTTCCACTCTAGGACAAAGCATATACAGTTAAGGTACCATTTAATCCGGACAGCTTTGGAGGAAGAGAAGTTGAAGCTAGAGAAGATTCATACTAGTAAGAATCATGCAGACATGATGACCAAGGTGGTCACAAGGGAAAAACTGAAGTTGTGTTCAACTTTGGTTGGTCTTCATAGAAACTAGTGAAGGATTGAGAAGCTTGCTCAAAGGAAAACTAGTCTCCAAGTGGGAGATTGTTAGGTTGTGGAGCCTGTTTTCATGTGGGAAAGTGTTGAAGAATGTACACTAAGAGGACTATACACTTTCCACAGCTGTTTCGCTGGGGTTCAGGGTCGGGTTGGGGTGCAGCTCCCAAAAAAAAAAATTGGGCCTTAAAACGTGCCTGATATATCGGGAAACGTGATTTTCTCATATGGGCGGGTTTTTTGACCCATAGGTTTATGGGATGGTTTTGGCCCATGGTTTTAATACCCACAGTTTTGTAAAACTGCTTAAGCAGTTGTTTATTTATGTGGTTTTGTGCATATGGTAGATATAATGTAAACTTTGCAGATGTGCTTTGAATTCAGGTGTGAATTATGTAGAGTTTGTTGAGTATAGCTCCAAATAGATCTTGGTATTATATTGAGAGAGCAGTGGCTTGTAATAAAATCTGAAGAATTGATTCTTGGTGGACATAGCCCAAATTGGGTGAACCACGTTAAATATTGTCTCTTTGTGTTGTGTTATTTAATTCTACACTTTTATTTGAGATCTGTAATATTTTCTGCATATTAGTTTCTATTGTTACGATTATGTGAGGGATTATTACGCATATTTTATCCCTTGTTTCCTAACACGTGAGATGTAGCCATAACAATGGTCTGATTAGGAGGATAATCATTATGAGAGATGTTGACAAGACCTAACATGTAATCAATAAGAGAATCATCTAGAATTTCCTTAGAAAGATCGGCAGGAGGATCACTAGTAGAAGTATAGCATGGTGTACAATGAGTGAAGGATATCGGATTTGAAACGATACTAATGCCAATGGGAGAATTTTCAAAACTAGTAGGTGCATATCCTTGATCATTTAAGAGTTATTACAGAATATGGTTTGGCATAGTAACATTTCTATAGAGATTTGTGTTATGTTGTGGAGCCTATTTTCATGTGTGGAAGTGTTGAAGAATGTACACCAAAAGTATTGTACATTGTCTACATTTTTTTTGGCCTTAAAAAATGTGCCTGATACCTCAGGAAACGTGCTCTTCTCATATGGGCAGGATTTTTTGACCCATAGGTTTATGGGGCGGTTTTGGTACCCACAGTATTGTAAAACTTCTTAACCAGATAATGTAGGTGTTTGTGAGTTCGAGTGTGAATTCGGGAGAATTTGTTGAGTATATCTCCAAATAGATCTGGGTATTATATTGAGAGAGAGGTGGTTTGTAATAAAATCTGAGCAAGTGATTCTTAGTGGATGTATCCCAAATTGGGTGAACCATGTAAAATATTGTCTTTATATTATGTTCTTTTATTTTCTACACTTTATTCAAATCTGTAATATTTTTTGCATATTAGTTTCTATTATTGCAATTCTAAGTGGGATTATTCCGCATATTTTATCCCTTGTTTCCTAATAAGTCGTGAGCTTAATGATAGCAGCCTCATCATAGATTGGATTGACACTAAAGTGTGACATGATGGGCCGAGAATAAGAAGAGATATCCTTAGCCATTAGGGTTTGAAGTGGATCCTATGGGAAAATATTCTGAAGAAAGGGTTCACCAAAATTATTATCTAAAATATGTATTTTAGTAAAAATCTAAGAAAGTATAGCAATGTAATAACTGAAATATAAGAGCTAGATAATTTATTCAATATTTTAAATGAAATGAAATAGATGTGATATGAGGGGAAAAGTACTAACTTGAATTAGAATTACCTCGCACTAATATGGGACTAGACAAGGTGATGTGCTGGCCGAACTGAGTGTCGTAATGAACCTTGAAAATTTGCAGAAGTGGCAGATTTGGCCAGACTGGGGCACCTTGGTCTGAAATATGGGTGCCCTGGTCTACGGAGTCACTCGGAAACTGGATCAGATATGGTCGTTAAACCTTCGCAGTACTTCACCTTTGATCAAGTTGGTGTTGCACTTGCTTCACTGGTGTCGCTGTAAATCTTCAATGAATAATCTCCTACAAAACCCCACACAAAAGCATCAAACCCTAAAAAAGAAAGATGCAAATAAATGGGTCAGATTGTCCTCAACTACCAAATGGATGAACTTATGACTGGGTGTTGTACTACATCTCAAACCCGATGTATTTCTATGTGCTTTGTGTGTGCAATGGTGTGCCTAGGGTGCCCTAACGCCAAAGTAGAATATCGGGAAATAGTTAGATAAAAATGCAGAATGGTGGATGGAATAGAATAGACTCCCCTTCCTATGTAGTGTGTGATGCAGAATAGTGCCCAAATGCAGTTCCTTGCCTTATGTAGATAGATAGCCCTTAGTATAAGTAGTCTTCCCATAAGATAGTATGTATGTTGTGTTTATATAGGGATCTCTTGCTTAAATTTTGACACAAATGACCCGAAATGTCGACTAGTACCTAAGGAGATGAGAGGGAAAAACATAAAGACCGACCTCGAATGTCTAAATTAGAATGAAGTGTGACGGGGACTAGGGCACCTGGAAATGAGGACCAGAGCGCCCCAAGCACCCTAATCCCTTCCTAGGTGCCCTAGTCAAAAATTAGAGACGACAATTGAGTGAACAACGACAGCTAAGAATCCCTGAGAGATGATTAGAACTGTGCAAGTAAGTGACGATTGTGTGAGAAAAACAACGACAATGACCAACTAGACTGACGACAGGACTAGGGGATGGGTCATTAGTGAATAATTTTATCACACAAGATCCATATATAAAACAACATACTTGGTGGTATAATTATAATAGTAAGTGCATGATTTTGTGACTACACCTAGTTAATTAATTAAAACCTCCCCAAACTCCAATGAGTTGTTAATCTATAATTAATCTCTTATAATCGTACTTATCCCTTTCTAATCCTATATTCACTTTATCCCACATTCACTAGATTACAAGCTTATCCCAAAATGGAAAGCTATAGAAGAAACCTAGTATACCTTGTCCAAACTTACACCATGTCCTTGACAGACATTACACTTGAGAAGAGCAGTTCATGTTATTGGAAAGCTTGTTAAATCTCCCCCTTTCTACATGCTAAAGAGTAGTAAGAGAAGAATCTAAAATGGCAATTAAGTTATACTCAATGAGATCCCTTCGTCTTTGCTTGAGCATTCCTTGATCGTGTGTGATCTATGTTCGGCTCACTAAGGAAGTGTCAACATCCAATGCACGTAAAAAAATATCAAAAGGAGATTTGTAGTTAGTATAAGGGAGAGGAGCCAATCCTTGAGCATGGACCAATACATGTGAGGGTAGATGAAAATAAAGGAGCTAGTACATGTCACTTTCCCATCACCCTATAGAATATGTCACATCAAGTCATATCAAACGAATTAACCAATCAAATGATGACAAATAGGTAGAAGAAAATGTATGACTTAACTCTCAAGTAATCGTGCACCTTAGAATTTCTTTGTATTTCAAATTACCAAATTTAAATACTAAAAAAAGTCCTTTCCACATAATTATTTTTTTAAAACGAAATATTAATAATGGGGAGAACATGATGTATTAAAGGGGTTTTTTTATATGAGGTTTAGGTTTCTATGTGCACTCATAAAATCAGGGTGCTCAAAGATTGGCTCCTCTCCTTTAGATACATATTTTGTGGTTTAACTAGCTTCCTTTTTCACTTTATCATGATGTATTTTCTTGAATTTAACTAAGTTAGGATCTCTACTTGGAGTTAGGTTCATTTAAATAGCTTAGTTCAAGTTTAGCATGCATATGCATTCCCTCCAGTTTAACTTCATCGATGGATGCCCTTCAACGTTTCCATCGTACATTTCATGTGTGATCACTAGTACACTAGCAATCACATGGAACGACGCAATGGAGATGGATATATGGAAAGCTAAGAGTGGAAGCCCTAATAAGATTATGCAGAAAGGAACTTGGTGCTAGGGGGAGAGATAGGAACAACTTTATCGCATGTGTAGAAGTTCAATAAATGTTGATGTATTGCATAGCAATAAGGCACTCTTCCTTTTTGAATTTGACACATGACCTGAGAGACATTTTAGAGTGCAGTTAAAATGAGAAAGTGGGAAAAATGCGGAGGCCGTCAAGGGAATGAACTCTAGAGATTGTTTTGAAAGCAAGGGCTTGCCATTTTGTACCTCTAATATCTACTATTGTTTTGTGCAACATAAGGCCTCGAGTCTTGTGGATAGTCAAAGTCTGTGCCATTTTTAGAGGGATTTTTCAGTGGTTACCTCATGAAATAAGTGGGAGAGGAATATGGAAGGGTTGTTAACATTGCAAGAGGAAGACGGATGATAAAGTAGGGGATTGAAGGAGGAGACTTTTAGGGGTGGGGAGGTCTTGGAGGAGTTGTAGGAGATCCTCTTCTTTCTTTTTGGGTGTAGTTACTAAATCACACACTTACTATGTACATCTAGCCTCTAAATATTTCATTTATATGCATGATTCCTAAGCAAGAGAACTAGTCATTAACAAAATTTGTTTTGCTTTGACTTTGCTTTTATCTTTCTTATCTTTATTGCTTGTTTCTGGACTTACACCTCACATTTTAACTCGTATTTCACTATTTTACCTTATGAGTGCCCTATACATAACCAATCATTAGGGATAGGAGCACCTGAGCATTGTTGTCCCCTCTGGGCACTTCTGTCCTGTTTTATAAATTTTTCATAAGTCACATCTTTCATGTCTTTGTTTATCACTCTAAGTCGGCCTTTCACTTGTTAATGACGAAACTTAAATGAGGGAGTCATATATGTATATGTACACACACACACACACACACACACACACACACACACACACACACACACACACACACACACACACACACACACACACACACACATTTGTAATTTCTTTTCCATAGTCTCACACATATTTTTATTTACATATTATCATGTTTGATATCATCTATCCACCATATATACACACACACACACACACATATACATTTCTTATAGTACATATATGTGCATATATATACATATATTCTTATGTCATATACATTATATAACTCTATGAGTACGTTATATTTTGGAGTGGATAGGATATGATATTAGATGTAATTCCATGATAATGTTATTTACGATGTTTACTTTCCAAGGGTATATTTATTTCATGTGTATATTACATGTGTAATATATTTTTGGTGGATTATTATTTATAATGGTATATCATAAATCGTCATATTTCTTGTATAGACACTAATATTATTTTTAATGATAGTACATACATACATACATACATACATACATACATACATACATGCATACATACATACATACATACATACATACATACTATATTATATATATATTATTTATTTATTTATTTATTTTATTTATATTTATTTCATGTGTATATTATTGTGTAATATATTTTTGGTGGATTATTATTTATAATGGTATATCACAAATCGTCATATTTCTTTTATAGACACTAATATTATTTTTAATGATAGTATATACATACATACAGATATATATATATATATATATATATATATATATATATATATATATATATATATATATATATGTATGTATGTATGTATGTATGTATGTATGTATGTATGTATGTAATGTATGTATGTATGTATGTATGTATTGTATGTATGTATGTATGTATGTATGTATGTATGTATGTATATATATGTATATATATATATATATATATATATATATATGTATGTATGTATGTAATATGTATGTATATATATATATATATATACCTTGTTAAGGGGAAAGCATTTCAAGTGGCACTTACTACCACAAGGAGCTAAATATTTCCAATTTACTACATCACCAAAGGATTGCATTATTCATTGCATAGGGGGAGTAATTCTGAATTTCATACCACACATTTTGCATTGGGACAAAGTAGTTGTAGCTCCCCTATTCTTTGTGCCATTGGCACTAGGGCAACCTAGCTCAAGGGACACTATTCCAATCACACACAAACACACTAGAACTACATGGAGTCTAAATTGTAGTGCAACACTCAGTGACAATCACATTAGGGTGACCGTCAAGGTTAGTCCGACTCAAGCATATGCATTATTTATTAATCTAATGTGTGTTTGAGTTTTGTGCAAGTAGCTAGGATTTATTTTGCAGGTATAGGTGCAACTGAGCAAAATTGTAGTGAATTTCACGCAACCTACAGCGAACAAGAAGCAACACATAAAGAATTAGGACTGAAACTATTCCACGAACACTAGTGCCCAGAATAGACGCTAGCGCCCAAGCGATCGTGTCCTCTCCCAGGCACTTTTGTCCTTGAGATTGTCACATTCTAGTTTATGAATCAAAGCTTGTACCGTCTAGAATTTGCCTTTCTAGATTAGCCACCAACCCAAAATCAATTCAGACCTATAGAGACAAGATGAGTCATTCTACAAATCCTATCTATCACTCTTGCTTGTATTTCTATAGCTATATCATGCTTAAATATTATTATATTTATTTTATCAACAATGCCCTTACAATAGATTTATTTTTTGTTAAATCGGTGGGGTCATAGAAGATTCTATGTGGGGTAAGTCACATAGGACCACATGCCAATTTTACAAACCAGTCGAAGGAGGAAAGGGGTGCAATAAGCAAACCATTGAGGCAACATACTTTGGAGGTAACTCTATAAGTAAGCCCTTATTGTGCAACACTCCCAAGGTCAACAATCACTTGTTACAATATCAACCCTTGTGTTTTGTGGATACAACCCACACCTTTTTTAGGGTAATTCACTTGCACTGTTTGTGGGAAATTGTATCCCATGTTGAGCTAACTCGGCATTCCATGATGAGTCGATGCAATTAGTGAATTTGATAACTATAAAACATGCTAGGTCAAGTGGTTTCGCCATCTTTAAAAATAATAAATTTAACTCGATCATTTACACCATTGAAGCCTAGCCACTTCTCACTAGTTGGTTGTAATCATAACCTTTTGGCCCTTATAGATAAGAAATTTTGTTTGCAATTGATAATGAGAAATGAAAAGCAAATATTTCTTCTGGAGAAAAAAGTGTATTTGTTTTGGTTGAGGGCATGCCATCATGAATTGAATACATTTTTTAGGACATTCAACTAGTGGCAAACATGGGTATGCATGCATATAAATTTTCTATATCCTACATTTTTTTGCACAATGACCATGTTTAAAATAATTTTAATTTTATTTAATGTAAAATCTATCAAACATTATGAAAAATATACATATTTTAAAAATATAAAAGAGAAAGATAACACATCAAACAAACAAGGTATATTGATAGTAAATTAATGTATGTGTCAGCAAACCAATAACCAAAAAATCAATCAATCGTAAGACAATTAAATAACTTGATTGCTACCATCATTGCATTGTCTTAATCTTTTAATAATAACCTTACATATAAATTTTATTTTAATAGCCACCCATCCATACAAATGAACTTCAACAATAAAATACCAATAAAATACATCCAATTTGAAAAAAGCAACACATCCAAGTTGTAATAGACTCTAAAAAGCTCTTTATTTTTGTTTTAACATTTTTATTCTAATTTGTCATTTTTAGTCTCATGTACATACTAATATCTAGATTAAAATTAAAGTTTGTTGAATATTGAATTATTCTTAACAACCAACACCCTACAAAGCCTTATCATTACATGGCTTTGGAACTTTTCAGGATTTCATCAATTGCATTGTTATATACATTAATAGAGCAAAGGAAATCTACAAATTTAAATGAAAATAAAAATACTTCAAAATAGAAAAACATGGTATATTAATAATAAATTTCGACACATATTATAAGGGTCACAACAAATTTCATAACTATTAAGTATAATTAATAAAATATATGTAGAATACATCATAATACGAGACATTATCTCATGATACAACCAATCAAAATATTGTTGGCAAAAATGCTTAGCAATAACATTAACAGATATATTAAGGCTTGTATAAAATAATAATGTGAGTGCACACTTTTCTTTCTAAATCTTTGAGTAACTTTGAAGATCCAATTTTGTAAATATTGTTATGTATTTTTGCCAACAATTTTTGATTGGTTGAGTCGGGAGTTAATGTATGAATCTTAGTATTCATATTGTTTCAAACCCTATAACTAGCAAAAACGCAAAACAAAGTATAGCACTAAGTGGCATCCTTATGAGGGGAACAACATGAAGCAAAGATACCACCTCACAAAATAATTGGAGGGTCTCAAACAAATCCTTGGAATGTTGTGAATGAAAAAGGCAACAAAAATGATGCAACAATTTGTACACCCAAAAATGAATGGTGGAGAGGCTAAGAACCTTCTTGATAATCAACGCCAAAGTGGGCAAGCCTCAAGTCGTTACCCCTGACATCCACATTCTCCCTACCTTGAAGGCAAAAGAACCTCTTACTACTCATGCAAATCCCAAATCTAAATTAGGGGTCAAATAGGTGATAGAGCTTCATTCATGGAGTATGATTGGAGAGGTCTACTTGAAATTCTAAAAATCTGACCTAGTGACCCCTGAAATAAGACACATATAAATTGTCTTGCGCATTATTGGAATATGCACTAGCTATACAAGATAAGTTAACAAGGCAAAGGAATTCTTCTAAAATTTGGAAGATTGAATTAAAAAAAAAAACTCCAATGAGATTGCATCACAAAAATTATTTTATACTACAAAGATAAGATAAAACAAAAACCATTCCATCATCATCCCATTGGACAAGAGTGAAATATATGTATTCCTCCCTCAAATCATGATAGATTCCTCAATCTTAAAGTTGCAGGTGTCTTCACACTCCCTATACCTCATCCAAGGAAACAAGGTCACCATCCCCCTAAGAAGGACCTTGCAACATTGTGGAAGGCTTAAGCAAAAGCCTTTGTGGACGAGACAATGGTTCTTGTGGATGAGAGGGCTTTGAAATTGTGTGAGATGGTTAGTAACATTTACATAGTCTCCTTCTCCACCATCTACAGATAAGGAAACTTCCTTCACACTTCTGCCCAAAGAATAAATAGCATGCCCTCAACATCCACCTTATCCTTTTTGGTTTGCGAAGTATCCACTATGTGGCATAAAGGCCGACACAGATGATAAGGACTCATTCGTGTGTCACACCACCTTAAACGCAATATCAGTCATCCAATCCTTGTCGTGTGTCAAAGGGGAGCACCCAACTTCCCAAGGAAATGCTTATTGACGTAATTATATTCAAAACAATAAGAAAATTCTTCATATTTAAAAATAAACTAAGTCCCCTATTGTCAACTCTATAGCCTTAAGGCAATTATTAGTATGACTTCTATTGAATGCCATTGAATATAATAATATTTTATAATCAAAACAATCTTTCTTATATAAAAATATTTCACAATTTTTTAAAAACTCGCATTCTTATGATGATTGCTTGTATAACATTCATTAAATAAAAATAAATATGTTACTTTCAACTAGACAGGAATAAGTTACTATATGACACACATTATTATAGAGAACAATTCATTCTCAACCAATGCATATGGACCTCATATAAAACAGTTTGTATTATCCATTAGTTGGTTTATTGGTAAAGTTGTGAGGCTCATTAAAAAAATCCAACAATTTGATAGAAAATTTTCATAATAATTTGTACTTTAAATTAAATTGTTTGGCACATGAATCCTACACTGTATAAATGTTCCAGTTTTCATAAACCCATGGTTAGTGTAAATTTCGAATAGAGTGGCATTTTCTTAACCCATCGTAAGTGTAAATTTCACATAGTTGCCATGATTGGCAATGAAATGCCCATTTAGTATTATTTATTTCTCCAGATTTAAAATATTGCAATGTTTGTTTCCCCAGAATTAAAAAATCGGTGTTACTTTATTTATCAGAACGTAAAATTTGTACTGCTCATTTCTCCACATTTAAAAAAAGGTACGGCTTATTTTTCAGAGTTCAAAAATTGTATGGCCTTTTTCTACATATTTTGAAAAATGTATTGCTGGCTTGTCCCAATTAAAAAATGGTTGATTCCTTGATTGTAAAACTCATTTGCAGTATCATTTAACAATATAAAAATTTATAAAACAAATCTCTGTAGTAATACTCCTGTAGAATAGGGACGGAAAATGAGGGAAATTAATGCAATACAATGTCCTTGCCTGGCACGAGGCCGAGGAGAAGAAATGTATCATGTGTGCCTTACACATAATCTCACGCTGTGAAACATATTTTGCATGAGGAAAGAACTCAGACCTAAAGTGGCCTGATTGGATAGAATGGATAATTGCAATGACTTGCTACCTTATTTGATAAGAAAATATTATTGTACAAATCTGATACCTGCATGTATGGCAGAGTAGACAGAGAGGCGCACAACTATCCTTCGTCAATTTCTCTTTTGTCCAAATTTGCATTTATTTGCAACTATCACTCCTTCAAAACTCAGTTACATTCGTGAACCAGGAAGTTGAGCAACAAATTAGCAAAGCATATGTCAGAACTCTTTCCATCACATTTTAGAGGATCTGTTTTCATCTAACTCTATTCTTTCTTTGGAAGCTTCAACTGCAATAATGGAAGAGCAGGGCGTGGGCGGGCATGGGATTAGGAAGAATAAATTAATGTAGCATGAAATAAAAGAGAGTCTGACAATATTGAATTTTGGATAGTCTTCTGCTTACCTTTGTTCTGGCCGTGGAAAATTTTCTCGTTCTCTTTGAATTAGAATTATAGGAATAGTCCTCGATTGAAGAAATATCTAGAGTGTTACTGACAATAGTTTTATGTTGATGGTCATGAACCTGAGAAATCATTCACACTAAAATGAGTCCTAGAATTCTACAAGGAAGTCCATTTGCAAAAGTATTGTATATTTGGTTTCTAACAAATTAGAGCACTGGTAGGATTTAACACACCTCTCTTGGTACTGAAGGTTCAGCATCAACTAGTTTTACATGGTCTCTCAGGAAAATAACCTGCAAAACATAATGCCAGTTCACTGTAAGGAACATCCCAGCCTTCAACTACACCTTGAGTTCATTTGTAGAAAAGTTCTACTTCCTAAGTTGAAAAAGACATTCGAACTACCTTGTCAAGCAAGTTTGCATTTGACACATCTGTTGCAACAACATGAACGCCCACACAGATATTAGAAGCTTCACATTGTGGGCAAACTAGAGCCTTGAACACACAACCATCCTCCTCTACCCATATACTTTTCCGTTGGGTAGCTGCAGAGCTACTAGTCAAAGGACATTGCTGAGGGCCAGATCTTGTGAAAAGTTGATTCAGAAATGCAACATCCGAAATTACTACCGAAGTCCTGGCCTGCCTGTCTTGAACATTGCCTACCTTAGAATGAAATTCTTGCTGTCCGTTTGCCAAAATGCTAAGATAAGATTTTGACAACGAAGCTAGAGTACACCTCACAAGAAATTGCTTTTCAGGCAAGCCAAAGGAGTTACCGCAAAAGTTACACGCTATTGAATAGACATTTTCAGCTATATCTTTGCTTGCTATTGGTGCACTCTTAGAACTGTGTTTTGATGAAGAACAAAGTGATGAATCTGACACTGGCTTTGGAGTTTGCAAACCTGAGGATTCTTTGCTTTTGGCTTGCACTAGAACACCACCCCTGTCAGCACCAGAGTTAAAACTCTCAACCACAGCTGACTGAGCAGCTGAGATAGAGATGAAAGTAGATTCACATTGATTGTCTGTGGATAACAATGCATTCCCTCCCAAGCACAAGTTTCTGGTCCTCTGACATGAAACAACCTTTTTTTGTGGAGACAAGTTTCTGGACCTCTCACATGAAACAACCTTTTTTTGTGGTGACATGTCGCACTCTACTTGATCTAGTTGGCATAAATTATTTGATTCTGTTAGTTGGCCAAAGAGCATTATTTTTGTACCACCATCCAGTTGACAGCTGATTGGGCTCCTCCTTTTTTTACAGTTGGTGCTTCCACTCATGCCTATGGAGCTTGGCGAATAATGATTAGAGACAAAATCATCTTCTGAACCTCTGCCCATTGTTGAGTTCAAAGGATTCAAGCTCTCTCCATAAACAAGGGCAGCAGAACCATTTACCAAAGATGGGGAACCATGGGAAAATTGACCTGAATCTATAGCAGCTACTGTGTGTCTTGGTGTCCTAATTTGGCATGGTTGCGCAGTTTCAGCCTCAGTCAGAGATAAGAAACAGGCACTAGATGAATTAATCTGTGTAGACAGATCATTTATTTCCAAAGACGACTCAATACCGGTGGTCTCTAGCAAAGAAGATTTTGTGAAGTATCTGGGAAACAAGAAAAAGAATTAAACATGTAGTAATGACAGTTACCTCCATTACGAATTAGAATTTGAGATTGCTATGAAAAACTAATGGCAACCTTACTTGGTGTGTTTTGAAATACTTTGGGTCGACTCAACATGGTCTTCATCATTAGCAAAATCATCCTCAATCTGAATCACGGACTTCATATCTTTATTCATGATCATATTGGAATCACCTGGACAAACACTCTTTTCCATTGAATCCCTAGTACTTGTAACTATCAGTGTCACACTATTGTCCTCGTCAGATTGTCTCAGAGAGAAGAAATCTTGTATTGTCTGTGTTGCCTCTTTAGTAGCAGCTTTTTCTTTACACGTGAGAATACTAGAATCACCCATTCTTTTTTTTTTTGTCATTAGATTGTTGCTAGCAGCAATGGTTTCAGGTTTTTGGTCCTGATCAAATGTTAGATATCAGAAATTAACACTTTGACCTACAGAAACTTAATACATCCATTCAATAGCAGAGTGATCTCGCTTGAACTTTTACCTCATGTTTACTAAAAAACCCATGTAACTCTTCAAGAGATTGATGAAAGTCGTCAAACTGCCTGATAGAATTTCTCAACCACTTTGACATGTACTCTAAGTTTCTACCTCTTCTGAAACGCTCATCTGCGATGGACAACTACTGTTAAGCTCAATACATTCCCAGTGCTGCAATGGCATCCACAAAACTTTGACTATATTTAAGAACCTTTGGTATGTTATAACTTATGACAAACATACTTACCCAAGAGAATGATAGCACCAAAATCAAGTCGATGCCGAATGCAACGACCTGCAACAAGAAAGTGGAATTAGTTTTATACCAAGAGGCTCTGCAGACATGGACATTATTTACCTGGGTTTGTTCACGTGACAATCAACTTGAAGTTATTCTTTGGACACAAAATAAATACACTAACCTACATAAAGAATGAAACAGGTAAACTTCTTCAAATTGGCTGGCAGAAGATTTGAATTCTAAATATGGGGGAAATCACTGCACATCCATTACTTTCATGGTCAAGAAACATAAGTTAAAAGCCTCACCCACAGCCTGATTTAATGCTCTAAATGCTTGCTGACAGTACCACTGATCTCCACCAAGAAGGTTCTTGAAAGATTTGTTTGTATCATTGTATTTTTTTTTCAATTCAACTTTAATATCTTTCCTGTATTGGAATCGTTCATAAGATATGGTTCCAAATAAGACTAGGGAAACACTTCTATCAAATGCAAGAAAAGATTGTGAAGAAGGGCCTTACTTGTTTGGGAATGGAATGCCAACCACAACCTAGCCTTCATCAAGGATATTCCATAAAAACATCGAATGTTTCTACTCTATTTTTCTGTGTTCTACAGTTATTCTTAATAACAGCTATAGTTTAAAGTTGTCTGCAAATACTATTATAAGTTTGGAAGGATACAACGGCTCTTGCATTTTCATCTGCAAAGTCAATTCCCTCAGATACCTGCAAAATCACACATTTTAAAAATAAGAGTATGTATTTTTCCAAGATGTCACGTAAACCAAGAAATCAGTTTGATGTCAGCAGAGACGGAAACTATTCTGAAGGATGCATCTTTTTATGGTCTAGTGATTGTGAGGTTGGGAATTACGGAACTGGAAGAAAATAAATGGATTAAATCAATGTTATGCAACTAACAAAAGTCATGTTAGTGACTTTGGAAATAGAACATTGTTAATAATAAAAGGATTATATTGATGTTTGGAACTAACAAAAGTCATAGAAGTGAATTTCCGAAATAGAACATGATAACACATGATGTGAGGAGATTTTGAAGTTTCCCTAAATGTGTTCCAAGGGTAGCTTTCCTCCGAACAGTCCAGGCAAGTGCACAATTTAACACTAGTAACAACTAAGAGAACATTAGGGTTTTTTTTTTTTTTGAAAAATGTCTCGTATATATACAAGATTTATTTACATTCGTACCCATGCTGGGTTTGAACCCAGGTCTCTACGTTAATACAAGCCCGATCACCTCGCTGATTGTCAATAGACCACACACCTGTGGTTGAGAATATCAGTTTTATATTATGAATGTTTCCAAATATCACCCCATCTATGCAGTTCCACGAAATTTTCACCAATAAAAATATATATGCCAGATAATTCCTTTGAATGGATTAAATAGCTCTATAGCTATATCTAGAGACACTCATGAGAAGTCAGATAATGTAAAGATGGAAATTCATGATTCTCCATATATAGCAATGTGGCAAACACACATAGTATGGAGCAATTTGTTTTATCTGAAAGTAAGTACTGAATTCAACGAAGTGCTTCCAATGCATATATGAGGGACAAGATGCAACCTTTCCTCTACAAACTGCCAGAAAAGCAGCACCTCCATTCGACCTATGATGGTCCTCTTTAGAGTTACCATGTTTAGGCACTCGTTTATGAGCATCCTTCACTTTACGAATTGTGCCTTTTTTTTCTCTACGAATTACATCATAGTAACCTCTGAGCAGTGGCTCAAAATCATCCTGACCTCCTCTAGGTTCTGAAAAAAATCATTAAGAGCAGAGTAAATCATGATGTACGTAATTTTAAAAACCACCTTGGCAAACATATGTATCTTGACCAACTTTATTCTAGTAAAAGAGCTATAGCTAATTATAATAGATATAAAACTTGCTTGATGGTTCACATACTGGTATACAATGTCTCGACAACAATGATTTAGATTAAGAAAAGAAGAAAAAACATGTGTGGCAGCTAAAGTTCCCAAAATCTGGAAAAGTTAGTACATTCCTAACATTCTTAGTAGACTTGAAATGATCTACAGGACCTAAAGATATTTTTGGAGGCAAATCTCCTTTTCTGTCATTATAGCATAAAACTTTGGGGAACTTTAGCAGCTTACACATGTTTCTTCTTTTCTTCATTTCAATCATTTGTTGTAAAAGTACCCTCTTGAAATTGAAAGAAATGGTACTTGGCCCAGGTTCAAAATCTCTGTGCAGACATGTAAAAGTGTTAAATGCAAGTGTAAATTGGGATAAGTACACTTCCATGTTTAAAGGGGGTTTTCAAATCAAAAACGTTATTTGCCAAAAGATGCTAGGAATGCTATTCCATTTTCCCTCACACAGAAATGTAAAAAGGCATGCTTGTTTAATATGCCATTATATTGTAGCTCTTTTCTGCGTCCAATGAAATTACATAAAAGACATGTACACTGAAAATCTGAAAGTTGTTTCAAGTGTGACAAGCATCTTTCACCATTTTAAGGAAGTTTTTTCTTGTTTTACATACATACTGGCCTTCTTTGTGCCCTGAATTAGTGTGTATGATATCAAAGTTTTTTTATATTACCAACAAAAACCGTCTTCTGTGAATTTAGGCGAGTCCATTGGCCGGTTGCCTTCCACCGGTTGCAAAGCTTATCCATCAACTTATAGCTAGGGAAGAAAATAAGAGTGCCATTTGGAATGACCTTGCATATCTCCTCCAGTGCAGCTCCAAGTGCATCCTTTGTAGCCATATCAGAGAAGAAATTAACATTAAGAGGACCATATGAATCAGACAGCATACAAATTTTAGTTCTTAAAATTGCTTGCCTGAAATTCATAGGCATCTGCTGTTTTGTAACTGGCATTTAAAGGCACATTTCGTGGACCTGCAGCCACAGCAGCAGCCCAAATCTGCAAAGAAATATTAGAATGTGAACTATGATGGTTAGCTTACTAAAGCCCAATAACACAACATAATATATAGCAGACCTGAGAATCCATGTTGATGACATGAGGAGCCTCCATGCAGATTTCAAATGGGACTCCAAGTTCAGAAGCAAATGAATTCATAGGTGAAAGAGTCCTGTAACACGCATAGCAAGATTATCACACCATTCTAGGCAATGCAAGCAAAGCCCCAGTTAATGTGTAATTGCCTATGGCTACGTTTGCATGTCAAATAAAAAGAAAAATGAGAGTTATTAATCAAAGACCAGTTAAATTCATATATGACACTTAAGGTGCTAAAAGCAATAGTTCTCTGTTACCTACCATTAAAAATATATGCTATACTGTGAATATATGTAATGTACTGCTCTACATATTGTACTCAAGACCTTCAAAGACCAGTTCATTGTGACCTTCACAGTATAGATTTCATCTTATAAAATCCTATGCACTTAAAGTAGTATCTGTAATGATAATCTGACCTAATAATAATTAAAGGTTATATAGCAATGAAGGAGCAGTGGAACAATAAGCACGTGAAGAAGCAGGAAAGTGAGTTATACGCAATCTACAATCAAAATGCAGAAGGCAAGAGGGAGCGAAGGACTCAGGAAGCTAATGTCAATCCCTTGGGATATGAGGACCAGAATTGGAGCAGTGATAACCTTTCAGGTAATGGGCCGAAGGATAAGTATTCCCCCTCAGTCGCATTCATAAGCGAAGAACAGCGTCTAGATGCAAAGTCTGACACAGAAGCAGAGATTCAAAAGGCACAATGCAGTACGTGTGCATTGATGTATATCAGGCAGAATCAGGATCGTAATTGCGGAGGATACAACAAATATAACCACTTAGACACAGTCAGCTGGATGTAATATATGTAAATCTAGGAGAGAGCATTGATCTGCAAACTTATTGGGGCATGGTCAGCGCAGGAGGAATTGAAGTTTTGGATTGCGCAGAACTGGAAAGATTTCCCTAAACCAGGGACTTGATGGTTATCTAAAGGGTTCTTTCAGCTCGCATTCCAATCTGCAGCTGACAGGGAGAGAATTTTCACTAGCAAGCCTTGGATCTTCAAAAATGTGGGGTTGTACATGAGGTAACGATCGCCCCTGTGTAATCCCTCGGAAGAATTGATCTCGAAAGTCCCATTATGGATCAGATTTTACAAACTGCCCCTTGAATTTTGGAGTGAAGGGACTTTGGGGAAGATAGCTAAAAGCATCACGGAACCAGTCCATCTAGGCAGAGCCACAAAAGAACAAGATCTCTCAACTTATGCCAAAATTTGTGTCAATGTCAATTTGGCGGAGCCCATTCTACAGGTGGTTCATCATTGGGCACATGGAAGCAGGAACTTGACAATGAATGCCTCCCCTTCAGGCGCTACAGATGCCGATAGGGTGAATGCATGTAATATGATTCCTACTCCATCCAGACGTACATAGTCGGAGGCTTTATGTGAGGCTCAGTAGAAGACAGTCAAGAAATGGATGCCTAAGCTAATAGCTCCAAAACTCCAAAAAGCATTTTGATGGAGAAACCATGGGAAATTCTTTCAAAAGAGCTAATCAAAGGAGGCAACTCATTTGGATGAGATGCCTAATGAAATAGCATGGGAGAATATCCAAGCTTTAATAGAAGAAGCGGCAAGGCTGGGATTTGAGAAAGTCGCGAAGTCATCTCCAGGTCTCATGCCCCATTAGCCCTTGTCCAGAGTCAAAAAGGGGGATATGAGGATGATAAGGAAAATCTCTTATATCGAGATTGACATAATCATTTAAAAGGAGAATGGGGGAAGGGGAGGTTACTACCAAAGAGGCACATATCCTAGAGCTTTAAAAAGAGGATCAATCCATAGCAATCAAGAAAACTCCCCTACTTGGAGTAAAATTCGAAGCTCACCTGCCATAAAATCTCAACCAGACAACGACTCTCATGCAATTCAGGGAAGGAAGTGATTGACTCATATATTACTTGCAGAAGCTCAAGTAGCAATGGAGAACAAGAATCAAAGAACATTAGAAACCTTCGTAATTAGTGGAAAGGGAAACCCCTCCACCCACACGTCATGGGGGAAGGGGAAGTTAGTACCCAAGAGATGCATACCCTGAACCTTTCATAAGAGGATCAACCTATAGCAATCAAAACAACTCCCCGAGCTAGGAATAAAATCCTTATATCACTTGTCATAAAATATCAACTGGACATCAGCTCCCATGTGACATAGTGAAGAAAGTCATTGGCTCAAAAATAACACGTAGAAGTTCAAGTAGCAATGGAGAACAAGAATCAAAGGACCTTAAAAACCTTCATAATTGGTGGAAGGGGAAACCCCTCCTTCCAGGTGTCATGGAAACCCTAAATTGGAATGTTGAAGGGTTAAATTCCCCTAATAGGAGTTGCTTATAAAGGAGACTCTTAGAGGAGGAAAACCCAAATATACTCCTCCTAAAAGAGACAAATGTGGATAAGATTGCCTTTGAATAAGTGGCCAAGACATCTTGAAGGAATAATGTATGGGTGGCAAAAGAAGTTGTCACCCAGAAGTTACACCCTAATAGAGAATGGTGTGCATACTCTCTCTCCTGTTGACAAAATTGGAACACCTCAAGGCTGTGGGTAACCTATGTCTGAGGTGAACCTCCAGAGAGGGTTGGTTCCCTTGTGAATCACCTAACAAAAATGAAAACTTAAACAAGGAAAAGGGAAGAGGGATGCGGAAAATGGGAAATAGGGGTGATACACCAATAGTTTGATACTTGCATGTAACTGTAAGCATAGAGAATTTAAAGATTCACACACCTGCACAACTCTGAACTATTTTGCAAAATTAAATTCAAAGGTTTAGGGAGAATGACAGCAGTAGAGGAATTGAATTCCACACTAAAGCAACACAGTATCCTATCAAACACGATGAACAATCTGAAAACAGCGCTATGAGAGGGGAAAACAAAGCTATATTTTATTTAGAGGTGCAAGTACAATGGTTGAAGATGCAAGAGAAAATCAGCGCTCAAGTGTGTGTGTGTGTGTGTGTATATATATATATATCCTTCAATAATACAAAAACTCAGCCTTATTAGACAGCCGCGATCCCAAAAATCGCTTGTATGCATATTATTTTATTTATTTTATTAATTTTCTTGACCTCCTTGGCGCAGAGCAGCAACATGCATGCATTAAATGTAATAAAAAACTCTCTTTTTGGCGCCAATTGTATGAACTTACTGCTGCATTAATTAATCTCTCTTTTTTATCTCATGGCGCCAACCTTTGTAGACTGCTGCATGCATCTTTAACTTATTTCTTTCTTCTTTTATCCCTGAAAAGGACTTCAATTTTGTCCTATCTTTTATTTGTCTTTTCCTCGTGCACTTTATTCTTTTGTCTTATTTATTTTTTTGGCGTCAACCTTGAACTGAGACGGTTGTTCCTTTATTTTATTTATTTATTTTCTCCTCTTTGCTGGCGCCACAGACCTATTGTTGCTGCATGGATTAGATTTTCTTTTTCTAAAAAACCTCCTCTTTTGTGGCGCCAACACTTAACTTGACTGCTGCAGCTTATTTAATTAATTTTAATGCCTCTATCTTTGGCACATGGGCTGAATAGACAGCAATTTGCTTTAATTAATTAAAGCCCCTCTTATCCTTGGCGCCAACAACCAACATGCAGCTCCTTCTCTATATTTATTTCTCCTTCTCTTTGGTGCATGGGCTGATTCTAAAAATAGAACTCATTGCTTTATCCTTAATTTTATACAAATCCATTCATGCACTCTAAAATAGAACTGAACCTCCTTTTTTAGCTTTTCTTTTTTTAGCCATCCTATTTTAGCACCTCCATCCTTAGGAAATCTTCTAAAAATAGCTAAGTGTTATCTTAAGCCACGCTATTTTTAGCACTTTTAACTTTAACCAACGCTATTTTTAGCAAATGATATTTTAGCCAATTTTCCATTTTTTAGCCAATTTGTGTAGAAAATATGCTAACATTTTGGCAACATCACTAGATTGTTTGCTTCCTAAACAAGGAGATCAGTAGCCTCCTGCATCCATTGGCCTATGGAGTCATGTACCTTTGTCAACAACTTGTATCCTCTGAAACAAAACCACTGAAATACTCTCTTCAACAAAAGGTAAACATGTACATGCAAGCACTTCTTGAAAAGACAGCTAACTAGGAAAACTGAAAAACAATGTGCATGCAAGCACTTATTACGCAAGAAACAAACCTAAACTACTCCTAATCTTAACAAAGAGAAAGGAAGCTAGACAAAACCACATACTGGTTGCGAGAAATAACTTCCTTTTCTCAGAAAGTGCGGCCATGAGATTAATTTTGCAACTACATCACATGGTATAAGTGCAGACATGGCTTGCACCATTGATTTGCTCAAAATATCAACCTAGAAAAGAATGAACACCTCTATAGGATCTGCACTTAGTTTTTGGAGATGTTGGGGCTGATTTTTGGCAACTTGAAGCTCTTTCTTATGCTCTGAAGTGAACACAACTAATGGCAACTCCTTATGTGGCTCTAAACTAGTCAAATACCTGATTGGACACGGTACTCTCATAGTTGATAAAATGATTTTTTTGATCTGCCCCTTGTTGGTCAAATCTGTCGCTTGGGCAGATCTATGGATAAACGAGCCAACAGTGTGCAGGGCATAGCCCCTCTTTGAGTCAACAAAGTGAAACTGGTTTATTGCTATTCTACCAGCAGGAATCTGTGCAAGTCTCACAATATTCCGCCTTCGGGGGTTTGGGATCTCATCCCAGTAGGGTGTTTCCGACTGTGAAAAGAAAGGAATGAAAGAGAGGATGAAGAAAGAGCAGGTCCGAAGGAAGAAAAGAAATGAATTCCAAAGCAGAAAGGTCAGAAGGTTTATGTTTTGGGATTGGTAGTAAACAGAGCCAAACCTACTTGCATAAACGAGCAAAGCAATACTGATGAATAAATGACAATAAAACAGAAGCAAATTCAACAGAACAAACACACAGATCTAACATAAGAAAGATCTAATGCAAATAACACATGTATTCAGCACAAAGTCTAAATATTGTATTAATAATTCCTTCTGTTACAAAAAGCTCAAAGTCTTTTCTCCTCACTTCTTCTATTTTTCATCTGAAAGATATTCACTCATCCACAATACAACAAGTATTGGGGTATTTATAGAAGAAGGAGAGAAAAGAAGGCAAAAAGGAGCCAACCACCTATTTACAAAGATATTTACAAAATATCTCAAAGTCATGTTGACTTTTGACAACTTGATGGATGACATCATCCCATGGTGCAACATGGATGATGTCATCATTTGTGCCAACATACTCCAGATATTTAAAAAGAAAAAGAAAGAGAGAAGAAGAGAGAGAAGAAGAAGAAGAAGAAGCCACTATTCATCATTGTCATCCTGCGGCCGAAAGGGAGTAGCCTGCTTCTGCTGCTGCTCAGGTGACGAGATGTGGAATTGAGCGCGGTATTCCATGAACTTGCTGATCATGGGCCCTAGTTGATCCTGGGAAGGATCCTTGTGTCACTCACTGATCGCCTCGCAAGTCTCCCGCTCGTCTATGAGCTTCTCTGGGAGTTTGGAATATTCTTTCTCAGCTTCTATGAGGAACCCGATGAAATCCCGACAGGCCAGCAGGTTATTGATGGACTCTGCGTCAAAAGAGACCTCTGGCCCCAGCCCTCGTGAAACGATCTCCTTGAAGATCTGGATGGTTTCATCAACTTTTCTTAAGGCGAAGGAAGGAGTAAGCAACCCTGGAGACATGTTGAGAATGATTTGTTCCATTTGGTGCATCGCGTCCAGGGCTTCCTCCTTTACCTTATCGATCTTTTCAAGGACAAACTCCAGTTGATCCATCCGGTAGTCCAGAGTGGAAATGACTTTATTGAGGGCCCTGGGATGACCGAAGACACCGAACTTGACCAGATCTTCGACTGAACAGTCGAACATTTGTTGAAAGGTCTCATGCTGCAGCCTAGCATGGTCCAGCTCTTCTGATATGGGTCCTGCTAATGCTTGGAGCTCTTTATTCACCTTGTTGATGTTTAGATACAAATCAGAGAACTTGGCGATTACTTTTTCACTGTCTTTGAGGATCTGGCTCCTCCAAGCGGAAACTGCCATGCCCTGCTCGCCGATCTTTGCATATTCATTAATTTTATCCTGGCTCAGAGGCTCAGGAGTCTCGGGCTGGCAGTTGTGGGAGGGTGCACTGCCCATCTTCTGTAAGGCTTGGAGCAGATGTTTGTTTTGCTCTTTCAATAGCCTTTTCTCTTCTTTTGCTTCTTGAAGCTTCTTGCAGAGGGCGTCGACTACAGATAAGGCTTCTCCTTGAAGGCTCTCAGAAGACGTACCCATTGTGACTTGGGTCACTGTATAATCTGTCGGAGACAGATCCTTTTTATCCTTGAGGGGATTAGGGTATGCGATCTCCATCACCCTCTCTCCCGAAGCACTCTGAGAGAAGCGTGTGACAGGCTTCTGCTTCTTTGCCCCTTTGGACGGGATTACGGAAAAGTCCATCGGAGCGATGGGAACTTTCCTTTTCTGCTGACTTAAGTGCTGGGAGATCCAGGCTGGACTTATGGGAGAAGGGCCAGAAACAGAGAAGGGGGCAGCTGCAGTAGTAGAAGGGAAAAACGTGGAGACACTTGGAGGCGGCATCGAGAGGGAGGCCGAAGAAGTGCTCACGGGAGGAACAGATACTGCAGGAGAGGAAGACATAGGAAGGGAAGGGAGCTCAGAGATGAGGGAAGAAATGGAGGGGGACAGGTCCGCGAGAGAAGAGAAGATGGACGAAGAAGCGGGAGGAACAGTAGAAGAAGGGGGAGAGGACACGACCAAAGGAATGGTCGCTTGAGTCACTCGAGGAGGGGAAGGAGGAGAAGAAGAAGGGATAGAAGGGACCTCAAGTGTTGTAGCAGTGCCGACATCCTGAGTGGATGGGCCTATTGGAACATCCTCTTCTGCTTCTTTCTCTGGAGAAGCCAGAGTTACAACCTGTTCTGGTGCAGCGGAAGGAGGACTTTCAGGAGCTTCCTCTTGAGTGGTGCTGGATTCACCCTCTTTGCCTTTTCCTTTTCCTTTAGGCTGCTGTTTTGATCTAGGAGGTGCGTTACCCAACGGAGAGGTTGTGAAATCGACTCCGAGGTAGATGAGCCCGTTCATTCGGCACCAATGCTCTGTTCTGCGCAGAGTTTCCTTGACCCTTTCCTCAATTGTTTGAGGAGCTTTGGTTCTATCAATTGCCGCAAAAGGCCAATCGTCCCCACCTGTGTCAAGATATACTTGATCCACTTCCTCCTCAGTAGTTTGGTAGCCTTTGGGGATGAGGGCTACCCCGTATTGGATGATTTCTGCCAATGCCAACCGAGAATGGTCCTTCCTCCTAAGCTCCACCTCATGATATAGGTCAATGTAAATATCCTCGATCTGAGGGATGTGGATTGGATCGAGCTTGGCCCTAGGAAGACAATTTCTCGGGTCGAAGGTAGGCCTTGCTGGGAAGTCATGTTTCAGATTGAGCAGCTCCAGCTCTGCAAACATGTCTTTTGCCTTGTGGTGAGTTAGACATGTATATCTACCCACTGTGAGGGGGAAAGGAGTTCCACCCTTCTTTCTTTTTTGGCACTTTTCATGATAAGTGACTAGCTGTCTTGACAGCTCCAACAGAATCAACTTGGGTCCAGCATACCTTGGCAATCTAGTTGGCTCTCCCAAGAAGTTAGCTGCCCTCAGATAGGTGAATGTGGGGAATTGGGTGAACAGGGCCCCCCATTTCTCAGTGGCTGTCACTATGCTCTTGGTCGTGCGACCGTAAGTCATATTTGGCCTCAACAGGCAGATGATGAAGTAGAAAAATGCATCGTTGATCTTTGTAAATTGAGGGATGCTATTTTCCAGCTTCAATTCTGGATAGTATTCATATATTTTGACCTGGGGCCAAACCCCACTCCGCATCAGGGCTGGGTAGTCCCTTTCTGAAGCTGCAGCGTAAACAACATAGGAATTCATGTAGAATCTCCCAGTTGTATTAAATTGTTGTAGCTGCTCAGAGATTGTGCTGCTTATTATTTCTGCCCAGCAAAAGCGTTGATCGGGCACATTCTTGTTCATAGTCTCTAAGTACCGCAACATCCATTTGTGGAAAAAGTGGGCGTCAGGAAGCCCAAACACCCTACTCAGGAACGTGATGGTGTCACTGAGCTCCTCTGAAAAATCACTGCGGTGAATGATTTGTGGCCAACGGGTCACTACCTTTTTTATTTTTCAGATAGACTTCATTCATCAGCTGCATGCACTGATCTTCATTGTCATCCCATGCCTTGATGCAGTCGTCTTGGCTGACGGCCACAAAGTGCCGGTGATGAGGAATGCCGAGTATTATCTCAAAGTGGCGGGCAGTGAGGTTGATTACGACCTCGCCCTTCTCATTTACGACACATCTTGTGTCTTTGTTGTAGCACCGGGCAACCACCATCATGAATTCATTGTTAACGGCGCTGACTGGGATTCCTCCAGCGAAGTGCAGGGCACTACCTATCAGCTTGTCCATCCATGGACTTCTTGTGACCTTCTGAGTCCTGACCCAGAATTCCTCCATATCAATATGCCCCAACTCTGAGTCTCTGATGTCCAGGTCACACTCGGCCTGGGAGTCGGGCATTCTGACCCTCTGATACTTATATTTCATTTCTTCCTCTGTAAGCTTGGCCTTGCCTTTGGATTTGGTAGGTCTCTTGCTTGATGTTGACATATGTTCTTCTGAGCTTAATTGTTGATCTGCAAGAATAAGACGTGAAACCCAATCGGAGAAAGTCGTGTCAGCTACTTGATTTTCCATTGAAATGCTTGACAGAAGAAAGAGTTAGCAATTTAAAGGCCTCGGGGCACATGGCGCATGGATATTGCAGTTTGCAGAGCTAAATAGGTAAGGCGCACAGGAAAAGGGTGTTGCAAGGGTTAAATCAGTGCCAAAGGGCGCATGGCGCATAGACACTGCAGGATGCATTTTGTGTTGCTGTAAGGACAAGTGCGCCTGCGCCAGGTATGGATGTATTTTGTAAAGGGCGCACGAAATCTTTATGTTACACGGGAACAGAATGCGCCCGTGGCGCATGGTATTTTTCATGTTGCACGGAACTTCGGTGCGCCGGGCGCATATAGGGTTTGTGTAACATGTGCATTTTGCGCGCTTAAGGGAACTTGGCGCGGCGCATGGAGGGTCTGCATGACACAATGTTGCTGCGATGAGGGACGCGCCTGCGCCTTGTATAGCTTTGCACTTGGCGCATAGAAAGAGACTGTTACATGGATGCTGGGTGCGCCAAAAGGGCGCAGGAATTCTTTATGTTGCATCCAAGTTTGATGCGCCAAGAGGGCACATGGGAAGCATTTGCAGCATGCGAGGGAAGTGCGCCATGAGGGCGCATCTTTTTATGATGAAGCAGGCAGGGAAAGCGCGCCATTGGCGCGGCTGCTCATTGTGTAACAGGGGCGACAGGTGCGCCAAGGGCGCGACTGTTTTTGATGCTGCATGGGTGCCAATGCGCCAAAGGAAAATACAGTATTACAGTTTCCTTTTAGGTTCATGATTTTTCACCAGAGGGGTTTCCACATATGGCTAAGCTCTCTTTGCAAGGTTTCATTGTGGGATATGAAGAGGTGCTATACCAAAAGGGGTTCCAAGCTATTATTTTTTAGGACAGAGCTTCCTCTACCAGTAGATCTGGAAAGAGGAGGAGGAAATGAAGGAAAGGAAAGACAGCAGGGGGGGAAGCAAATTGATGAATTTTATCTTTCTTTTCAATCCAAAACACACCAGCCAAACAGCCAAAAACCACAAAACAAAATGCACGAAGGGCAGAAGGCCACTTACCAGGATATAAACGATGAAAAAGTGTGAGAACGGGTCCACAACGCAATTCGAAAGTGACAAGGCAGGTGCGCTGACAGGCTCAGAGAAAATAATGAAAATAGTCACGTGATTGCTCTGGTGACAATGACAGCGCAGACGCGCCTATATATAGGCGAGGCAAGTAATAAATGCGCCACCAACCTTTTAAAGGGGCGCACCAAAAGAGCTGTCGACATGAGAAAACATGCGCCCTTTGGCGCACCGAAAGACTCATCAACATGAAGATATGTGCGCCTATGGCACACCGGAAGTGGTGTTGATAGAGGAAAATGTGTGCCTTTGGCGCACCAAAAAGAGGCGCAACAAAAGATATGTTGACAGGAAGGCGCATGCGCCTTGGCGCACGCAGGGAAGCCTCAACATAGAGAGGCGCACCAAAATGCCTGCTGACACAAGAAAGGATGCGCCAAAGGTTTTAAAGGGGGCGCATCAAAATTTGATGTTGCATAGTCATTCTATGCGCCCGGCCAAAAAGACCAAAAATGACTAAGTTTGGAAAACCAAATTTCCCGAAAGGGATTTTGCAACGTTCCGAACGCAAGGGATCCCCGACGAGGGATCGGAACAAAATTTCGGTATGGTTATCTGTAAAATTGCCCTTGTCAATTTTATGGGATAACAGCTGGCTCTTTCTGGGGACTATCCCTGAGCAAACTCGGGGGTAGAGAATCCCAGATCTCATGTGCCTATCCATTGGGTAACAGAGTCAAAAACAAGGGCGACCGGAGGGAGAACAAAAGGAAACACACAACAAATAGAAAGCAAACACATGACAAAAACAAACACACAACTAAAGCAAACTGTACAAAGAAGAGAGCAAGCTCTACTTCCTAAAAATTTTCAGATGCTGCCCGCTATAGGGAAGCGGGAGTTCGGTTCCATCCAGATATGAGAGATAGAAACTATTCTCTCCATTGAGCTGCTTGATCTTGAAAGGTCCTCTCCATAGGGAATCAAACTTTCCGTGCATGCCTTTTGGCTCTCTTCGCTTGTCCCACAGAAGGACGAGGTCTCCCACCTGGAAATTTCTTTGCTTAGCTTTTTTATCGAACAGTCTCTTGACTTGATTCTGATGTTCGGTGATCCTGTCGACCACTCTTACTCTCTTTTCTTTGAGCTCTGTCAGATACATGATCCTCTTTTCAAGAGAATTTTGGAAAGTTTCATCTTCAATAGCTCGTGCTAAGCGCAGAGCAGGGAGTTCAGCAGAAATGGGAAGCTCGGCATCAGTGCCATATAACACTTGAAAAGGTGACATACCGAGGGACCTCTTGGGAGTAATGCGGTCTGCCCACAAAGCGTCGTATAAGGACTTGTGCCACATTCGTTGATTCTCATCCACCAGTTTTCGTATGATGGTCACCAAGTTCTTGTTACTGGATTCTGCCTGACCATTTCCCTGAGGGTAATAATCTGAGGCGTGAGCCAAAGTTATCCCATATTCATAGCAAAAACTAATAACTTCCCGTGAAGAGAAGTTAGAAGCATTATCAGCAACAATCTTGTTTGGAACGCCAAACCTGACAATGATATTTTCTTTGATGAAACTGCAAACAACCTCGGAAGTGGCATGTTTGACAGGTATGGCTTCCACCCACTTGGTGAAGTAATCTGTTGCTGTAAGGACATAACTATGTCCGGCACTCGATTGGGGATTGAGTGCACCGATAAAATCAATTCCCCACTGCCTGAATGGTTCGTTGACAACGACCGGCCTGAGGGGAAAAGCAGCCAACTTGGGCTTGCCGACGAACTGCTGGCAAGGTTCACATTTTGCTACCCAGGTAGCTGTATCTTGGAAAAGCGTCGGCCAATAGTACCTGGCTCGGATGATCTTGTGTGCCGTCACGGAGGAGGAGAAATGGCCTCCACAGGCTGAATTATGAAAACTTTCAAGTAACTTCACCTGTTGTGGCTTGTCGACACATCGCAAGAAGACACCATCTATCCCGCGTTTGTATAAGCCATCATCCCAGATGACATATTTAGCTGCTCTGAGCTTTATAGTGCGCTTCTCCTTTGCAGTTAGGTGAGCTGGACATTCGCCGTAGGTGAGGAAGAAAGCAATATCGGAATACCACTCATCACTGGTTGCGACAAATAGGACCAGAGGCAGAGAATGGGCTTTCTCCAGCTGGCTTTGTGCTTCATTGGTACAATCATCCTTTTCCTCAGGACTTTCTGAATCTTTGTTTTCAGCCATAAGCTGACATAGGCCCTTGCCTCTTACCAGCTTGGTTGGTTTTATATCCAGGTCGTACTCCTGGACCTTTGCAATCCAATTTCCTCGCAAGCTTCCTAACTCCTATTGAGTTAGAATTGATTTGACTGCCGTGTCAGGAACCAGCACCACCGTATGAGAGTTTAAAATGTAATACCTGAAATTTCTTGACTGCTTTGACAACGGCGAAGGCATGTTTTTCCAGTTGAGACATTTTTAGTTCATGAGGCTTGAGGGGAGAGCTCATGAACGCAATCAGAGATTCAACATCCTCCGAATTCTTTTGCATCAAGATGGCAGACACAGTATGCTCAGATGCATAACTATACATGATAAAGTCCTTGGAGAAATCGGGACATACCAGGACTGGTGCTGTGAGCAACGGAAGCTTTTATTTCCTCAAATGACCTTTTCCCTTCCTCGCTCCACCGGAAAGTTGGTGACCCCTTCATCATGTCCAATATATGACGAGTCTTCTCAGCAAAGTCGGGAACAAAACGCCTGAGAAAGTTCACCTTTCCGAAGAAAGAATGAACGCCAGTCTTACTTGTAGGCAGAGTAAGGCTCTGAATAGCCTTGACTCTTTTGGTATCTATCTTTGTTCCTTCTTTGCTAACAACATGCCCTAGCAACTTTCCTTCCGTGACTCCAAAAACGGACTTTTTCGGGTTCAGGGAAATCCCATGTTCTCGGCATCTGGCCAATACTTGCTCTAGGTGATCACAATGATTACTTCATTGTTTAGAGAACACAGTCAAGTCATCCAGATAAACGACAATGACCTTCCCCATCATACCTTTGAATGCTAGGTCCATGGCCCGCTGAAAAGTGGCGCCAGCATTGGTTAGGCCAAAAGGCATCCTGCTGTAGGCAAATGTACCCCAGGGAGTAGTGAATGCTGTTTTAAATTGATCTTCAGGTGAAACTTCAATCTGATTGTAGCCTGAAAAACCATCAAGCATGGACAGCATCTCTGATCCAGTTACTGCTTGCAGAACTTGATCCATTATAGGAAGTGGGTAGTTGTCTTTCAAGGAAGCCTGATTCAAATTTTGAAAATCTACGCATATGCGTATTTCCCCGTTCTTCTTGCGTACTGGCACAATGTTTGCTACCCAAGTACTGTGATGGATAGGAAAGATGATTCTCGCATCCAGCATTTTCTGAATTTCAGCCTGGATGGTGCCTGAGATCTTAGGATTATAATGCCTCTGCTTCTGGCGAAAGGCTTTGACATCTTCTTTCAACGGGATGTCATGCTGGACGTCCTTTGGCTTAAAAGACTTTAGATCGGCATAGGACCATGCCAATACATCCATGTATTTCTTCAGCAGTTTGACAAACTTCTGCTTCTCTTCTGGCATGCAACATTTTCCAATGTTCACGAATTGCGGATGTTCTACCGAACCTAAATTGACCGGTTCGGTTTCTGGGGATGAGTCAGGATCATCTCGCCTCTTCTTTTTCACAAAACGATCATGCCTGTCGAACAACCGCTCCAGAGAAACTAGGCCCTTCGGGATTTTATTTCCTTTGAGCTGACATATGCCGTCATTCCCTTCGGATTTATCGTCTTGATCAGTGACTGATTCGCGACACATAGAAGTGGATCCTTCAAAGTGCAATTCCTTAAAATTTTCCGCCTTCTCTAGAAAGGCAATGAGTTGATTGTCATCGTTGAATACTTGCCAATGCTGAGAATTGTCTGGCACGCTCGGGCAGAAAACCACCTCAATGGTGTATTTGTTTGTTTTCAAACCTGGGTGAGGGAGCATGAGGGATGCTGAAACAGCCAATGAATCGGCCATGTCATTTTGAGTTCTTGGAATGGATTCAATTGAAAAAGCATCAAACTCTTCAATGTTGTCCCATACTGCATTACGGTAATGCCTGAGCCTTTCATTCTTCACTTGGTAAATCCTTTTAACTTGATTCACAACTAGCTCTACATCACCTTGCACTTTCAGATTTTTGATCCCTCTCTCTCTTGCTGCCTGCATGCCGAGTAACAAAGATTCATACTCAGCGTTGTTATTCGTATTAAAAAACTGCAACTTGAAAGAGAGAGGAATAATCTCCTCTTCGGGAGATATTAGCATGGCTCCGGCGCCACATCCACTGGTTGCGCAGCTGCCATCAAACTGCAAAGTCCAGATCTTATTAAGATCTTCTTCTTGAACGAGAACAACCATTTTGTCAGACTCAGTAGACAAGAAATAGTTCCCCATCCCTGATGATTCAAAAAGGATTTGAGCTTTGGGGTCCTCAGAGTTAGTGACCAAGTACTTCTTTTGTGATTCTGGCTCCAAGGTCTGCATTACACCTTTGACGGGGATTCTAGCCTTAGACCAGTCCATATGAATCTCTCCACCAACTTCACTGCAAAAGCTTCTCCCCAGCAAAATTCCGTAGGCTGCTGGAATGTCGGCAACGAGGACGGTCATCTTTACTCTTTTCTCTGGGAATGCCGCAAATGCAAATTGCGCGTCTTTGATTTGACCAATTAACGGAACCTGCTTGGTTTCCAAGGAATAACATCTGCCAAAAGGCTTGGTAAGGGTGAGGCCCAAAGCATGGGTGACTTTTGCCGGCATGACGTTATCAGAAGCTCCGGAATCAATTATGCAGTTACTCAACTTGTGACCATTGATTAGGAGGGAGAGATAGAAAGGCTCTATCTTGCTTGATGCAGATGTTGAGGCAACATTTATGTGGGATTTAGGAGGAGTGGAAAGGATTCCTTTTGGGGAAACCTGATTAGATATAACAGCTTGACTTTGGATATACTTAGTCAATCTTACAAGTTGTTCGGTGAATTTGACTGAAGGTACTCGGCTTCAGACATTTGGATCTTGGTACTTTTTAGCGTGATCTATGATATCAAATGCGGCCAAGGGTTGTGGCTGGTGAAGGAATGAGTCCCTCACTTCGTGATGGTGGAGTAGGATTACTGGTCTTGATAGGAATATGAGAGGGCTGATTTGGAGGAGAGACGGGGGGAAAGATTTCCCTATAAAAGACTTAACAGGGAGCTGAGTAGGAAGAGGATTACCTCTTTTAGCAATGGTTGGAGGCATGTCTGACACGACCTTCTCCTTCTGCACGCATGGGGCAGGCGACCTCTGCTTCTTTTCCTTGCGAGCGGGGTAAAAAAAACATATGATTGTCTGCTCTGCATAGCCCTGGGTACCCTCTTCTTCATCAGATTCTTCCTCATCAAATTCCATATACCTGATAGTAGAGTCACCAGTCGGCTCACCGACGTATTGATCATCTTCACCTTGAGACGAATGTTCTTCATAATCTTGTTCCTCTTCTTCGATTTCGGCTAGAGCGTTGACTGAAGGTAGGGCCTCAAAGCGCCAACCGTGGAGGAGTTGCGGGTAAGCACGGCCTTTGAGGAACATTGTTGGAAATGAAGTTCCTCCGTGGAATATCTCGGTGTATGAGGAACTAAGAGAAGCTTGGGCCAACTGCTTCTTTAATGCAAGTAAATCATTCGCCATCTTTTGAAATACCAGATCAGACGAAGTAGTGGGAGAAGGGTCCGAAGATTTAGGCTTAGATGATTCCCTTTTTCAATTCGCCAGATATTATCAAATTATCTTCTATTCGAATGGCAGTGGCCTGGGCAAGAATCAAGGTAGCCACTCGCTCTTGAAGGAGCAAGAAACTAACTTTCAAGCTCATAGCGTTCACGAAGAAACACTTTTGATTTTTCGGTGTTGGAAGCATGGCAACAGGGACACAGTTGATTAATGCATTGAACCTGGCGATAAAATCGTGCATGGTCTCATTGGCCTCCTTCTTTAGGTGAGTGATCTGTGATAATAATGCAAATGCAGCTCCGAGGCGTGTACCTATCTCAAAAGCAGCCCGCAAGGTGCCCCAACTGGTAATAGATCCGGCCGGCAAATGCTGAAACCATTTCAGCTGCATGTCCTGTGAGTTTCCAAAAAAGGGAACCGACACATCCTCATGAGTTACATCCAGATACTGCATGACATGATGAATGCAGATATGTGGCGAATCCTGCTTTGGTTTCCGCGCCTTCCCCGTTGAAGTTGGGAAAATTCTTTCGGTTCCGTGAGGGACGCGTGAACAGGGATGTGGTAATGCGAGAGGGAACCCATAGCATGTCCCATGGCACCGCCATCTGGACAACTGGAAAAAAGAACGTGGGGCTTGGGAGTGCGGTTCCACTAAGCAATAAAGCACTGGCAAAGGGATGGAGAGGCTCCTTGTGAAAACCGGCTCTTCCGTGGGGGTGAGGCGCTTCTGGTTGACCGATCAGCTAAATTTAGTGGTGAAAGCGCGTCGGTGCTACAACTGAAATTGTGCCTTTGAAGCCGATCGAAAGTAGGATCGACTTCCTCCACGAGCTCGCCTGCCACCGTAAATGGCTCACCTACCAGCGTACCTTCTAGATCAGGAACGCTGTGCTGCAGATTTAAATTTATTTTTGGGTTGTACTTGCGCTTTTTGGCTTTCTGACAAAAACCAGCAGCATGTACTTTTCTAAATATTTAAAACTATCCTCTTCTAAAAAAACGATTGCGTTTAATGACAAAACAACAGCAGGGATAAAAGAATAGTGAAGATTAGCAAGCTGATTGTCGGATCTAAATCTGACTTTTCAAAGAGTTTGAAAATTTGGTAAATTAGGTCAAACAAACTCAGATCTACGGACAAAATAACGGACTTTATAATAAACTCATCAAACTAAAGATCTCCAACTAGGCCAGATCTATGGATCCAGAAGAAATTTTTTATTTGGATCACTTTGCAAAAAATTTTGGTTTTAACAAAAGTGCAGATTTGGCAAACAGCAGCGATTTTTCTGGCTTTTCCAATTTTTCTTTCCTTCCACTATCATAGATCTGATAGATCTGTTCATATCCCAGCGGAGTCGACAAAACGGTTGGTCGAAAATCTTCGCTTGGGAAGATCTATGGATAACTAGCCAACAGTGTGCAGGCATATCCCTCTTTTAGTCAGCAAAGGCGAAACTGGTTTATTGCTATCCTACCAGCAGGATCTGTGCAAGTCTCACAATATTCCGCCTTCGGGGGGTTTAGGATCTCATCCAGTAGGTGGTTTCCAACTGCGAAAAGAAAGGAATGAAAGAGAGATGAAGGAAGAGCAGGTCCTAAGTGGAGAAAGAAATGAATTCCGAAGCATCAAGGTCGAGGGTTTATGTTTTGGGAGTGGTATAAACAAAGCCAAACCTCCTTACCTAAACTATCTAAAGCAATACTGATGATAAATACATTAAACCCAAGATTCATCAACCGACAACACTACAGAACTAACAGAGAAAGATCCAATGCAATAACACATTATTCCAAGCTCAAGTCAAATAGGATTAATCATTCCTTCTTTACAAAAGCTAAAAGTCTTATTCTCCTTACTTCTATTTTTCAATCTAAAGATATTCCACTCATTCACATACAAAGTATTCTGTATTTATAGAAGAAGGAAGAAAATAGGCAAAAAGAGCCAACCACCGATTACAAAGAGATTAAAAATATCTTAAGTCAGGTTGCTTTTGACACTTGAGGGAGAAACATCCCATGTGCAACAGGATGTGTCATCTTTTTGCCAACATACTTTAGATATTTACAAAGAAAGTCGAATAAGAGAGAGAAAGGAAGAAGAAAAGCCACTAGGCCTCATCCGTCATCCTGCTCCGAGGGAGTAGGCCTTTCGTCTCTCTGTTTCTCAGGTGACGAATGTTGTGATTAGCGCGGTATCCAATGAACTTTGCTGATCAAGGGAGGGCCCGATTGATCCGGAAGGATCCTTGTTCGCTCATGATCGCTCGCAAGTCTCCCCCTCGTCTATTAGCTTCTCTTCGTCTGGGAGTTTTGAATATCCTTTTTCACATCTTCTAGGAGGAACCGATTAACTCGCCATGAGGTTATTGATGGACTCTGCTCAAAGAGACCTCTGGCCCCAGCCCTGCGAAAAGGCTCCTTGAAGATCTGGATGGGGTTCATCACCTTTCTCAGGCGAAGGAGTAACACCCTGGAGACATGTTGAACGATTGTTTCGCATTTTGTGCATCCGTCCCGGCTTCCGCCGTTTTAAAACCTTCATAATCGTTTTGTCAAGGAGCAACTCCAGTTTATCCATCCGAGTCGAGTGGAAGTGCTTTGTTGAGGGCTCTGGATGACCGCAGGACACCAACTTGACCAGATATCTTCGAAGGAACCTTCGAACATTATGTTGAAAGGTCTCATGCTGGCCCGCCTAACATGGTCCCCTCTTCTGATTAGGCCTTGCGACGTGCTTGGAGCTCGGTATTTCGCCTTGTTATGTTCACAAGTCAGAGAACTTGGGCGATTACTTTTTCACTTTCTTTGAAGGATCCTGGCTCCTCCAACGAAAACTCCATAACCCCTCTCGCCGCTCTTTGCATACTTCATTAATGTTATCCTGCTCAGAGGCGCAGGCGTCTCGGCGGCAGTTGCGGGAAGTCACTCCCCATCTTCTTACGCGTGGAGCAGATGTTTGTTTGCTCTTTCAATAGCCTTTTCTCTTCTTGGGTTGCTGAAAAAGCTTCTTCTTGGCAGAGGGCTCAACTGCAATAAGGCTTCTCCTTGCAGCTCTCCAAGACGTCCCATTGTGACTTGGGTCCTGTATATCTGTCGAGACAGATCCCTTTTTATCCCTTGAGGGGATTAGGGTACATGCGTCTCATCACCCTCTCTTCTCCCGCGCAACTCTAGAGAAAGCGTGTGACAGGCTTCTTCTTCTTGCCCCTTGGACGGGAGTTACGGAAAATCCACGGTGCGATGGGAACTTTCCTATTTCTTTCTCTCTTTCTGCTGACTGAGTGCTGGGAGAGTCCAGGCTGGACTTATGGAGAATGTCCAAACTGGTTGGAACGATGCAGTAGTATAATGGAAAAAAGTGTACCACTTGCAAGGCGGCCCATCGAGAGGGAGCCGAAAAGTCTCAGCGGGAGGTACTATCCTTGCAGAGAGTAATACATGGCAGGGAGGGAGGCTCGAGATGAGGGGAAATGTGAGGTGACATGTCCCGAGCGAAAGAAGATGGACGAAGAAGCGGAGGAAACCATTGAAATAAGGTGGAGAGACACTACCAATGCCTGTTCGCTGAGCACTCGATTAGGGAGGAGGAGAAGAGAGAAAGGACAGAAGGGACCTCAAGTGTTGTAGCAGTGCCGACATCCTAGTGGATGGCCTATTGGAGAACAGCCTCTTCTGCTCTTCTCTGGAGAAGCCATAGTTCCCACTTGTTCTGGTGCAGCAGAATGGGGCGGACTTTCAGGAGCTTCCTCTTGTAGTGTGCTGATTCAACCGTCTGTGCCTTTTCCTTTGCCATGTGGCTGATGTTTTGGATCTATGAGGTGCTATTAACCCAACGTAGATGTTGTGAAATCGACTCCGAGGTAGATCCTTTTCATCTGTTTCATATTCGCACCATGCTCTGGTTCGTCTGCGCAGAGTTTCCCTTGACCCTTTCCTCAATTGTTTAAGAGCTTTGTTCTATCATTCCGCAAAAGGCCATCGTCCCACCTGAATTCAAGATATACTTGGTCTACTCCCTACTCCCCTCCCTAATATTTTTGGAAGCCTTTGGGGACAATGCTACCCCCCATAGTGGATGATTTCTTTCTGCAAAGGCCAACCATAATGGTCCCTTCTCCGGACTCCCCACCTGATAATATAGAGGTCGTGTAGATATCCTCGATCTGAGGGATTGGATTTGATCGGGCTTAGCCCCGTCAGAATACAATTCCTTGGGGTCGAAGTGGGTCTGCGGGAAGTCATGTTTCATATGACATCTCCATCTCTGTCAACATGTGTTTTGCCTTTGGTGAGTTTACACGTATAGCAACCCCTGGGAGGGGAAAGATTTCCACCCTTATTTCTTTTTTTAAGCATTCTCATGGTAGGTGACCACCCGTCTTGACAGCTCTAGAGAATCACTTCGTCCCAGTCAAACTTGGCAATCTAGTTGGCTTTCGCCAAGAGTTGCGCCCTTAGATCATTATGTGGGGAATTGGGTGAACCGGCCCCCATTTCTCAGTGGCTGTCACTATGCTCTGTGGTGCGACCGTAGTCTCTTTGGCCTCAACATCAGATGATAAGTAGAAAAATGCAGCGTTGAGCTTTAATTGAGGATTGCTATTCTCCAGCGTCATTCTAATATAATTCATAAATTTGACTGCTGCCAAACCACCACTCCGCAGCAGGCTGTTTGAGTCCCTTTCTGAGCGCACGTAACAACTAGAATTCATATAAATCTCCCGTTGTATTAAATTGTTGTAGCTGCTCAGAGATTGTGCTGCGTATTATTATTCTTGCCCAGCAAAAGCTGTTGATCGGGCACATTCCTTGTTCATAGTCTCTAAGTATCTCAGCATCCATATTATGGAAAGTGGGCCGGCAGAAGCCCAAACACCCTGCTCAGGAACGAAGGGTGTCCACTGGCTCCTCTGAAAAATCACTGCTGAGATCTGTGGCCAACGGGTCACCACCTTTTTGTTTCTTGAGATAGACCTCGTTCATCACTGCATGCACGGAGCTTCATTGGCGTCCCATGCCTTGATGCAGTCGTCTTGGCTAAACGGCCACAAAGTGGCCGTGATGAGACGCCGAGTCTTATCTCAAAGTGCTGCAGTGAGTGAATACGCGAACCTCGGCCCCTTCTTATTCACAACACTCTTTGTGTCGTGTTGTAGGCACCGGCACCACCCGCATGAATTCAGTAGTAACGGCGCTAACTGGGATTCCTCCACGAGGCAGGGCACTGCCTATCATCTTGTCCATCCATGACTTCTTGTACCTCTGAGGTCCTGCCCAGACTTCCTCCAAGGCATATGACCCAACTCTGAGTCTCTGATGTCCAGGTCCACACTCGCCTGGAGTCGGGCATTCTGACCCTCTGTACTTATATGTTCTTTCTTCCTCTGTAAGCTTGCCTTGCCGTTGGATTTGGTGGGTCTCTTGCTTGGGTTGACCATATGGTCTGCTGAGCGTAATTGCTGATCTGCAAGAATAGACGTGAAACCCAGTCGAGAAGGTCCTGTCGGCCTTGCTTTATTTCCATTGAAATGCGTGAACAAAGAAAGAGTCAGCAATTAATGCCTCGAGCGCATGCCGCCTTGATCTTGCGTTTGCAGAGCTATAGGTAAGGCGCACAGGAAAAACTGTTGCAAGGTTAAATCACCGCCAAAAAAAACTGCGCATGCGCGCAGACACTGCAGGATGCATTTTGATGTTTGCTTGGGACATGCGCTCCGCGCCAGACTGGAGTTATTTGTAAACGCGCATGAAAACTGTGTTGCAACGACATCGGTGCGCCAAAGGGCGAATATAGGGTTTATTGTCCCAGTGCAGTTTGCGGCTCTTAAGAGAAACTGGCGCGCGGCGCATGGAGGTCCTCATGATCAAAACGTTGCTGTCGATGAGGACGCGCCTGCTCCTTGTATCGCTTTTGCCTTTTGCGCATAGAAAGAGACTGTTACATGATTTGTGGTGCGCAAAGGGCGCAGAACTCTTTATGTTGCATCAGTTGATGCGCCCAAGTGGCTCATGATCTTGCATCATCGAGGGAAGTGCTCCCTGATTGCGCATCTATTTTATGAGTATGCAGACCAGGAGCCAGCCATTGGCCAGCTGCTCTGGTAACAGGGCGAAACCGATGCCCCAAGGGCCGACGTTTTGATGTTGTATGGATTGTCATTAGGCCAAAGGAAAATTCAATTTCCTTTCTCTTGTAGTCGATTTTTCTCAAGGGTTTTCCATATGGCTAGCTCTCTTTGCAATGTGTCATTCTTGTGGTAAATGAAGATGTGCTTACAAAAGGGGTCCAAGCTATATTTTTTAGGACACGAGCTTCCTCTACCACAGATCTTGAAAAGGGAGACATGTGGAAAGACACAAGGACAGGGAGCAATTGATGAGGTTAATCTTTCTTTTCAATCCCAACACACCCCAACACCAAAACCCACAAAACAAAACGCACAAGTGCAGAAGCCACTTACCCGAAGATAAACATGAAAAACATAGAACGTGTCCACAACACAATCGAAAAGCTCCAGGCCTGTGCGTTGACAGGGTCCAGAAACTAAGAAAATAGTCACGTTATTGCTTTGCTCCAGTGACAATGACAGTGCAAACGCGCCTATATATAGGTAGGATTATAAATTTGCGCCACCAACCGTTCTAAGGGCCGTCACCAAATGAGCTGTCGACATAGAAAGCAATGCTCCCTTGGCGCAGCCGGAGTCGTGTTTGACAGAGGAAAATGTTGCTCCTTTGGCGCACAGAAAGAAGGCACAACGACTAACATAATTTGCACAGGAAGGCCATCGCCTCGGCGCACGCAGAAGCCTCACATAGAGAGGCCGCATCTAACATGACTCTTACACAAGAAGGCTGCGCCATAGGCCTTAAAGGGTCTCATCAAAAGGTTTGATGGTGCATAGTCATTCTATTGCCCCGGCCAAAAACCACAAACTACTAAGTTCGAAACCAGATTTCCTCCCGGAAGGGGGATTTTTTCACCGTTTCGACTCAAGGGATTCGCCTGACAAGGTAATCAGAAAAACAGTTCGTATGTTTATCTGTAAAAAGTGCCCTTGCCAATGTTACTGTATACCCCCCTCTTGTTGGTGTGTAATCCACCTCTCATTTAGAGTACTTGTAGTCCTCCCTGTGTATATTGGATGCTGTAGAGTTCAATTGGCTCTTCCTCTCATCAAAATCCTTCTAAGTCGTGATCAAACTCATCCTCTGAGTGGGTCATGTGGAAAAATCCTTTTGAATTTGATGTCTTTGCGGATTTCCTCCTCTGTATGGCTGTTTGTAAACTGATCTTAAGGTTATAGTCTTAAGATTGTTATCTGATCCGTAGAAACATGCATATACTCCTTCAAAACATTATCTTAATTGTATCTCAAAGATCGGAGACAACGTTGTCTAACCTTGCTTGTGTGGTCAACTCTTCCTACTTCTCTATACCTCAACCATTTTCGTTCTTGCACTCCCTCTATTGTAATGGCCTTAACCACCTGGATTTGTAATCTCCTCATCTGTAAAGCTCCATTGTGTGAGGTTGTTTCATTCGAAATGACTTGGATAGAGGGGAGGGTGGGTTGGTCTTGCTAAGTGATTTTGCAATGTTTTAGATGATTGGAGAGGTGTAAGATCTTGTGGAGGAAAGCTTTAAAAAGCTATGAATTTTGGACTTGGGCTCAGTTTAAATGGTTGTAGAAAGTAGAATTGGCGGGTTTCATGAAGATAGTAATAATACCCCTCCCATTGGCAGGAGTTCTCAACATATTTGGTAGCTTCCACGCGTCTTCCACTTTGATATTTGTGGTATCAATTCAGACACACAGTCGAACTTCTCTGGGCTAACCAGTTTGGCTGAGGACCGCCCAGGGGTAAGGTGACCCTAAATCAGCTTTTCTGGCCGGGATGGACTTGTTGCCCTCATTTGTAACCATTTTTTTCTCCAGTTTGGACTTCATATGAAATCATCATTAGCATTTTTCCCATGATCTAACATATTCTTGCTCCTAAAAACACATGTATTAGAGATAACCATATGATTAGTGATTTTTGGATCAAGAGCATATTCATTATGATGGGCTTATAGTAACTATTGTATGAGGATTTTGGGGAAAAAGAGGTGGAGGGAATATAACCCTTCTTTGGAACTGGAATTCCAATGAGCTGAAGTCCATGATTGCACCCTCATAAAAAGATGGAAGATGGTGGCGTGGTCTACTTTTTAGAAAAAGGGATCTTTGGCCTTTGATTCCGCCAATGTTAATATGGGTTTTGAAACAAACACGGAATTTGCTAATAATGCTCAATAACTTCCTTTGCAATTTTTTTATTGTCCCACCCAGCATGCAGAAATGTTGTCGTCACCCAGAAGTTGTCACCATGATAGAGAATGGTGTGTATATCTCTCTCCTCTTTACAAAATTTTGAACACTCACGGTTGTGGGCAACCTATATCTGAGGTGAACCCTCCAGTGAGGTTGGTTCCCTGTTAATCACTTAAAACGAAACTGGGACCCATCTTCCGACTTTCAGACATATGAGACACAAATCTAGGCCCAGAACCCTTTTCTGACAAAAATTTGATTATAGAGCCAACTGGAAAGACTTCACTCATGCGTGCGGTTCAAAGTAGTGGAGTTATTCGAGCTGCAGCTTTTCCGTGTACAGCCAATTTGCCAGAGTTTGTGATGGAGGTGCTAGATCTATCATCCTTTCATCCGATCAGTGCGTGGATGTTGCGGGAAAGCAATAATTCGTTTGATGCAGAGTCTCAATTATTGTCTGAAGATTTCCAGTGCGAAACGGGGGTGACTTCTATAGCATTCAGGATGCTGACAGTAGTGGGAAACAGTAGAGCTGACTGAGTGAGCATCTGAACCCTTTCATGAAGAAGCCGCGATCCCCCTTCCAAGTTCGCAAAAATCTTCCACGATCCATTTGGTGCAGGAGGGGGAGAGATCGTCCAATGTTCTATGCAGGTTGAATTGTGACCGAATGCCTCACTTTTCGGACATGGATTATGCTTTCAATCAGGACCATTGAATCACAAGTTGATTCTATATCAAGTGGTCAGAAATTCTTAGCACGCAACATCGGTGAGCACCTGCGTAACGTGAAGCGTACCTTCACTTCAAATACTTCATACTTTGTGTAGCTGCAGCTTCACAGGGTGTCTTTCTAAGATAGATAGATGTGGTATCTTTCCAAGGATCCCATTTTCGAGGCTACCCACATCTTACTGTACCTCTGTGAGAAGACTTGCAAAGTGATCACTATGACTTCTTTTCATTTCATCTGGCAGGTTAGACAAATACTTAAGACTCACAAGGGTAGCAAGGAGGCATTGGAAGCGTGTCCAAGAGTGGCAGTGGATTCGCAGTTTTGTCAGATTTACATACCTCAGGTGGACGAGCTTTTCAGGTGAACAATAAAGATGCCAAGTACCCGATGACCTATTGATCGCCGTGGGCTAAATCAGCACTTGTGGTTACACGACGTCCGTCGAAGCGGCACAATTCTAACGGCTTCTTCCCACTATGGTGGTTTACAGTTGCATCATCATTCACAGAGCCGATGTATTGGAGCAAAATTTTTTCCGAGTATGAGAAAGAATTCTTCCCTGCCGATTATTTTCGGATCCTTGGGAATAGCCAGTAAGCCAATCTCTATGAGTACGCACCAGTTCTCTTCTTTTTCTTGTTTCTTCGTTAGAATATTTTCTGATGAATCAGAAGTGAGTTCGAGGTCGAAAGAAATATTCAGCAGCTCTTGGCAAAGCAAGTATTTGACTTTGGACGACGCGGATCCCTGCGATCTTAACGATATGGGAGAACTGGGTAGCTTGACACTTACCATCATGGGAAGGATATAAAGCTATAACGCAGATAGCAATGGCGGCTGGCAGCACAATAAAGAGAGATGCGGAGTTGTGTTGTGTAGTACTTCGAGCGGGCTTGCTAACGAAGGGATAACTTCCTGATTAATTATTGTATGACTCAAATCAACTGGCCAACTTTTGCGCAGGAGATTTCCTCAAACAAAGCAATGAAGAGAAAAGTAAAGGTCCGAAGTTTGAAAGTCACATAAATCTCAAAGAAGAGAAGACCAATTCTCTACTACCATAGCTGACTCCGACTTCTCCAGTACCTATAGATCAACAGCTATTCAACCACAGCAGCATGATGTTTCCCATGCTTTTCATCTAAGCAGCGCCTTTCGTCTTCTCCCGCAGTCCACTTCGTCAGCACTACGTTCCAGAGAATGTTAAGCTACAATGAACGAGTTCGCAATAGCTTTGTCTTGGATTTTCAGACGATTGGCAGCCATGATACTATGGCAATCGTTCTGATGGAAAGGACAACGGAGTGATGGTAGTGCACTCAGTCTACTTCTCCCGCTCTCCATAAGTAATTTTCTCGGAATGTTAGCTATGCAGGTTGGGTGTCCAGACGCAAGATAAAACTGAACTAGAGAACATGACGTCAGCTGCTATTCAGGTTCTGAGCGAGAAGAGACAGAAGGCGCTAAACGTTGCTAAAGGCAACTTACTATGTTGACTCACTGCTTCTGGGAGAATTTTGCTAAGATATCAATTCCGGCGGAAGGCAAAGTAAAGAGGAGCTCACGGCGAAGATGTGCTGGTGAACAAAATAACACTCGGTCGGACATCCCACTGAAGGATTGAAGCAGACACTCAGACGTTTCTGGAGCTGTTTTCCTTATCTTGACCGAAAAGGGCTGAGAAGGAAACGGCAGAGCAAATATCTCACTTATGTGAGACATACCAAGGTTGCTAACAGTCCGTTCAGCCCATTTCAAAGCGCAGGTGGTGATCATCTTATTCAGGAAATGGAAGATGCAAGCATAAGTAAAGGCATTGATAATGGAAGATCGGTTATCGTCAACTCTGTTCAACTTGGGGCATGCCAACCCGCCGAAAGGTTATAACTAGCAGCAAATCAACTAAGCAACTAATGAAAGCTAGTAAGAATGAATACAGTTGCCAGAGAGTAACCTGAGAAATTTTGGCCAAATCACAAGCTAACCACCCGGGAGATGTATTGGTTGCAGAACAAATGTGCCGGATGATCCAGTCAGAGGTTAAGCAGCGAAGTTTGCGTATCTTTCCGTTTGGAGATCTGCAGAGTTTTGCTGAAAAGGATGCAAGGCGCGTGAGAGTAGAACATCAGATGTGCTGGACATACCCCTCGTTCTTCATCACTGAGGAAATAGTGGAGAGGTGTTTCATACGTCGGATATTTCTACGGGGTGGCTGATTTCTCCCTGGAAAGTTCTCCCTTCTGGTGTAAACACGATAAGTGAATACGCTACCCCAAGCCTTTCACAATGAACTCTATCATAGGGCTGTGACATTGCAGGCAGACATGGCGAATTTGGCCACTTTTGGAAGAAGTGAAGCCATGCAGGCAAAGGTTAATGAAGTTTGCTACAATCAGGACAAAAGGAAGCATGGCTAAAACCGATGAAGGATTCTGAATTAAGTATGTTCGACAATTATATCCGATAGCAGAACCACGAAAAGATGTAGATGTACAACAGCTGGCCATACTGCTCTTTCTTTTCTGCTTCTACTGTCGATGCCCGGATGAAATTTGTACTCTTATAAGTTGTGGTTTAATCAACCATTACTTGAAGTCATGTGGATTCTATTAGTTAATTGAATACTGGGTCCGGAAGAAAAGTTAGTTGAGATGATTGCCAAATGTCATCTTTACTTGTTGGTTCCATGTACTTTTAGTCAGTTTGAGTCTTCTATTGTACGTTCCCTCTACTATATAAGTAGGGAGAAGACCTCCGGGGTTACTGATCGATCAGATTTGTATGAAGCATCCTTTGTGTCTAGACTTTTGTGGTTAAACCCCGAGAGCCCGTTTTGCAGAGGAATACAAATGATCAGTTTTGGTCCGGAGAACTTTGTGCACGGCGGCGTACTGTGTTTTTTGCTTTTAAATCTATCTTAGATCTTAAAGTAAACTCTTGTGTTATTTTAGATCTGGATCTAGAACACCTTTGGGGGGGCGTGTAAAGGCTGTGTGTTCGATCTATTAAGTTTCTTCCCATTGCATTCGATTAGCTCCGGCGATCTACGAATTGGGTATGGCACATCTTCTACTTCTTCTCTGTATACCTTGATTCTTCTTCCATTCTTTTTCCTTCTTGAACACTGCTTACTTGCTCAGAACTTCGTTTTGTTCATGACTAAGTGTTGAAGTCAAACCCCTGATATAAAAACAAAACATTTATATGACAATCTTACACCCGGTACCTCACCGTTAAATGAGGGAGATTATCTCATGACTTCCTAGGTTTGTGCTGATGCAGAAAATCTAGCCAAACAGTTTTTGTTGTCTATTCTGTTTTCTTTGCTTCAACCTTTGATAGGGAGCGGTTGTTCCTTTAATTTAACTTTATTGGATTGGCTCCTCTTGCGGCGACACAACCGTATTGCTGCATGCATGATTTTCTTTTTCTGAAAAACCTCCTCCTTTGTGGTCCAAATTGACTATTGCAACTATTTCGTTAATGTTTGATGCCCTATAGTTGGGCACATGGGGTTAAATAGACAGCATTTGCTTTAATGAATTAAAGAAAGCCCTCTTATCCTTGGCGCAAACAACCAGGCATGCAACTCCTCTATTATTTATTTCTCCTTCTCTTGGCGCTGGGTGATTATAAAAATAGAAATCAGTTTTCTTTATCCTTAAATTTTATACCATCCATCATGCCTCTAAAATAGAACTGCACTCAGTTTTAGCTTTTCTATTTGTAGCCATCCTATTTTAGACCTTAGACCAACTCTTCTAAAAATAAGCTAAGCTATCTTTCTAGACATGCTATGTTAGCACTTCTAACTTTAACCAAACACTATTTTTAGGAATGATATTTTTAAACAATTTTCCTTTTTTCGCCAATTGCGTAGAAAATATGGTAACAGAGGCTACAAGCAACACGAGAGGATTAGTTATGCTTGGGGAATCTCAAAATGCTGAAAATTGTTGTCATCTCTCAATCCCATTTTGTGTGAATGTATTCTTGGAAGCCTATCAAGAGGATTTAGATTTCAATTTTTGTGCAATGTATATGGACCAACGGAGCCAAAACATAAGAAAGAGTGTTGGAAAGTACTAGAAAGACTCAAACGGGTCCACCCCATCTTGAAGTAGGTGTAAGTGGCAACTTCAATGTATTTTCAAAGTCAAGGAGAATTTTGGGGGGGGGAAACTTAATACTCCGCCCATTTCTTTAACGTAAATGATTGTTGGTAAAGTCTGGGTCTTTAGACATTGAGCAAAATCAGGGGTTATTCACATGAACGAACCAAGACAGGAGATTAGGTTATTTCTTGAGAGGATTAACAAATTTTTCCCAATCAAGAATGGGGATTTGGATAACTTCAGGTTCAGTCAGACATCTTACCGTTTGCAAGGATTAGATAATTGATCAGTGTCCTTAGAAGTGAAATCAGACTCTAAGCGAAAGGAGATTCCTTTTAGGATGGAAATAAATGTGGTTTCAAGATCCGGAGTTTTTTGGCCTAATGTAGAGATGTGAGCAAAGAAAATAATAAAGAGGAATCGGAAGAAGGCACAAAATTGTACATTGTGGGTCGATGTCATTTTATCACAAGAAGATAGTAACACAAAATGATAAGGTAATTATAACCAAACACAGAGTTAATACATAACTAATAGAAACTTAATGATAAAAGGAAAGCCGTATATTCTAATCGAGTTATCGAAGTCCACCTCCTCAAAATCCCAAATTACAAAACCTCCAAAAAAATATTGGACAACCATCCAGATTGAAGAATTCCGCAATGCTCCATCAAGTTGTTCTCATGACCCTCATAAAGGTATAATTCCCCAAACATCAAAACACTAAACAACAAGTCGACCATTCATGTTGAGCTTCATCTAAACTAGATACCGTCTGTCTTCAAAGTAAGGAGCTTTTGAAATAAGTATTCTAATAGTGCACATTTTTCACCACTTCAGCATCGTTAGGTCTTCAACAAATTTCCATATTAACTTCATTTGGTACGCTTTTGAGCTTTCACTTTAAAAAAGGTTGGTCAACAAATGTTACAGTTCAACAACTATGTGACATCTTCTTGTAGTAATGTTATCAATCTCCCTTTTGTCTTTAGCAAATCTTCTACAATAATTTGAGTAGGTGCACTCCATGTTGAGAATCACTTTATGTATCTCCTACAATTGTTCTCTTTTCTCAGCTAAGAGCGCGAAATCAATCTTCTTAAGATGGAGAATGGACTAAATAAGAGTAAAAAAGACATTGTATTTAGAAGACATACTATTTAACGAAAATAGCTTTAGCAATCTCATAATGACTGTTAGATTTGACTTCAGCTCGCTCTATGATGAGAGACCTCAAAGCTTATTTGGTTAGGAAATAGTGGACTTTGTCATTCCAGATTGAATTTGCAACTTGAAGCTTTAGAAAAAAAAATGCATTAACCACTTTTGCTCCAAAAATTTATTCATATTATCCCGATTCCTTGGATGATTTTAGGTCTACATGATGTAATCTAAATCAGAAAGAACACAGAAACAATAATGATTTGGATTCTAATCTTGCTATGCCAATCCAAGAATTTATGGCATCTATAGGGGTTTCTCAGTCTCATTTACTATTCCCTGTAAATTTTTTAATCATTAAATTGCATATGTATTTTTATTTTCAAGTGTTGAACTTGAAGAACAAAATATTGTCCATAGAATTTCCATTCTCAGAAAATTTAATTACAAAAAACAAAAAGTGTTGTATGCAGTATGATGCAGAAGCATCTCGGTCGCATATAAATCAGGGGTTCAACTAAACAAACACTTAGTTCTTAACAAATACAGTTTGTTACAATGTCAGTGCGCAAGATTGCACCAAGACTAAGCAAGCCATGCAAAGATAATTTGCCTAGCAGTTAGCCAAATCCATCAAAACTAACCGACGTTTTGGAAACACTAGACTTTGCCAATAAAGCTTATACCAAGTCGTGAGCCATTTTAGAGATCGGGTCTACTCTGCTATCCTGGATTTTTCAGCTTCCTCGGTATCTTACATTCCGAGAGAACAAAATTCAAGAGCTGATTCGCTTGCGCAGTTACTGCAGCCTTGTTGAATCCGGATCAGCCCCCTGCATTCTTTAGACAGGGAGACTACAAGGTGGAAATGTTTTTCGCCCAAAGGTTCCTGACAACGTCCAGCAATGGCAGGTTTCAACGATGAGGATACACAGATTGCTGCATTTCTCCAACAGAAAGATAACTTTGAAGAAATCTACTATGAGGGGAAGCAATTCACCTCCTAGGCAGACCACTGTCGGAGAAATGGATGCTGACGTCTCAGGAGGTCAGGAGATTATCCACTAAAGGGAATAAAATTCCCAAAGGCTTGGTATCTCTTGAGGAAATGTTTGATAAGCATGATCAGATGCTTAAGAAAAATGAAGAAAATGAGGAAAGGCTCTTCCTCCGACACACAATTACTAAATTTGGGAGCCGGCAATGATCCCAAATTAGTAAAATCTGGGTAAGTGTTGTTCAGAAGCTGAAAAGGAAGCTTTCACTGAGCTTCTTAAGAAATATATGGATGTTTTTGCCTGGTCTTACCAGGATCTAAAAACATATCAGCCTGCGGAAGTTCAACACTACATCCCACTTAAACCAGAACAAAAGCCTTTCAAGCAGAAGCTGCGGCGGCACAATCCTACCATTTTCAGGAACCATCTTTGCAGAAATCCAGAAGTTGTTAGATGCAAAGATTATCTATCCCATACACCATTCGGAAGTGGTTGGCCAACATAGTCCCTGTAAGAAAGAAAAGAGGCGAAATTAGGCTGTGCGTGGATTTCCGCAACCTTAATCAAGCTTCATTGAAGGAGATAACTACCCTATCCCCATCATGGATCACACTCTGCAGGTGGTCACTGGATCTGAGATGCTTTCCATGCTTGATGGCTTTCTCAGGATACAATCAAGTCAAGGTGGCCGAGGAAGATCAATACAAAACGGTCATCATCACACCTTGGGGAACCTTCGCATACCAGAAGATGCCGTTCGGCCTGATTAATGCTGGTGCTGCTACATTTCAAAGAGCTATGGATCTAGCCTTTGCTCATCTCAAAGATATAAGCATAGTTGTGTACCTGGATGATTTGACAGTCTTTTCCAAAGATAGAAGCACACATATTTCAAACTTAGAAGAGGTCTTCATACAATGCCGCAAGCATGGTATTTCTTTGAATCCTAAGAAATCTATCTTTGCTGTAACCGAAGGAAAGCTGCTTTGGCACATTGTTTCCAAAGAAGGAACAAAGATAGATCCAGAGCGTGTCAAATCCATTCAGACATTACCTTTGCCCACATCCAAAAAGGAGTTCACTCTTTCTTTGGAAAAGTGAATAATTTCTCAGGAGATTCATTCCTGACTTTGCTGAGCTAACCCGTCATATTTCGAATATGATGAAGAAGACACAAGATTTTAAATGGAGCAGCGAAGGGAAGGAAGCTTTCGAGAAAATCAAAGAGGCCCTGTCGAAAGCTCCAGTCTTGGTCCCTCACCTGACTTCAGTAAAGAATTTATTCTTTATTGTTATTCTTCCGAACATACTATGTCAGCAATATTGATGCAGAAAAATCAAGAGGAGGCAGAAAGCTCCTATTGCTTTCATGAGCACGCCCCTCAAAGCCTATGAGTTGAAATACACTCCAATGGTAAAAAAGCACGCATATGCAGTGGTGAAGGCGTGTGCAAAGCATTCAGGTATTATATTCTTTCCTCACACACTGTGGTTTTTGGTCCCAGATACTGCAGTTAAATCTATCCTTACTCAGCAAGAGTTAGGATTATTGAGAGGCACAATGGGTGACAAAAGTTCAAGAATATGACCTGGATATTAAACCAACAAAGCTGGTTCGAGGAAGAGGTCTGTGTGAACTAATGACGAGATTGAAAAGCATCAGTACCTGAAGCAGATCAAGATGAATATGATGAAGATTTACCTGCAGTACTTTTTATAGATCTGGTAGAGGAATGGTACAGTAACATTGCTTACTTTCTAACGTATGGAGAATGCCCAGATCAACTTTCCAGAAAAGAAAAAACGAACGAACAAAATTAAATCAAAAGATTTTTCTTTGGGATAATGGTTTGTACAAAAGGGGAATTGATGGTGTATTTCTCAGATGCGTGGATAAAGCTCAACAGGATCAACTACTACAACAGTTTCATGACATGGCTTGCGGTGGTCATTTCTCAGCCCGAGTCACTGCACACAAGATCCTTAGAGCAAGGTATTACTGGCCCACCCTTTTTCAAGATACTGCAGAATGGGTAGCTAAGTGTCAAGCATGCCCAACATTTTGTGTTGGGCGTGTGAAATTGCCTGCATTACCTCTAAAACCCATTGTGATTGAAGAACCTTTCCAACAGTGGGGTATGGATTTTATTGGAATGATTAACCCGGCTTCCAGCGCCGGTCATCATTACATTCTAACAGCTACTGATTATTTTCAGTAAGTGGGTAGAAGCTATTCCTGTGAAAATGTATATTTGCCACTTCCGCTGAAGTGTGCATTTTATAAAAGAAAATATTATTGTCAGGTTTGGCGTACCCAGCAAAATTGTAGCAGACAACGCTCCGAATCTTTCTTCTGAGGAGTTGGGTGGAATTCTGCTACACGTATGGATTCAACTTGTTCATTCCTCAAACTACTATCCACAAGGGAATGGTCAAGCTGAATCTATTTGTAATAAGAACTTGGTCAAAACATAGTTGTTTGATGTGGGCGCAAGATTGTAACTTCAGGAGCTCCTCTGGATTGGTGCTGAAAAAAAAAAACCATAAAAACAAACCCCCACCTCCCCCCCCGCCGACAGACCGCCAGAAAAAAAAGAAAAATCCCCAGGGCGCAACCGCAACCCCCCTATCGGACCGGTGCGGCCTCTTTCCCCTTCTTTTGCTTTCCTTTGCATTTGGCTGATGTTTGATCTAGGAGGTGCGTTACCCCAACGGAGATGGTTGTGAAAATCGACTCCGAGGTAGATGAGCCTGTTCATTCGGCAGCCAGTGGCTCTGTTCTGCGCAGAGTTCCTTGACCCTTTCCTCAATTGTTTTGAGGAGCTTTTTGTTCTATCAATTGGCCGCAAAAGGCCAATCGTCCCCACCTGAATCAAGATATCTTGGTCTACTTCCTCCTCATAGATTTTGGAAGCCTTTGGGGGACATGCTAACCCTTATTTGATGATTTCCTGCAAAGGCAACCGAGAATGGTCCTTCCCTTCCTCCTGAAAAAAGCGCCACCTCATAATATAGGTCGATGTAGATATCCTCGATCTGAGGGATGTGGATTGGATTCGACTAGCCCCGGCAGACAATTTCCTTGGTCGAAGGTGGTCTAGCTGGGAAGTCATGTTTTCAGATTGAGCAGCTCCGCTCTGCAAACATGTCTTTGCCTTGTGGTGAGTTAGAGCACGTATATCTACCCACTGTGAGGGGGACAGGAGTTCCACCCTTCTTTCTTTTTAGCACTTCTCATGGTAGGTGACCAGCCGTCTTGACGGCTTAGCATATCAACTTCGGTCCAGCATACCTTGCAAATCTATTGGCTCTCCAAGAAGTTAGGCGGCCCTTAGACAAGTGAATGTGGGGAATTGGGTGAACAGGGCCCCCATTCCTCAGTGGCTGTCACTATGCTCTTTGTGGTGCGACCTTAGGTCATATTTGGCCTCACAGGCAGATGATGAAGTAGAAAAATGCAAATCGTTGATCTTTGTAAATTGAGGGATGCGATTCTCCAGCTTCAATTCTAGATGTATTCCTAAATTTGCCTTCGGGCCAAACCCCACTCCGCATCAGGCTGGTAGATCCCTTTCTGAAGCTTGCAGCAGTAAACAACATGGAATTCATATAGAATCTCCCAGTTGTATTAAATTGTTGTAGCTGCTCAGAGATTGTGCTGCTTATTATTTCTGCCCAGCAAAAGCGGTGATCGGCACATTCTTGTTCATAGTCTCTAAGTATCGCAGCATCCATTTATGAAAAAGTGGGCCTCAGAAGCCCAAACACCCTGCTCAGGAAACGTAATGGTGTCACTGAGCTCCTCTGAAAAAATCACTTGGGCTTTGATGATCTGTGGCCAACGGGTCACCACCTTTTGTTTCCTTGAGATAGACCCTCGTTCAGCAGCTGCATGCCACTGATCTTCATTGTCGTCCCATGCCTTGATGCAGTCGTCTTGGCTAACGGCCACAAAGTGCCGGGTGATGAGGAATGCCGAGTAATTATCTCAAAGTGGCTGGCAGTGAGGTTGATTACGACCTCGCCCTTCTTATTCACAACACATCTGTGTCTTTGTTGTAGCACCCGGGGCAACCACCATCATGAATTCATTATTAACGGCCGCTAACTGGGATTCCTCCAGCGAAGTGCAGGGCACTGCCTATCAGCTTGTCCATCCATGGACTTCTTGTGACCTTCTGAGTCCTGACCCAGAATTCCTCCAAATCAATATGACCCAACTCTGAGTCTCTGATGTCCAGGTCACACTCGGCCTGGGAGTCGGCATTCTGACCCTCTGATACTTATATTTCATTTCTTCCTCTGTAAGCTTGGCCTTGCCTTTGGATTTTGGTGGGTCTCTTGCTTGATGTTGACATATGTTCTGCTGAGCTTAATTGCTGATCTGCAAGAATAAGACGTGAAACCCATCGAAGAAAGTCGTGTCAGCTGCTTGATTTTCCATTGAAATGCTTGACAGAAGAAAGAGTCAGCAATTTTAAAGGCCTCGAGGCGCACTGGCGCATGGATATTGCAGTTTGCAGAGCTAAATAGGTAAGGCGCATAGGAAAAGACTGTTGCAAGGTGTTTAAATCAACGCCAAAGGGCGCATGGCGCTCAGACACTGCAGGATGCATTCTGTGTTGCTGTAAGGACAAGTGCGCCCCGCGCCATATGGATGTATTTTGTAAAAGGCGCATGAAAACTTTGGTTGCACGGAACATCGGTGCGCCAAAGGGCGCATATAGGGTTTATGTAACATGTGCATTTTGCGCGCTTAAGAGAACTGGCGCGGCGCATGGAGGGTCCCCATGACACAACGTTTGCTGCGATGAGGGACGTGCCTGCGCCTTGTATAGCTTTGCATTTGGCGTCATAGAAAGAGACTGTTACATGGATGCTGGGTGCACCAAAAGGGGCCGCAGGAAATCTTTATGTTGCATCCAAGTTTGATGCGCCAAGTGGCGCATGGGAAGTATTTGCAGCATGCGAGGGAAGTGCGCCATGAGGGTGCATCTTTTTATGATGTAAGCAGCAGGGAATGCGCGCCAATTGGCGCGGCTGCTCTTTGTGTAACATGGGCGACAGATGCGCCAAGGCGTGAACTGTTTTGATGCTGTATGGAGTGCCAATGGGCCAAAGGAAAATACAGTTTTCCTTTCTCTTTTAGGTTCGGATTTTTCTCAGAGGGTTTTTCACATATGGCTAAGCTCTCTTTGCAAGTTTCATTGGGGATATGAAGAGAGGTGCTAACACAAAGGGGTTCCAAGCTATTATTTTTTAGGACAGAGCTTCCTCTACCAGCAGATCTGGAAAGAGGAGGAAATGTGGAGAAGACAGCAAGGGGGAAGGAAGCAATTGATAAATTTTATCTTTCTTTCAATCCAAAACAACACCCACAAACACCAAAAACCACAAAACAAAACGCACGAAGGGCAAAAGGCCACTTACCCCGATATAAACGATGAAAAAGCGTGAAAACGGGTCCACGGCGTGATCGAAAGTAATAAATGCGCCACCAAATTTTCGAGTGGTGCATGGAAAGCGTTGTTGACATAAAAAATCATGCGCCTTTGGCGCACCAAAGCACCTGACAACACGAAGTTATGTGCACCTTTGGCACACCAAAAGTGATGTCGACACAAGAATATGTGCGCCTTTGGCGCATCGAAAAGTGGCGTAACAAAAGGATTTTTGACACGAAGGCGCATGCGCCTCGGCGCACGCAGGAAAGACTCAACATATCAAGGCGCACCAAAAGGTTTGTTGACACAAGAAGGCGCATGTGCCAAAGGATTTAAAGGGGGCGCACCAAAAGTTGATGTTACATAGTCATTCCATGCGCCCAGCCAAAAAGACCAAAAACGACTAAGTTTGGAAAACCACATTTCCTGGAAAAGGGATTTTGCAACGTTCCGAATGCAAGGGATCCCCGACGAGGGATCAGAACAAAATTTTCGGTATGGTTATCTGTAAAATTTCCCTTGTCAATTTTACGGGATAACAGCTGGCTCTTTCTGGGGACTATCCCTGAGTAAACTCGGGGGTAGAGAATCCCAGATCTCATGTGCCTATCCATTGGGTAACAGAGTCAAAAACAAGGGCGACCGGAGGGAGAACAAAGGAAACACAACAAACAGAAAGCAAACACAGGACGAAAACAAACACACAACTAAAGCAAACTGTACAAAGAAGAGAGCAAGCTCTACTTCCTGAAAAATTTTCAGATGCTGCCCGCTGTAGGGAAGCGGGAGTTCGGTTCCATCCAGATATGAGAGATAGAAACTATTCTCTCCGTTGAGCTGCTTGATCTTGAAAGGTCCTCTCCATAGGGAATCAAACTTTCCGTGCATGCCTTTTGGCTCTCTTCGCTTGTCCCACAGAAGGACGAGGTCTCCCACCTGGAAATTCTTTGCTTAGATTTTTTATCGAACAGTCTCTTGACTTGATTCTGATGTTCGGTGATCCTGTCGACCACTCTTACTCTCTTTTCTTCGAGCTCTGTCAGATACATGATCCTCTTTTCAAGAGAATTTTGGAAAGTTTCATCTTCAATAGCTCGTGCCAAGCGCAGAGCAGGGAGTTCAGCAGAAATGGGAAGCTCGACATCAGTGCCGTATAACACTTGAAAAGGTGACATACCGAGGGACCTCTTGGGAGTAATGCGATCTACCCACAAAGCGTCGTATAAAGACTTGTGCCACATTCGTTGATTCTCATCCACCAGTTTTCGTATGATGGTCACCAAGTTCTTGTTACTGGATTCTGCCTGACCATTTCCCTGAGGGTAATAATCTGAGGCGTGAGCCAAAGTTATCCCGTATTCATAGAAAAAACTAATAATTTCTCGTGAGGAGAAGTTAGAAGCATTATCAGCAATAATTTTGTTTGGGAATGCCAAACCTGACAATGATATTTTCTTTAATGAAACTGCAAACAACCTCAGAAGTGGCATGTTTGACAGGTATGGCTTCCACCCACTTGGTGAAGTAATCCGTTGCTGTAAGGACATAACTATGTCCGGCACTCGATTGGGGATTGAGTGCACCGATAAAATCAATTCCCCACTGCCTGAATGGTTCGTTGACAACGACCGGCCTGAGGGGAAAAGCAGCCAACTTGGGCTTGCCGACGAACTGCTGGCAAGGTTCACACTTTGCTACCCAGGTGGCTGTATCTTGGAAAAGCGTCGGCCAATAGTACCTGGCTCGGATGATCTTGTGTGCCATCACGGAAGAGGAGAAATGGCCTCCACAGGCTGAATTATGAAAACTTTCAAGTAACTTCACCTGTTGTGGCTTGTCGACACATCGCAAGAAGACACCATCTATCCCGCGTTTGTATAAACCGTCATCCCAGATGACATACTTAGCTGCTCTGAGCTTTATAGTGCGCTTCTCCTTTGCAGTTAGGTGAGCTGGACATTCACCGTAGGTGAGGAAGAAAGCAATGTCGGAATACCACTCATCGCTGGTTGCGACAAATAGGACCAGAGGCAGAGAATGGGCTGTCTCCAGCTGACTTTGTGTTTCATTGGTACAATCATCCTTTTCCTCAGGACTTTCTGAATCTTTGTTTTCAGCCATAAGCTGACATAGGCCCTTGCCTCTTACCAGCTTGGTTGGTTTTATATCCAGGTCGTACTCCTGGACCTTTGCAATCCAATTTCCTCGCAAGCTTCCTAACTCCTGTTGAGTTAGAATTGATTTGACTGCCGTGTCAGGAACCAGCACCACCGTATGAGAGTTTAAAATGTAATACCTGAAATTTCTTGACTGCTTTGACAACGGCGAAGGCATGTTTTTCCAGTTGAGACATTTTTAGTTCGTGAGGCTTGAGGGGAGAGCTCATGAACGCAATCGGAGATTCAACATCCTCCGAATTCTTTTGCATCAAGATGGCAGACACAGTATGCTCAGATGCATAACTATACATGATAAAGTCCTTGGAGAAATCGGGACATACCAGGACTGGTGCATGAGCAACGGAAGCTTTTATTTCCTCAAATGACCTTTTCCCCTCCTCGCTCCACCGGAAAGTTGGTGACCCCTTCATCATGTCCAATATATGATGAGTCTTCTCAGCAAAGTCGGGAACAAAACGCCTGAGAAAGTTCACCTTTCCGAAGAAAGAATGAACGCCAGTCTTGCTTGTAGGCAGAGTAAGGCTCTAAATAGCCTTGACTCTTTCGGTATCTATCTTCGTTCCTTCTTTGCTAACAACATGCCCTAACAACTTTCCTTCCGTGACTCCAAAAACAGACTTTTTCGGGTTCAGGGAAATCCCATGTTCTCGGCATCTGGCCAATACTTGCTCCAGGTGATCACAATGATTACTTCGTTGTTTAGAGAACACAGTCAAGTCATCCAGATAAATGACAATGACCTTCCCCATCATACCTTTGAATGCCAGGTCCATGGCCCGCTGAAAAGTGGCGCCAGCATTGGTTAGGCCAAAAGGCATCCTGCTGTAGGCAAACGTACCCCAGGGAGTAGTGAATGCTGTTTTAAATTGATCTTCAGGTGAAACTTCAATCTGATTGTAGCCTGAAAAACCATCAAGCATGGACAGCATCTCTGATCCAGTTACTGCTTGCAGAACTTGATCCATTATAGGAAGTGGGTAGTTGTCTTTCAAGGAAGCCTGATTCAAATTTCGAAAATCTACGCATATGCGTATTTCCCCGTTCTTCTTGCGTACTGGCACAATGTTTGCTACCCAAGTACTGTGATGGATAGGAAAGATGATTCTCGCATCCAGCATTTTCTAAATTTCAGCCTGGATGGTGCCTGAGATCTTAGGATTATAATGCCTCTGCTTCTGGCGAAAGGCTTTGACATCTTCTTTCAACGGGATGTCATGCTGGACGTCCTTTGGCTTAAAAGACTTTAGATCGGCATAGGACCATGCCAATACATCCATGTATTTCTTCAGCAGTTTGACAAACTTCCGCTTCTCTTCTGGCGTGCAACATTTTCCAATGTTCACGAATTGCGGATGCTCTACCGAACCTAAATTGACCGGTTCAGTTTCTAGGGATGAGTCAGGATCATCTCGCCTCTTCTTTTTCACAAAATGATCATGCCTGTCGAACAACCGCTCCAGAGAAACTAGGCCCTTTGGGATTTTATTTCCTTTGAGCTGACATATGCCGTCATTCCCTTCGGATTCATCGTCTTGATCGGTGACTGATTCGCGGCACATAGAAGTGGATCCTTCGAAATGTAATTCCTTAAAATTTTCCGCCTTCTCTAGAAAGGCAATGAGTTGATTGTCATCATTGAATACTTGCCAATGCTGAGAATTGTCTGGCACGCTCGGGCGGAAAACCACCTCAATGGTGTATTTGTTTGTTTTCAAACCTGGGTGAGGGAGCATGAGGGATGCTGAAACAGCCAATGAATCGGCCATGTCATTTTGAGCTCTTGGAATGGATTCAATTGAAAAAGCATCAAACTCTTCAATGTTGTCCCACACTGCATTACGGTAATGCCTGAGCCTTTCATTCTTCACTTGATATATCCTTTTAACTTGATTCACGACTAGCTCTACATCACCTTGCACTTTCAGATTTTTGATCCCTCTCTCTCTTGCTGCTTGCATGCCGAGTAACAAAGATTCATACTCAGCAGTATTATTCGTGTTGAAAAACTGCAACTTGAAAGAGAGAGGAATAATCTCCTCTTCGGGAGATATTAGCACGGCTCCGGCGCCACATCCACTGGTTGCGCAGCTGCCATCGAACTGCAAAGTCCAGATCTTATTAAGATCTTCTTCTTGAACGAGAACAACCATTTTGTCAGACTCGGTAGACAAGAAATAGTTCCCCATTCCTGATGATTCAAAAAGGAATTTGAGCTTTGGGGTCCTCAGAGTTAGTGACCAAGTACTTCTTTTGTGATTCTGGCTCCAAGGTCTGCATTACACCTTTGATGGGGATTCTAGCCTTAGACCAGTCCATATGAATCTCTCCACCAACTTCGCTGCAAAAGCTTCTCCCCAGCAAAATTCCGTAGGCTGCTGGAATGTCAGCAACGAGGACGGTCATCTTTACTCTTTTCTCTGGGAATGCCGCAAATGCAAATTGCGCGTCTTTGATTTGACCAATTAACGGAACCTGCTTGGTTTCCAAGGAATAACATCTGCCAAAAGGCTTGGTAAGGGTGAGGCCCAAAGCATGGGTGACTTTTGCCGGCATGACGTTATCAGAAGCTCCGGAATCAATTATGCAGTTACTCAACTTGTGACCATTGATTAGGAGGGAGAGATAGAAAGGTTCTATCTTGCCTGATGCAGATGTTGAGGCAACATTTATGTGGGATTTAGGAGGAGTGGAAAGGATTCCTTTTGGGGAAACCTGATTAGATATAACAGCTTGACTTTGAATATACTTGGTCAATCTTACAAGCTGTTCAGGATTTGACTGAAGGTACTCGGCTTCAGACATTTGGATCTTGGTCTTTTTAGCATGATCTATGATATCAAATGCAGCCAAGGGTTGCACTGGTGAAGGAATGAGTCCCTCACTTCGTGATGGTGGAGTAGGATTACTGGTCTTGATAGGAATATGAGAGGGCTGATTTGGAGGAGAGATGGGGGGAAAAGATTTCCTTGTAAAAGACTTAACAGGGAGCTGAGTAGGAAGAGGATTACCTCTTTTAGCAATGGTTGGAGGCGCGTTTGACACGACCTTCTCCTTCTGCACATGGGCAGCGACCTCTGCTTCTTTTCCTTGCGAGCGGGTAAAAACAGCATATGATTGTCCGCTTGCATAGCCCTGGGTACCCTCTTCTTCATCAGATTCTTCCTCATCAAATTCCATATACCCGATAGTAGAGTCGCCAGTCGGCTCACCGATGTCTTGATCATCTTCGCCTTGAGACGAAGGTTCTTCATAATCCTGCTCCTCTTCTTCAATTTCGGCTAGAGCATTGACCGGAGGAGCCTCAAGCGCCAACCGCGGAGCAGTTGCGGGTAAGCGCGGCCTTTGAGGAACATTGTTGGAAACGAAAGTTCCTCCGTGGAATATCCCGGTATGAGGAACTGGGAGAAGCTTGGGCCAACTGCTTCTTCAATGCAAGCAAGTCGTTCGCCATCTTTTGAAAGGCCGGATCAGACGAAGTAGTGGGCGAAGGGCCCGAAGATTTAGGCTTGGAGGATTCCCTTTTCAATTCGCCAGATATTATCAAATTATCTTCAATTCGGATGGCAGCGGCCTGGGTGAGAATTAAGGTAGCCACTTGTTCTTGCAGGAGCAAGAAACTTACTTTCGAGCTCATAGCGTTCACGAAGAAACACTTCTGATTTTTCGGTGTTGGAAGCATGGCAACAGGGACACGGTTGATTAATGCATTGAACCTGGCGATAAAATCACGCATGGTCTCATTGGCCTCCTTCTTCAGGTGAGTGATCTGTGATAATAATGCAAATGCATCTTCCGAAGGCTTGTACCTATCTTCAAAAGCATCCCGCAAGGTGGCCCAACTGGTAATAGATCCGGCCGGCAAATGCTGAAACCATTCAGCTGCAGGTCCTTGTAGAGTTTCCAGAAAAAGGCGAACCGACACATCCTCATGAGTTACATCCAAGATACTGCATGACATGATGAATGCAGATATGTGTGAATCCGTGCTTTGGTTTCCGCTCCCGTCGAATTTGGGAAAATTCTTTCGGTTTCCGTGAGGGAGCGCGTGAACAGGATGTGGTAATGCGAGAGGACCCATAGCATTTCCCCATGGCACCGCCATCTGGACAGCTGGAAAAAGAACGCGGGCTGGGAGTGCGGTTCCACTGAGCAATAAAGCACTGCAAAGGGATGTAGAGGCTCCTTGTGAAAACCGGCTCTTCCGTGGGGGTGAGGCGCTTCTGGTTGACCGATCAGCTGAACTTAGTGATGAAAAGCGCGTCGGTGCTACACTGAAATTGTGCCTTTGAAGCCGATCGAAAGTAGGATCGACTTCTCCACGAGCTCGCCTGCCACGCGTAAATGGCTCACCTGCCAGCGTACCTTCCAGATCTGGAACGCTGTGGTGCAGATTTAAAATTTATTTTTGGTTGTACTTGCTGATTTTCTGGCTTTTCTGACAAAAACCAGCAGCATGTACTTTTCTAAATATTTAAAAACTATCCTCTTCTAAAAACCGATTGCGGTTAATGACAAATAACAGCGAGGATAAAATGATAGTGAAGATTAGCAAGCTGATTTTCGGATCTAAATTTGACTTTTTCAAAGAGTTTGAAAATTTTGGTAAACTGTCAAAAACTCAGATCTACGGCAAAATACGGACTTTTATAAAAACTCAGCGAACTAAAGATCTCCAACTAGGCCAGATCTATGGATCTCAGAAGAAAATTTTCAATTTGGAGCACTTTTGCAAAATTTTAGATTTTTAACAAAAAGTTCAAGTTTGCAAACAGGCAGTGATTTTTCTGATTTTTCTGATTTTCTATCCTACCACCATCATAGATCTGATAGATCTGTTCGTTCCCCAGCGGAGTCGCCAAAAACTGTTGGTCTGAAAATCTGTCGCTTGGGCAGATCTATGGATAAACGAGCCAACAGTGTGCAGGGCATAGCCCCTCTTTGAGTCAGCAAAGCGAAACTGGTTTATTGCTATTCTACCAGCAGGAATCTGTGCAAGTCTCACAATATTCTGCCTTCGGGGGTTTGGGATCTCATCCCAGTAGGGTGTTTCCGACTGCGAAAAGAAAGGAATGAAAGAGAGGATGAAGAAAGAGCAGGTCCGAAGGAAGAAAAGAAATGAATTCCAAAGCAGAAAGGTCAGAGGGTTTATGTTTTGGGATTGGTAGTAAACAGAGCCAAACCTACTTGCATAAACGAGCAAAGCAATACTGATGAATAAATGACAATAAAACAGAAGTAGATTTAACAGAACAAACACATAGATCTAACGTAAGAAAGATCCAATGCAAATAACACATGTATTCAGCACAAAGTCTAAATATTGTATTAATAATTATTTCTGTTACAAAAAGCTCAAAGTCTTTTCTCCTCACTTCTATTTTTCATCTGAAAGATATTCACTCTTCCACAATACAACAAGTATTGGGGTATTTATAGAAGAAGGAGAGAAAAGAAGGCAAAAAGGAGCCAACCACCTATTTACAAAGATATTTACAAAATATCTCAAAGTCATGTTGACTTTTGACAACTTGATGGATGACATCATCCCATGGTGCAACATGGATGATGTCATCATTTGTGCCAACATACTTTAGATATTCACAAAAAGAAAGTCGAAGAAGAGAGAGAAGAAGAAGAAGAAGAAGCCACTATTCATCATCGTCATCCTGCGGCCGAAAGGGAGTAGCCTGCTTCTGCTGCTGCTCAGGTGACGAGATGTGGAATTGAGCGCGGTATTCCATGAACTTGCTGATCATGGGCCCTAGTTGATCCTGGGAAGGATCCTTGTGTCACTCACTGATCACCTCGCAAGTCTCCCGCTCGTCTATGAGCTTCTCTGGGAGTTTGGAATATTCTTTTTCAGCTTCTATGAGGAACCCGATGAAATCCCGACAGGCCAGCAGGTTATTAATGGACTCTGCGTCAAAAGTGACCTCTGGCCCCAGCCCTCGTGACACGATCTCTTTGAAGATCTGGATGGTTTCATCAACTTTTCTTAAGGCGAAGGAAGGAGTAAGCAACCCTGGAGACATGTTGAGAACGATTTGTTCCATTTGGTGCATCGCGTCCAGGGCTTCCTCCTTTACCTTATCGATCTTTTCAAGGACAAACTCCAGTTGATCCATCCGGTAGTCCAGAGTGGAAATGACTTTGTTGAGGGCTCTGGGATGACCGAAGACACCGAACTTGACCAGATCTTTGACTGAACAGTCGAACATTTGTTGAAAGGTCTCATGCTGCAGCCTAGCATGGTCCAGCTCTTCTGATATGGGTCCTGCTAGTGCTTGGAGCTCTTTATTCACCTTGTTGATGTTCAAATACAAACCAGAGAACTCGGCGATCACTTTTTCACTGTCTTTGAGGATCTGGCTCCTCCAAGCGGAAACTGCCATGCCCTGCTCGCCGATCTTTGCATATTCATTAATTTTATCCTGGCTCAGAGGCTCAGGAGTCTCGGTGGCAGTTGTGGGAGGTGCACTGCCCATCTTCTGTAAGGCTTGGAGCAGATGTTTGTTTTGCTCTTTCAATAGCCTTTTCTCTTCTTTTGTTTCTTGAAGCTTCTTGCAGAGGGCGTCGACTGCAGATAAGGCTTCTCCTTGAAGGCTCTCAGAAGATGTACCCATTGTGACTTGAGTCACTGTATAATCTGTCGGAGACAGATCCTTTTTATCCTTGAGGGGATTAGGGTATGCGATCTCCATCACCCTCTCTCCCGAAGCACTCTGAGAGAAGCGTGTGACAGGCTTCTGCTTCTTTGCCCCTTTGGATGGGATTACGGAAAAGTCCATCGGAGCGATGGGAACTTTCCTTTTCTGCTGACTTAAGTGCTGGGAGATCCAGGCTGGACTTATGGGAGAAGGGCCAGAAACAGAGAAGGGGGACAGCTGCAGTAGTAGAAGGGAAAAAAGTGGAGACACTTGGAGGCGGCATCGAGAGGGAGGCCGAAGAAGTGCTCACGGGAGGAACAGATACTGCAGGAGAGGAAGACATAGGAAGGGAAGGGAGCTCAGAGATGAGGGAAGAAATGGAGGGGGACAGGTCCGCGAGAGAAGAGAAGATGGACGAAGAAGCGGGAGGAACAGTAGAAGAAGGGGGAGAGGACACGACCAAAGGAATGGTCGCTTGAGTCACTCGAGGAGGGGAAGGAGGAGAAGAAGAAGGGACAGAAGGGACCTCAATTGTTGTAGCAGTGCCGACATCCTGAGTGGATGGGCCTATTGGAACATCCTCTTCTGCTTCTTTCTCTGGAGAAGCCAGAGTTACAACTTGTTCTGGTGCAGTGGAAGGAGGACTTTCAGGAGCTTCCTCTTGAGTGGTGCTGGATTCACCCTCTTTGCCTTTTCCTTTGCCTTTAGGCTGCTGTTTTGATCTAGGAGGTGCGTTACCCAACGGAGAGGTTGTGAAATCGACTCCGAGGTAGATGAGCCCGTTCATTCGGCACCAATGCTCTGTTCTGCGCAGAGTTTCCTTGACCCTTTCCTCAATTGTTTGAGGAGCTTTGGTTCTATCAATTGCCGCAAAAGGCCAATCATCCCCACCTGTATCAAGATATACTTGATCTACTTCCTCCTCAGTAGTTTGGAAGCCTTTGGGGACGATGGCAACCCCGTATTGGATGATTTCTGCCAATGCCAACCGAGAATGGTCCTTCCTCCTAAGCTCCACCTCATGATATAGGTCAATGTAAATATCCTCGATCTGAGGGATGTGGATTGGATCGAGCTTGGCCCTAGGAAGACAATTTCTTGGGTCGAAGGTAGGCCTTGCTGGGAAGTCATGTTTCAGATTGAGCAGCTCCAGCTCTGCAAACATGTCTTTTGCCTTGTGGTGAGTCAGACATGTATATCTACCCACTGTGAGGGGGAAAGGAGTCCCACCCTTCTTTCTTTTTTGGCACTTTTCATGATAAGTGACTAGCTGTCTTGACAGCTCCAGCAGAATCAACTTCGGTCCAGCATACCTTGGCAATCTAGTTGGCTCTCCCAAGAAGTTAGCTGCCCTCAGATAGGTGAATGTGGGGAATTGGGTGAACAGGGCCCCCCATTTCTCAGTGGCTGTCACTATGCTCTTGGTCGTGTGACCGTAAGTCATATTTGGCCTCAACAGGCAGATGATGAAGTAGAAAAATGCATCGTTGATCTTTGTAAATTGAGGGATGCTATTTTCCAGCTTCAATTCTGGATAGTATTCATAAATTTTGACCTGGGGCCAAACCCCACTCCGCATCAGGGCTGGGTAGTCCCTTTCTGAAGCTGCAGCGTAAACAACATAGGAATTCATATAGAATCTCCCAGTTGTATTAAATTGTTGTAGCTGCTCAGAGATTGTGCTGCTTATTATTTCTGCCCAGCAAAAGCGTTGATCGGGCACATTCTTGTTCATAGTCTCTAAGTACCGCAACATCCATTTATGGAAAAAGTGGGCGTCAGGAAGCCCAAACACCCTGCTCAGGAACGTAATGGTGTCACTGAGCTCCTCTGAAAAATCGCTGCGGTGAATGATCTGTGGCCAACGGGTCACCACCTTTTTGTTCTTGAGATAGACCTCGTTCATCAGCTGCATGCACTGATCTTCATTGTCGTCCCATGCCTTGATGCAGTCGTCTTGGCTAACGGCCACAAAGTGCCGGTGATGAGGAATGCCGAGTATTATCTCAAAGTGGCGGGCAGTGAGGTTGATTACGACCTCGCCCTTCTCATTCACGACACATCTTGTGTCTTTGTTGTAACACCGGGCAACCACCATCATAAACTCATTATTCACGGCGCTGACTGGGATTCCTCCAGCGAAGTGCAGGGCACTGCCTATCAGCTTGTCCATCCATGGACTTCTTGTAACCTTCTGAGTCCTGACCCAGAAATCCTCCAAATCAATATGACCCAACTCTGAGTCTCTGATGTCCAGGTCACACTCGGCCTGGGAGTCAGGCATTCTGACCCTCTGATATTTATATTTCATTTCTTCCTCTGTGAGCTTGGCCTTGCCTTTGGATTTGGTGGGTCTCTTGCTTGATGTTGACATATGTTCTTCTGAGCTGAATTGCTGATCTGCAAGAATAAGACGTGAAACCCAATCGAAGAAAGCCATGTCAGCTACTTGATTTTCCATTGAAATGCTTGACAGAAGAAAGAGTTAGCAATTTAAAGGCCTCGGGGTGCATGGCGCATGGATATTGCAGTTTGCAGAGCTAAATAGGTAAGGCGCACAGGAAAAGACTGTTGCAAGGGTTAAATCAGCGCCAAAGGGCGCATGGCGCGCAGACACTGCAGGATGCATTCTGTGTTGCTGTAAGGACAAGTGCGCCTGCGCCATATGGATGTATTTTGTAAAAGGCGCATGAAAACTTTGTGTTGGATCTTTCACGGAACATCGGTGCGCCAAAGGGCGCATATAGGGTTTATGTAACATGTGCATTTTACGTGCTTAAGGGAACTGGCGCGGCGCATGGAGGGTCCGCACACACATGATGTTGCTGCGATGAGGAACGCGCCTGCGCCTTGTATAGCTTAGCATTTGGCGCATAGAAAGAGACTGTTACATGGATGCTGGGTGCGCCAAAAGGGCACAGGAATTCTTTATGTTGCATCCAAGTTTGATGCGCCAAGTGGCGCATGTAAAGCATTTGCAGCATGCGAGGGAAGTGCGCCATGAGGGCGCACCTTTTTATGATGAAGCAGGCAGGGAAAGCGCGCCATTGGCGCGGCTGCTCATTGTGTAACAGGGGCGAAAGATGCGCCAAGGGCGCGACTATTTTTGATGCTGCATGGAATGCCAATGCGCCAAAGGAAAATACAGTTTTCCTTTTTCTTTTAGGTTCAGATTTTTCTCAGAGGGGTTTCCACATATGGCTAAGCTCTCTTTGCAAGTTTCATTGTGGGATATGAAGAGGTGCTATACCAAAAGGGGTTCCAAGCTATTATTTTTTAGGACAGAGCTTCCTCTACCAGCAGATCTGGAAAGAGGAGGAGGAAATGTGGAAAGACAGCAGGGGGGAAGGAAGCAAATTGATGAATTTTATCTTTCTTTTCAATCCAAAACACACCCACAAACAGCCAAAAACCACAAAACAAAATGCACGAAGGGCAGAAGGCCACTTACCCGGATATAAACGATGAAAAAGCGTGAGAACGGGTCCACAACGCAATCGAAAGCGACAAGGCAGGTGCGCTGACAGGGTCAGAGAAAATAATGAAAATAGTCACGTGATTGCTCGGTGACAATGACAGCGCAGACGCGCCTATTTATAGGTGAGGCAGTAATAAATGCGCCACCAACTTTCTAAAGGGGCGCACCAAATGAGCTGTCGACATGAGAAAGCATGCACCCTTTGGTGCACCGAAAGACTCGTCAACATGAAAATATGTGTGCCTATGGCGCACCGGAAGTGGTGTTGACAGAGGAAAATGTGTGCCTTTGGCGCACCAGAAAGAGGCGCAACAAAAGATATGTTGACAGGAAGGTGCATGCGCCTTGGCGCACGCAGGGAAGCCTCAACATAGAGAGGCGCATCAAAATGACTGCTGACACAAGAAAGGATGCGCCAAAGGCTTTAAAGGGGGCGCATCAAAATTTGATGTTGCATAGTCATTCTATGCGCCCGGCCAAAAAGACCAAAAATGACTAAGTTCGGAAAACCAGATTTCCCGGGAAGGGATTTTGCAACGTTCCGAACGCAAGGGATCCCTGACGAGGGATCAGAACAAAATTTCGGTATGGTTATCTGTAAAATTGCCCTTGCCAATTTTACGGGAACATTATCTTTAAGTTGTATCTCAAGAGATCTGAGACAACTTTGTCTAACCTTTGCTTGTTGGTCATAATCTTCCTACTTCTCTATAACTTCAACCACTTTCGTGCACTCCTCTATTGTAGGCTTAACCAACCGTGGAATTTGTATCTCCTCAAACTGTAAGCTCCATTTTGTTAATTTTGTTTCATTCGATAATGGACTTGGGAATATGAGGGGAGGGGTGGGTTGGGTTGCTAAGTGATTTTGCAATGGTTGAGATGATTGGAGAGGTGTAAGATCTTGTGGAGGAGAAGCTTTAAGAAAGCTAGGAATTTGGGACTTGGGCTCCAGTTTAAATGGTTAGAAAGTAGAAGTAGGAGGGTTTCATGAAGATAGTAAATAATTACCCCATTGACAGGATTTCTCAACACTATATTGGTAAGCTTCCAACTCTTCATTCCACTTTGATATTTGTGGTATCAATTCAGACACAAAGTCTAACTTCTCTTGAGGGCTATACCAGTTTGGCATAGGACCGGCCCATGGGTAAGGTACCCTAAATCCAAGCTTTGCTGCCTTGATGGAACTTGTTGCCCTCATTTGTACCATTTTTATCTCCAAGTGTTGTACATGCATATGAAAATCATCATTAAGCATGTGTCCATGATCTACATATTCTTGCTCCTAAAAAACACCATGATTATTAGGATAACCATATGGATTAGTGAGGTTTGGATCATGAGCATATTCATTATGATAGGGCTTATAGTACTGATTTGGAAGAGGATTTTGGGGAAAAAGAGGTGGAGGGGAATAATAACCCTCTTGGAACTGAGAATTCCAATGAGGAATTGAAGTCATGATTGCACAACCTCATAAAAAGATGGAAAGATGGTGGAAGTGGTCTACTGGTTGAGAAAAAGGGATCTTTGGGCCTTTGGAGTCGCCAAATGTTGAATATTTGTGTTTGAAACACTGATATTTGCTAATAATAGCATCAACTTCTTTAGCAATTTTTTTATATTGTCCCACCAGGCATGCTAGAAATTGTTGTCACCCAGAAGTTGCACCATGATAGAGAATGGTGTGTATACTCTCTCTCCTCTTGACAAAATTGGAACACCTCAAGGTTGTGGGCAACCTATATCTGAGGTGAACCTCCAGTGAGGGTTGGTTCCCTTGTGAATCACTTAAAAAAACGAAAACTTTGACCCAGCTTCCAAACTTTCAGACATATGAGACACAAATCTAGGCCCAGAACCTCTTTCTGATTTGATTGATAGATCCAGAGCTGGAAAGACTTCACTCATGCGTGCGGTCAAAAGTAGTGGAATTATTCGAGCTGCAGCTTTCCCGTGTACAGCCCAATTGCCAGAGTTTGTGATGGAGTGTGCTAGATCTTATCATCCTTCATCCAGATCAGTGCGTGATGTTGCGGGAAAGACAATAATTCGTTTGGATGCAGAATTCTTCAATTATTGTCTGAAGATTCCAGTGCGAAAGGTGGTGACTTCTATTAGCATTCAGGATGCTGACAGTAGGTGGGAAAAGCATAGAGCTGACTGAGTGAGCATCATGAATAGCCAGTTCATGAAGAAGCCTAGATCCCCTTCCAAGTTCCCAAGAACTCTTCCACGATCCAATTTGGTGCAGGAGGCGGATGATATCGTCAAATTGCTATGCAGGTTGAATGGTGAAGCGAATGCCTACACTTTTCGGACATGGATGTATGCTTTCATCAGGACCATTGAAATCAACAAGGTTGATTCTATAATCAATTGGTCAGAAATTATTAGCAGCAACATCGGTGAGCAACTGCGGAACGTGAAGCGTACCTTCAGCTTCAAGATGACTTCATACTTGGTGTATGCTGCAGCTTCACAGGGTGTCTTTTCTAAGATAGATAGATGTGGTATTCTTTCCAAGGATCCCATTTTCGAGTGCTACCCACAGCTTACTGTACCTGCGTGTGAGAAGGACTTCAAAGTGATCAACGATGACTTCTTTTACGATTTCATCTGCAGGTTAGACAAAGACTTGAAGACTCACAGGGTAAGCAAGGAGGCATGGGAAGCAGTGTCCAAGATTGGCAGTGTATTCATCCAGTTTGCAGATTTCACATACCTCAGGGTTACGAGCTTTTCAGGTGAACCAATAAAGATGCCAAGGTACCCGAGTGACAGATTGATCGCCATGGAGCTAAGCAGGCAACTTGTGGAGTTACACGACCTTCAGTCGAAGCGGCACAAGTCTACGGGCTTCTTCCCACTCATTGTGGGATATTACAGTTGCATCAGCATTCACAGAGCTCGAGGGATGGAAGCACAAATGTTGTCCGAGTATGAGAAAGAATTCTTCCCTGCGCGGCTTAATTTCGATCCATTTGGAATAGCCAGGAAGACAATCTCCTAGGAGTACGCACATGTTTCTTCGTTAGAAGATTTCTGGATGAAGTGCAGAAGTGAGTACGAGGTTAGAAAGAAAGATTTCAGCAGGCTATTGGCAAAGCAAGTATTTGACTTTGGACTAGCGCGGATACCTGCGGATCTTAAAGATGATGGGAACGTGGTACTTGACACTTACCATCAAATGGGAGGAGATAAAGCTATACTGCAGGATAGCAATGGCGGCTGCAGCACAATAGAAGAGAGATGCGGAGTTGTGTTGGTGAGTACTTCGAGCTGGCTGCTAACGAAGGGATACTGCCTTGATGAAGTATTGATGAATCAAATCACGGGCAACTTTGGCGCAGGAGATTCCCTCAAACGAAAGCATGAAGGAGAAAGTAGTAGAAGGTCCGAGAAATTGAAAGTACACAGAAGATCTCAAGAGAAAGAGAAGACCACTTCTACGACCATAGCTTTGACTCCGACTTCTCCAGTACCTAGAGGATCACCAACTATTGCACCACAGCAGCAGGATGTTTCCATGCTTTCATTGAAACCAGCGACGTTCGTCTTCTCTCCGCAGCCACTTCGTTCAGCACTCGTTCCAGAGGAGATGTTAAAGCTACAGATGACGGAGTTCGAAAGAGCTTTGTCCTTGGATGTTTCAGAAGATGGCAGCCATGATACTATGGCACTTTCTGATGGAAAGGATGCAGAGCGGGAGATGGTAGTGCACTCAGCGACTTCTCACTCTCCGAGAAGTAATTTCTCGGAATGGTTAGCTATGCAGTTGGTTCCAGAAGCAAGAGTAGAGATGAACTTAGAGGAACATGACTTGCAGCTACTTCAGGATCTGAGCAGAAGAGACAGAAGGCCTAAAGTTGCTAAAGCAACTTCTAGGTTGATCATCACGGATTCGGGAGAGAAGTTTGCTAAGATATCAATTCCGGCGGAAGGAAAGGTAGAAGAGGAGCTCACGGCAGAAGATGTGACGGTGACCAAAATACCACTCGGTCAAGCTACCACTGAAGGATTGAAGCAGGACACGCAGACGTTGCTGGATGCTTTGTTCCTTAGGCTTGACAGTGAAAAGGCGGAGAAAGAAGAGCTGCAGAAGCAAATATCTCAATTATGTGAGATCATAGCCAAGGTTGCTAAACCTTCCGTTCAGCCCATTTCAGCGCAGGTGAGTGATCATCTTATGCAGGAAATGGAAGATGCAAGCAATCAAGTAAAGGCTATTGATGAATGGAAGGATCTGATTATTCGTCAAGCTTCTGTGCAACTTGGGGAAGTGCCAACCCGCCTAAAGGTTATGAACGATGCAGCAAATCAACTAAAGCAACTAATGGAAAGCATAGAAGGAATGAATACAGTTGCAGAGAGTAACCTGAGTATTTTGGCCAAGATCAACAAGCTACCGGGAGATGTATTGGTTGCAGAACAAATTGTGCCGGATGGATCAGTCGAGAAGGGGAAGCAGCTAGAGTTTGCAGTATCTTTCCGTTTGGAGATCTGCAGAGTTTTGCTGAAAAGGATGCAGGCGCTTGAGAGTAGAACATCAGATTTGCTGGACAGTATCATTTCTTTCACTGAGGAAAGAGTGGATGGAGGTGTTACTTCATACGTGCGGATTATTTCTAACGGGGTGCATGATTCCCTGGAAAGTTCTCTTCTGATGGTACAAAAGAGAATTGATAAAGCTACCAAGCCTTTCACAATGAACTCTATCAGTAGGCTGGTGACATTGCAGGCAGACATTGCGAGATTTGGGCCAAGTTTGGAAGAAGTGGAAGCATGCAGCAAAGTGTTGAATGAAGGGTTGCTACAATTCAGGACAAAAAAGGAAGCAGTGGCTAAAACAGATGGAAGGATGCTGAATTATATGTTCGACAAGTATATCAGATATCAGAACAAGAAGAAGATGTAGATGTTACAGCTGGCATAACTTCTTCTATTCTTTCTTCTTCTACTTTCTATGTTCCCGGATGAAATTGTAAACTTATAAGTTATTGGTTTATCAACCATTACTTGAAGTCATGTGGAACCTTTCTATTAGTTAAGTGATACATGTGTCACTTAAGAAGAAGTTAGTTGAGGATGATTGCCAAATGTCATCTTTACTTGTTGTTCATGCTTTAGTTCAGTTTGAGTCTTCTATTTGTACTTTCCCTCCTACATTCTATAAGTAGGAGAAGAACCTCCGGGGTTAATGATCGATCAGAATTTGTAGGAAGCAATCTTGTGTTCTAGACTTTGTGTTAAACCCCTGAGAGCCACTTGTTGCAGAGGAATACAAAGAAGCAGGTTTCCGGAGAACTTTGTGTCACGGCGTACTGTGTTTTTTGCTTTTAAATCTTAGATCTTTAAAGTAAACTTTGTGTTATTTTAGATCTGGATCTAGAACTACCTTTGCTTTATAATTCTGTGTGTTCAAATCTATTAAGTTTCTTCTATGTGCATGCGATTAGCTCTGCTATCTACTAATTGGGATGCACATCTTCCTTACTTCTTCTCTGTAATACCTTGACTTTCTTCTTCCATTATTTTTCCTTTCTTAAACAGCTGCTTACTTGCTGCAGAACTTCTTAGTTATGGTTCATGAACTAAGTGGTTAAAGTAAAACCCCTGATAGATAAAAACACATTTATATTGACAAATCTGACACGGGAGCCTCACCGGTTAAATGAGGGAGATTTATCTCATGACTGCGTAGGTTTGATGCTATGCAGAAAATCTAGCCAACAGTTTTTGTCTTATCTGTTTTCTTTGGCGTCAACCTTGGACTAGGACGGTTGTTCCTTTATTTTATTTATTTATTTTCTCCTCTTTGCTGGCGACCTAGACCTGTTATTGCTGCATGCATTAGATTTTCTTTTTCTGAAAAACCTCCTCCTTTGTGGTGCCAACACTTGACTATTGCAACATATTTCATTAATTTTAATGCCTCTATATTTGGCACATGGGTTGAATAGACAGCAGTTTGCTTTAATTAATTAAAGCCCCTCTTATCCTTGGCGCCAACAACCAGCATGCAACTCCTCTATATTTATTTCTCCTTCTCTTTGGCGCATGGGCTGATTCTAAAAATAGAACTCAGTTTTCTTTATCCTTAATTTTATACCATCCATTCATGCACTCTAAAATAGAACTGAACCTCATTTTTTAGCTTTTCTATTTTTAGCCATCCTATTTTAGCCCTTAGCAAATCTTCTAAAAATAGCTAAGCTATCTTTAGCCATGCTATTTTTAGCACTTCTAACTTTAACCAACACTATTTTTAGTGAATGATATTTTTAAACAATTTTCCTTTTTTCGCCAATTTGCGTAGAAAATATGGTAACAGAGGCTACAAGCAACACGAGAGGCTTAGTTATGCTTTGGAATCTCAAAATGCTGAAAATTGTTGTCATCTCTCAATTCCCATTTTGTTTGAATGTATTCTTTGAAGCCTATCAAGAGGATTTAGATTTCATTTTGTGCAATGTATATGGACCAACGGAGCCAAAACATAAGAAAGAGTGTTGGAAAGTACTAGAAAGACTCAAACGGGCTCACCCCATCTTGAAGTAGGTGTAAGTGGCAACTTCAATGCTATTTTCAAAGTCAAGGAGAATTTTGGGGGGAACTTAATACTCCCGCCCATTTCTTTAACGTAAATGATTGTTGTGTAAATTCTGGGTCTTTAGACATTGAGCCAAAATCAGGGTTATTCACATGAACTAACCAAAGACAAGGAGATTAGGTTATTCTTGAGAGGATTAACAAATTTCTCCACAATCAAGAATGGGGATTTGATAACTTCAGGTTCAGCTCAGACATCTTACCGTTTGCAAGATTAGATCATTGATCAGTGTCCTTAGAAGTGAAATCAGACTCTAAGCGAAAGGAGATTCCTTTTAGGATGGAATACATGTGGTTTCAAGATCCGGAGTTTGAGCCTAATGTTAGAAGATGTGAGCAAAGAAATAATAAAGAGGAATCGGAATGCACAAATTGTACATTGTGTGTCTGTCATTTTATCACCAAGAGATAGTAACAAAATGATTAAGGTAATTATAACCAAACATTAGTTAATACATAACTAATAGAAACTTAATGATAAAAGGAAAGCCGTATATTCTAATCGAGTTCTCGAAGTCCACCTCCTCAAACTCCCAAATTACAAACCTCCTAAAATATTGGACAACCATCCATATTGACTGACTTCCGCAATGCTCCATCAAGTTGTCTCATGACCCTCATAAAGGTATAATTCCCAACATCCAAAAACACCTAAACTAACAAGTCGACCATTCATGTTGAGCTTCATCTACACTAGATACCGTCTTGTCTTCAAAGTAAGGAGCTTTTTTGAAATAAGTATTCTTCATCAGTGAATTTTTCACCACTTTCAGCATCGATTAGGTCTTCAACAAAGGCCATATTAACTTCATTTGGTACGCTTTTGAGCTTTCCCTTTAAAACAATGTTGGCTCAAATGTTACAGTTCAACACTATGTGACATCTTTTCTTGTAGTAATGTTATTCAATCTCCCTTTTGTCTTTATCAAATCTTCTACAATAATTTCTTGAGTAGAGTGCACTCCCATGTTGAGAATCACTTTATGTATCTCCTACAATTGTTCTCTTTTCTTCAGCTAAGAGAGCTGAAATCATATCTTCTTAAGATTGAGAATGTATCTAACTAAGAGTAAAAAAGACATTGTATTTAGAAGACATACTATTTAACGAAATAGCTTTAGCATCCTCATCATCGACTGTAGCTTTGACTTCAGCTAGCTATATGATGAGAGACCTCAAATTGCTTATTTGGTTAGACATAGTGACTTTGTCATCCATATTGAATTTGAATACTTGAAGCTTTAGAAAAAAAATTGCATTAACCACTTTTGCTCCAAATAATTTATTCATATTATCCCAGATTTCCTTGGATGATTTTTCTGGGTCTACATGATGTAATTCTAAATCAGAAAGAAAAAGAACAATAATGGATTTGGATTATCATCTTTGCTCTGCCAATCCAAGAATTTATTGGCATCTATAGGTGGTTTCTCAGTCTCATTTACTATTCCCTGTAAATTTTTAATCATCAATTGCATCTGTATTTTTACTTTTCAAGTGTGAAACTTGAAGACAAAATATTTGTCCACTAGAATTTCCATTCTCAGAAATTTAATACAACAAAACAAAAGTGTTGTATGCAGATATGATGCAGAAGCATCTAGGTGCATATACAATCATGGGTCAACTAAACAAACACTTAGTCTTAACAAATACAGTTTTGTACAATGTCAGTGCGCAAGATTGCACCAATACTAAGCAAGCCATGCAAAGATCATTTGCCTTAGCCATTTAGCAAAATCCACTCAAACTCAACCAAAGTTTTGGAACACTAGACTTTGCCACATAAGCTTATCCCAAGTCGTGAGCCATTGAGCCTTGCCGTGAAACACTTGCTCGCAAGATTCCAAGCTACCTTGCACAAAAAAGACATGTTACATAATAGAATTGTGCACACCTTGTGCAATCATGGCATTCACTACTTGCATAGACCGTCAATGCTTGGCTTCAACAGCAAACTTCATTGTCACGTTGTTAGACACCCACGACATCCGCCAAGTACCACGTTTTAACAGGACCTCTCCTTTCCAATCAAATGATTGGATCTGCACAGACCTGAAGCGTGAGCCAATATTGCTACAATTGTGAAGAGCACGCATTGGGTTTGATCCATCCTTCATGGTCAAGGACTAGTATAACCATCTAATTCAAAGCCCCATCTAACAAAGGGGAACATCCCTACCCAGATCAACGAAAAACCAAAGAGACCTAAAGGAACATCCTTTTAAGAGATCTTTACCCGCAATGGTATCTTTACTTTCTCGCCTGTGATTATGAATTCTATAAGAGGAAGGGAGCTCGAACATAATAAGCAACTTATTTTGAGAAAGCTAAATTTAAGGAGCTTGAATCTTGGTCTAAGGCATTAAGGTCAATTATCCTGGTAAGTGTAAGCCAAAGGGTGGTTATATAGAAGCTTAGTGAAGTCTACAAGCTTAGGATAAGTCTAGGGTTGGAATTCTTAACAGAATTCTTGTAGAGTTTGATTCTAGATTGTAATTGAAGTGTAATGGTGATGTGTTTAACATTATAACCTTTTTCCTTACATTTAATACAAATGTTTGTCATTGTTTTTTATTTAAAAGTGGTATCTGTGATTTTACCTTTGTGAGATCTACTTTGATAAGGGCTATATGGTGTAAGGTGTCTCCTCATTGGGAACCCTGACCACTATTGCATTAGTTTGCTATTTGAGCCTAGGATTTGGAAGTCTTTTTAGTAAGATCCTAAGAATTGAGAGTCTCGTTGAAGAGGTTAATCAAAGTGTAGGATTTGCGATTCTTGCTGAGGAGATTGGTGTAAACATCAATCTAGGTTATATGAGTGACATTAGGATTTGTTGCTTTCCACACTAGGGGTGAGGGGTGTGGGTAGAAGGTAGTTACAGACATCTCCAACATCGTGTTCTTGGGTAGAGGGTGTGAGGTCACAAAATCTTATTGTGAAGAGATTATGGGGAAAAATGGCATACAAAGTGAACATGGTGCCAAGACTTGCAAACTTGGTTGGTATGATAAGAGGAATGCAATCTCGTTTAAAGGCCATGGATGTCAGGTAACAAAAAGGTGTTATTTTGGATGAAGATGAGAGTGATGACGATCTCAAACTAAGAGCGCATACAAATCAAGAAGCTACAACAGAGCATGTAGATGAACAAGAAGACCATTTTTTACGAGCAATCACAAGAATTGCAAGCAAACCACAAATAGAAGGTTTGTGCTACTTTGGGAACTTGGATCTAAAAGATCTAATAAAATGGATCACAGGATTGAAGAAATACTTGAGTAATGGTGTGGAAGATAACAATAAGGTTAGATTTGTGAGTATAAAGTTGAAAGGCTATACATCCTTGTGGTGGGATCATATGCAAAGTGAGAGTGTTCAAAGAGGAAATGATAAGCTAAAGAAGTGGGATCAAATGGTGACAAAATTAAAGGCCAAATGTATGCTGATGGATAACCGTCCGATCTATTTGAACAATTACAAAATTTGCGTCAAAAAGAATAGAGTGTCAAAAGTACATCGACTAGTTCTATTGACTCAACATCAGAGCTACACAAGTTGAAGATAACGTTGAACAAATCTCAAGGTAGGTCAACAAACTGCATATTTCTTTTCAAGATGAACTCAGTACGATTAGGCTGAGATCTGTGGAGGAATCCTATCACTTTGCATTAAAGGCAGAGAAGTTGTCTCGAAGACAAAAGAGCACTCTGCAAGGAAAAGGAAAATTTCTGTGCAGAGGTAGAACTTTGTGCAAAGATGCCCAAAGTCATGCGCAAGAAGGAGAGATGAGCACCTGGCATTAACAAAGTCATGCATAGAGATATGGAGGAAGATCAACATCCCGAGGAAGAGGATTCAGCAAAACCTATTACATTGTGAAGATACAATATATCGTGGACTCGAGAGTCCACAAGCCACACAAAGTAGTGGCAGTTGAAGAAATGATGCTAGTAATCATGTGGCTTAACATGCGGATGCAGAGAGTCATGTGTCAGCAAGTAGCGCAAAATTACCCAAATGAGGTGAAGCATCTAATGATGAAGCCCAAAAAAGAAGAGAACATGCCCATGCAAAGGAAACATCTATTCATAACCATTTACAATTCTAGAGGGCATTCAACAGTAATAGAGTATGTGATGGCCTTCCTTCTTGACTCATCACTACTTTGACACATAAAGTTAGATTGGAAGAAGATTGGACCATGTAGAGTCTTGAGGAAATTTGTGGAGAACGCTTATGAATTGGAGTTGCCATAAGGGATATACATTCACTTGTTTTCAACCCATATTATGAGGGATAGGTGAGTGGAAGAGAAGGTTGCGCAAAAGAGCATTGCAGACACCAACCACCAAAGCAACAATGCACAAAGTTAAAGGCATTTTGGGATAACATGTATAAAGACAACACGCAAAAAGGAGCTCAAATAACATCTAGTAAAATGGAGAGGTCGAGCAATCGAAGATGCATCTTGGCCTGCAGAAGCGAAGATTGCAAGACTTGGTTATTCCATTTCAAACATTCAAAATACTGCTTGAACAAGGGCTCGAGTTTATTCTTACCTGACATGTATGATGAAGAGCATCCAAGTTCATACGCAATCTTGTATCAATCAAAAAAAAAAAACTTACTTTTAGCAAATAAAATTTTGCACGATGTTAGTGTTAACGTGCAAAAGTAACACCCTAGATATGATGATGACAGATCATTACTTTTGGTGTAACATGGGATGACCTCAACAAAGTGGGACTTGCAAACTGAGATCAACCTCCAGAGAAGGTTGGTTCCTTCTGTCCTAGCCCATTACAAACTAACATACAACTTCAAAATACAACTAGTACTGAAACCTAAACTACAAATTCACAGGGTCCAGGGTTAAGATAGAGTGAAGAAAACTGCAAAATGAAAGAAAGTGATGCACCACAGCTAAAACAAGGTCCAAATCTGACCTATAGAGACACAGATGAAACCACCATACAAGAATCCAATAGAAACACGAAGATTTGCAAGGGACAAGTGAATAAATTTAAAAGAAGGCAAGAGGGTCAAAGGCTCACATCAAATACAAATTATTCAAAGAAAAAGACCACAGTTGCATATCATTAAACGTCTTCTTGTGCATTTACAAAACAGAGGTTTGAGGATAACTTGCAGAATATAGTTGCACAGGTTAGAAGGCATAGAAAATGCAAAACTCTAAGGCAGAGCTTTCAATCCTACAAAAGAGAACCCCATTTTTGTGCAAAGGCACTTACATTTATAGAACATAGGAATAGGAGAAAGGGGAAAGATGGGAGGGAAAGGAATTTAGATTTGAAATTCGAATATGCAAAGAGTATAACGGAATTCGCCACCCACAAATCTTATCGCCATTAACTTCACGAGACAAGCAGTCATCTTCCTCCCCAACACGCAATTAGGTTCGCAGGCAAAGGTATGGGCGATGTTTGAGCTTTTAATTCGGGTAGGTGAGGTGGTTACATGCTTAACTTCTCCATTCGTTCCCATATTTGCATATTTGACCCTTCAAACTTTGTCAAAATCTGAATTTCTTGATGCCAAAATGAAGTGCTTGAGGAGACCTTTCCAATGCCACCGATCTTTTTAAATTTAGAGATCCACAGCGAAAGATATGGCCAAAAAACCATCAACGTTTTGTTCTACAACTCTCATGTGATTCACCTGATATCCGCGGAAAACTTTTGAATCTCCTTTGGTTGGTAGCAATTTTGAATATTTCGCGGGAACTCCAACATTCGGTGGCTTTTGCTAAATGACCCGCGGTTTTTTGGATCTGAACGTCTCTGCGGATTGAGAAATCTACGAGACACTAACTCCCGCGCACCTAGGATACTCGTATGTTCCTCCTCCTCAAACCGCGAAAGCCTAACTCTTTGTTGTGCGGCCTTTGTAGAATACCCGCAACCTTTAGTGTTCCTTGGCTTCTTACTTTGTCTGCCTCAAACTTAACCTTTTGGGGTCTCTGCATCATCCGAGTTTGATTACCCTTCCATCACGGCATTTGAGGAACAAAACCCATCTCTTTGTTTTTTAACTTGACCAACTCCCTATAAGACTTGCCTAAGTCTCCCTTGAGCTCAATTCCCCTTTGTTCTGTGGGTTTGAGAAAACCGCAGAACACTAGATTCCGGAAGTCTACAGAAGACTGAGTCTTAGTATCGTGTGGCTTTTACACAAGATTTTTCTAAGTCCGAGGTTGAGTTTGTAGGTCACCAAAAATAGCCTTGGGGGGTATTTTGGATAACAATTTGGCGACTCAACGGGTTTGTCTTCCTGTTAAAGAGATGATCAGTTGCCTTTTTGCAATCCATTGGGCATGGAGTTGGCTCTTAAAACTTGGAAAACTGGTCAAAGAACTTAGAAATTTCACCCATAAACTCAAAACTGACCTGTAGGTGTTCCTAAAGACTGATTTTGGGATTTGTGGATGAGACTTGTAATTGTCCCAAAATACCTCACTCTAACTATGAAGCAGCTCTAAATTGAAAATGCAACCGCAACCAAGGGGCAAAAAAACTATATACAAACAAAATATCATACATGTCCAAATGGAACACGCAAAGTGTGCACAAGGCACTTATCACTAAGCAAACTACAACTACCAACAAAACATGTGCTCCACAACACTTGGAGGAATTAAAACTAAAATAATATGTACAAGGCAAAACCTTTGCTTCAAAAAAAATGCTTTAGATAGATCCCATTAACCGGAATCATAAGTTCTTTTCCATCCAATTTTGATAATTGGTAAGCATTGTTTGTTTAGCAGCTGGAGATCTCATAAGGGCCACTCCAAATTGTGTCAAACTTTGAATGCTTAACTGGCTTGGCTGTATCTTGATCCCATTTAAGCACCTTCTTGAAAATTCCTACCCAAAGCTTTCCTATCAAAACATTGTTTTACCTGAGCCTGGTTCAGGTCCATTGCTTGCATGGCTCGTTGTCTCAATTCTTCAAGCTTCATGAGCTTTGCATATCTGATTTTAATTGCTCCAAACTCAAACATTTCCAACTGTTTGATGAGCTTTAATGCAAGTAACTCAAGGGATACTGGCAGCCTTGCTTCTTTACCATAAACCAGCTTGTAAGTTGAGATTCATGTTGATCTCTTACGAGTGATCCTATTAGCCCATAATGCTGGTTGCAATCTAGTATGTCATGTCCTTTGGTTCTCCACCAAGGTCCTTCTTATGATTCTCAACATGTTATTATTGATCGACTCGATTTGCCCATTGCCTTGAGGACGGTAATTCGATGAAGTTCTCAAGTAGATTTTGTTTTTGATAGCCCAGTCAGAGATCTTTGTGTCAAGGAATGCTAGAGCATTATCACAAATGATTGTGGAAGGAATGCTAAACGTGGTTACAATGTTTTCATAGAAATCTAGGATGTTGGTTTCATTCGCTTCCTTTAATGCAACTGCCTCTGTCCATTTGGTGAAATAATATGTGGATGTTAGAACCCATTTGTGTCCCTGACTTGAGTGTGGATTGATAACTCCAATGAACTCTAACCCCCACTGCATGAACAGTTGATCCACTAAGATGGGATGAAGTGGAAGGGCTGTTAATTTCTCTTTGCCTGTAAAGATCTAATGTCCCCTTTTTCGAATTAATCGGAAATAAAGGATTCCTAAGCAAGCGACAGTTGAACAATGGAGATCATAAATTATATTTCAGATTTCATCATTTATATTCATGTTTTATTTTTGTATTTCCCCTCTTAATGAGGTCGGTTGGGTCTAGTGCCTTTAATAAGGTTTAATGAAAGATTATAATGGCTCATTAGAAGTTGGAATTTCTTTTATGAGCCTTGGTGCCAAAAGAAGGATATAAAAGAAGATTAAAGGCATCATTTACATCTAAACTTGGCACATTTTATTTTACTTGGGCATTGTGAGCTTGTTGCTCCATGTTCTTGCACTTGGAGACGAAAACCCTCATGTGTACTTGCCTAGAAGGACGAAAACCCTTCTAGAGATTAAGGTAAGGACAGAAACCCTTCTCCTTGGCTTGGGATAGATTTTAAGGGCTGGTTTGAAGAGATATTTGTAATTTCCAACTTGTATTTGATTTATTACGGGTGGATCGACCTACCTTGAGTAGGGTTTGAAGCTTTTGGTGAAGCATTTGAGAAAATTGGTTTGATAATCTGATTTGTAATATTTTATAAGGTCGGAATCTGAAGTTTGGTGCATTTAGAGGGTTTCTAGACCAATATTTCATAATTTTCTTGTGGCTGCAATTTCCAGTTCATAATTAATTTCCAGCAATGAGATATTTAACATTTCATTGTGTTTTTTGATGTTAATATTCCATAAAATATATACATAATTGTGGCGAATGGATTTATGGTGTTTTATGGTGATTTTTGGCATATTTGGTGATAGATAAAGTCGTTGATTTTATATTTACAATCTGCTACAATTTAAAAATCATATCTGCATTTTGTGTGTTTGGTTGAAACCCTTGAAAGGGTCATTACAGTGGTATCAGAGCACGGATTTTCAAAGGACCTAGGGTTTCAATGGAAGATTCCAAGTTTGAAGAGTTGAGGGCACGACTGAACCATATCACATCAAAAGGAAGCAATAAAGTTGCATGGAAGGATAAGATCTCTTATTTTGATGGCAATAACAAACTTTCAGTGAGATCATGGTTGTTAGAATTGGAGGCATACTTGCAATCAAACCCTATGTGTGTATAGGATGCCCTTGAATTCATCCCTTGTTAGTTGGAAGGGATAGCAAGAGATTGGTGGTACCATGTGATAGAAACCCAAGGAGAGGAATCGGTTTGCCTCTTTGATGATTTCTGTCAAGAGATCATGGAAAGATTCGATGTGCAAACTTGCAAGGATGACCAAGGTAAAAGTTCATTGGTATTTAATAATATTTCTTTGGTTTCTAATGATTGTATGTGGCAAAGTGTTGAAGAAAACTCAGATTTGCATGAAGTTGATAAGGATGATGTGGGGGGCAAGTTTGTTTTGAAAAAGAGCTTCCAGTTGCCTTTCATCATGATCAATTCGATGAAAATTCCCAAACAGCAGTTCATAATGGGCTGATTAAGGGAGTTCACACTATAGAAGGAAGCTACGAAGAGTTTCCAAGTATGTGCCCACAAGATTTTGTGATTGGGGTTCACTTACCGGAAGAAAATAGCAGCATTCAGCTTGCTGGTCTGCTCAAAATTACAGCCCATATGAAGCAAAAGGATGAGGTTGGTAACTCAAGCCCAAGCCATGAGGATGATACTTACATGTGTGCACAAAGTACAGATGATTGCATGGCAAAAAATGCTCCATTTGTTGAAGATAAGTGGCTTCAAGGAGGGCATAGTATCAAAAGGAACAACTCATTGGATAATAACATGGGTGGATAGCCCACGGAGTGGTATGTACACTTCCGGATTTTTGTTTCCATCTTTGCATTTATTGGGACATGTCTTGAGTAGTGATAAGAGGATACTAAAGGAAATGATAAGCTTGCAAGTTCCTAATGACATGCACATGAAGAAATGGGATTCGGGTGATCCTAAAGGAGGATTGGAAGAGAAGCTATTCGCTGAATTTCCGAACAACAATAAGGAGAAAACCAGGGAACATGAGCCAAAAGAAGAGGAAAAATCAGATTTGCACCAGGTGAAGACCGCTTTATGTGCATGGACCAAGATAGAATTGGTGAGAAGTTTCCCCCCTTCCAAAGACTATGGTAAGTTTGAAAAGATAATCAATTCCTTCTTTCATTTAATTCATATGTCAATTGTTATGCATGTGCCTAGAAAGGAATTTTGGGATCATGATGATGAAGGCATCAAAGACAACTCACCCAAATTGATAAGGGAAAAGAGAGAGATTTTCAGATTAAGTCCTTCAAATTCATTGCTTACGACATGTCAATTTGTGGATCAACATGAGATGTATGCTAGAGAAATGGATATGGTTTGTAACATAAGTATGGAGAACATTATTTTCAGATCTCATTTCATCATACTTGCCGATTGGCACAAGGAGGCAGCCAGAATGAAAGATAATTTTCAGATTTTCAAGGCATTATGGGTCACCATTGAAGTACTCTCAGCTATGGTCACTTCAATTGGGAGTGATATGCATATTTTCAGGCATAGATTGAGCAATTCGAAGAGGTTAGGTACAACAGTTGATATGCAGCCTGAAAATCAAGTTTTGGTGTTCCAAACACTCTACTTGGGGCAACCAAAAGTTCTTATGTAAACAAGGTAATATTTTCGATTCATCAATTTCGAGACACACTTGTTTGTTGCTTCCTCATTTGTGTGTTAAAGCTGATTATTGTGGGAAAATGGAAAATAGTATGGTGTGCATTTCAAAGTATCATAGGACAACCCATTTACAAGATATAGAAGTGCCACAAATGCATAATGTTTTGTTGCTTGGGGTAATGATTTGGGTTCCAAAGACCCAACCAATCATTGGAGAAGTTTGGCAAAATGTTCCACTTAACATTGAGGGTGGAATAAGCATGTTCAAGGCAGCCATTAGAGGATAATTTTCAGATTTTCAAAACTCTTCTAATCACTCGTGATGAACATTCAGTTGTTGTCACTTCATTGGATGATAGGATGCATATTTTCAGTCATGGGTTGGATGAATTGTGGGGATTATGGACAGCGGTATGCACGCAGGCCAGAATACTTATTTTGGTATACCAAGCATTTATTTTTGGGGCAAGAAAGGAATGCAAGAATGTTGTGTTAAGATCTAATATGTTTGTTGATTTCAATCCTGAGCTTGTTGATCTTCATTTTCTAGCCCGTGTAAGACAATTTTTAGTCCCTATGCTATTCATAAATTTGGTTTTTTCCATAAGATTTCAGTTTGGCAGTTGTTATGATATGGCTATAGAGCTGTGTTTGCAAAAATCAGATTTGGGGCTGCCATTTCCAGTCATGAACAGCAGTATGTTTTCATTTTTGAGAGCATTCTATGGAAAAATGAGGAAGGAGGATTTCCGTTGGAAACAGGAAAGAAATCAGGTTGTGGTGAGTTGTTTTCATATTTGAGGATTCTGATTTTTGAAGGAAGAATGCATGCTCACAGTTTTTTTGGGACAGCCTTGCTAAAGTTTTGGGAAGCCATCATCTGAATAAAATTCGTGACGTGACATCAAGCAACAGAAGAGAGCTAGTTGTCATGTTTCTAAGGCATGACAAGGGGAATGTAAAAGTGTTGTTAAACACTCTTGTTTTCTTTAATATGTTTGCTTCATGTGCAGGTATGTCGAAGAAGAAGCAGTTAAGATCCATTTGGGATCCGGGTCCTTGCAATTGCTGAAGGACAAGCAATTTTGGGTAGGGAGGACTATAATGTCCCCTTTTTCGAATTAATCGGCAATAAAGGATTCCTAAGCAAGCGACGGTTGAACAATGGGGATCATAAATTATATTTCAGATTTCATCATTTATATTCATGTTTTATTTTGTATTTCCCCTCTTAATGTGGTCGGTTGTGTCTAGTGCCTTTAATAAGGCTTAATGAAAGATTATAATGTCTTTAATAGGAGGATATAAAAGAAGATTAGAGGCATCATTTGCATCTAGACTTGGCCCATAATATTTTAATTGGGCATTATGAGCTTGTTGCTCCATGTTCTTGCACTTTGAGGACGAAAAACCCTCATGTGTTCTTGCCTAGAAGGACGAAAACCCTTCTAGAGGTTAAGGGAAGGACGGAAACCCTTCTCCTTGGCTTGGAATAGATTATAGGGGCTGATTTGAAGATAAGATAGATAAGATAAATATATTAAATAGGCAACAAATGACCACAAAAGTAGGTCAATGGGACTGTACAATACAATGCCAAGTTGATCCAGTAGGGAAACCCAAAAGGGTCTCCAAGAACAACAAGAGAAGAATACCTCGACACAGAAGAGGGGGAGGAGGTGGAGGGGGGAACCTAAACACCAAGCCTCTCATCTAACATCCAAGGCCGATTGGAAAAAGTTGGTAATATACTGATGACTGGTATCCGGAACTGAAATGGGTCTAGTGCGTCTATGTCTAGGGGCGAGTCGGGCTCTCTGAGTGAGCCTGGTAGACTGCCACCTGTGAGAGGGGGCCCCTGGTCGAGTACAAGTCTAGCTGCTTTTGATCTGAAAGGTAGCTTCCCTAGTCCTGATAGATCTAGTTTGGAGTATAGCACTAAGATCAAGTCCCCTCATGGTTCCCCTCTCACGGGGGACCATAACAAAGAAGGAGGTGATCTGTCTAGTAGTAGTTTGTCTGGAAGGAGGATGGAGAATCCCATCAAGAATCCTAAGGGATTCCTGCACGTAGAGAGCAAGACACCTCTGATCCTAGTATCTAAAGAAAGTCGTGAATGTCGGATGTTCACGAAACAGACAGTGAAACCTCCCTTTGATTTCATAATAAGTAGGCCATCGGAAGATGAAGTGTTCCTCAGTTTCGACCTCCTGGAGAGAGCAAAGCTAGTAGATCCTCTTAGAGCGATCCAACTAGGGGATCACTCTCAACCCGCAGTCTGTGTGAGCCAACTTTGAACTAGCCCAGGTGTATACGAAGGGCATGCATCCAATGGCGGGAAATGTATGTGGGACGAGTGATAAGTCCATTGTCAACTTTGAGGAAATGTGTGGCGTAGAAGGCCATCTTCGGGTGTAGCTCCTCCTAGGGGTTGGTCCAAAAGAGCTGGATGAACCATCTATAGATGTCATGCCTAATAATTTTGTGCAGGTTCTGCTTTCTCAGAAGACGATGGGCGGGAGCATCCAAGGAGTAGCTGAACGGTGGAAGATGATCCAAGTGGATCCCAAGAGATTCAAGGAGACGAGAAACCCTGACATACCAGCAACGAGCACGGCCCCTATGATTAAAAAGAGCAATGGCCTCGGAGGAACGATAAGCAAGGTAGATGTACCTGTCTCTCCCAATGGAAGAATCCGAGAGTCTCTGGATGCAGTGTAGGAATGAAATGAGGCCAATAATGGCTTCCAGTCTGGAAGGGTGAGCCCCAAACTCGGCCATGATGATATTGTGCGGGACAATCTCCTTAAACTTGATGATGCGTCTTAGCATAAGGGTCTGAAACCGCTCGACAGAAGCCCAATCCGACTCAAGCAAGGAGGGCCCCCAAACCACAGAGCCATAAAGAACTGTGGGTCGCACAAGAGAGTCAGAGAGGGACATCTTAGACACAGTGTTCTGGAAGTGGTAGCGGAAGCACTGTCTCTCCAAGATCGCCAAGGAACCATACCCCTTGTTGATACGGGGTTGTATAGCTGGACGTAAACTGAAGCAATGCCCAGAAAAGAGCACTCCTAGGTAAGTGTAGGAGTTGGTGATCTCCAAATCCTCTTCCCTGTCGAAGAAATGGAAGTCTGAGGTATTCAACCCATTAAAGATCATAACCTTGGTCTTACCAAGGTTGACCATCAACTATTTGTGGTCACAAAAAAGAGCTAAAGCATCTAGCTGTCTCTATAATCCCTCCGCAGAAGAAGCCAAAAGAAGCACATCATATGCGAAAAGAAGAATGTAGATCAGAACCTGGCGAAGAAGACAACCATCCCCCTCCTGGATATGATCCCTGAAAAACTCCTCCAACTTGTCAATGTATATACCAAACAATGTAGGAGACAGAGGGCAACCCTGATTTACTCCAATGGTGCTCTTGAAGAAGTAGAAAAACCCAGTGGCAGTGCGAAGACGGCCCAAAACCTCCTCATACAGACGAGTAATGGCAGCAAGAAGAGTTTCGGAAATGCCAATGTCTCTAAGTTTGTGGAAGAGAGCTTCCCACGAAACAAAGTTGAAGGTTTTCCGAAAGTCCACAAAACAGCAGAAGACCTTGGAAGAACGATGGCGTGGTTCGCCAATGATAGCACGGAGGGTAAGAATGTTGTCAATAGTCTAGTGAGCTGGCCGGAACCCTGCCTGCCATCTGGCTCTAGGATGTTGCTGCTCTAAGAACTCTAAAAGTTGCATGTGGAGGACCGTGGCATAAAGCTTGGAGAAGGTGCGATCCATCATGATCGTCATGTAGTTATTTGGTTCAGAGGTAGGACCTAATTTGTGTATGGGATGGATAATATGGTGGGACCAAGATTGCGGGAAACCTGTACACACCACTTGATTGAAAAGGTCCACGAGGTAGCTGTTGATAGTGTTGATCCCATGTTTGAAGAACTCTTCTTGGAAGCCCTCCTCATTTGCTTCTTTACTGCAATTCATAGTTGAAATGGCCTTCTTAACATTCGAGTAGGTGAAAATGTGGCAAGTAGAGGGTGGAGACACAACCTAGATTTGGGGCCGGCTTGGGATATCGTAAAGGGTGGAGGTATGTGTAAACATAGTGCGGGGGTCAAGATCAAGCGATAATGGGGAATGTCAAGGGAGGATGGTACACCAAAAGTGCTTCGGGAAGTGTAGGAGTGAAGTGAGGAGTTCCCGTCTCCTTTGAGAAATAAATGTGCCCTTTTTGTGGCGAAGGAGATGGCGGTCGGCAATCTTGAGGGAGGGAAAGGAGGAGAGGTCGTGGGTAAAGGCAAAGCAGAGTTAACGATGAAGGATTTTGCAGTCGTCATCATACCATTGGTTCATGGGACAGGTCCTTGTGCTTGGAAGACTAGAGGTGGAGTGGGGGTAGGAATGCAAGGTTGCCTCGTGGATAGCAGAGGCGAGGAGATTATACATCCTGTCAGTGGAGAGTAAAGTAAATTGAGACAAGGGGGGGAGAAGCTGGCGGAGGTTAGAGGAGAAGGTTATGGGGTCACCCTCATCAAACTTCGGGATGGTACAGGGGAGGTGGGAGGGTTTTTGGCCTTGGGGAGGGTAATCTCCAAAGAAAAGGAAAGGGTAGACTAGTCAACAAGGGGGATAGTGGAGATGGAGATATCGTGAACATAGGGAAGCAGGTTAGGGGTAGTCATGACGTAATCCACCACACTCACACCACCACAATGAGGCCTGTAGGTAAAGAACGAAGAATCTGGGAAACAAGATATGCCATTAAAGATCAGCAGGTCATGGGATTCCCCCATTTGCAAAAGATGCCGCCCATAAGAAGTCAATGGTCTTGCCTCATCGTCAGAGTCTCTCTGAAGACCAACCGAATCAAGGTCCACCTCGAGGGTACAAAGAACATTGTCTGTCCTATCCTATAAAGGAATCTGGGAGTTTTTGGTATGTGCATTGAAATCACCCAAAAGAATGACCTCCCCAACCACTGAAAACTGAGAAATGCTCGTGGTAGATCGAAGAAGGGATCCCTGTTTGGGCCATTGTCAATGGCAAAGGAAGAGGAGACTGAGGGGAAGTAACAAACTTGCTATATATATGTCCTTGAGGTGATGTGAAGTCCGTCTGACACTAATCCAAAATAAGCGAGCAAATTCGTCCTCTACAACCACTAAGATTCTGTTCCGAAGAGTGTCCCTAACTAGGCAAGCAACCTCGCCAGAACTTCTAACCCTTCCAGAGCTCCTAGTGTCCTGCCTGCAAACACAAAGCCAGTAGTATCCTCTAACGTCTAGGAGAGGACGAACTGGGCTCACAGGAGTCTCTGTGACAAAGAGGAGGTTCGAGTGGCCCAGAGCATCATATAGGAGACCAAGAGAAGACCAGTAGGATCCGTTCCCATTCCAGCATGCAATGGAGATGCCCTTGTTCCCACACCTCTCCCAGCAGGACCATCATTTGAGACTGGAACCGGGAACCTAGCTCGAAGGAAAAGTGTCTCGAATCACTGCCCTAAGATTTCGAATCACTACCCATTTCCCTGCTTTCTTGGCTGCCATGACCATCTCATAGGATTGATTAAGTTCTGCCACCTGAGCTCTAGTGAGGTCTTCATCTAGGAAGACCTTATTAGGGAGTGAGAATAGTTTACGTTTGGCCCTGAGCCTGACTTCTATTGATTTAAAGCAAAAGAAGAGTGTGGAGTCCATGCCAAGCCACGCTCTATCGAGTTGCACATCCGGTAGCCCCAATTTATCAGTGATGAAATCTGATGCAATGGCTAAAGGATCAGAAGGAGAAGGTGTGGGAAGCCCTCTCACCTTGAGGTTGAGATCTTTGGCTCGCCTTGTTCTTTCTTTTGCAAGTTTTGTATGTAAAACTTCCTCTACAACGGTAAGAGGGGTGGGATTTTGGTCCTTACCTTTTCCTTTAATGATATGTGCCCAAAAATCAGATTGTTTTCTGAGAATTTCTTGCTGAGTCTGAATCTCTTCTTGTTTGTGCTTTAGGTTTGTGATTTTCGCATGTAGTAGGTTAGCAGCTATAGGATTGGTCTGAATTGTGGTATCTGCAAGCTGTCTTCTCAGTGAAATGTTATCTGCTTCCGCTTTCTCCATCCGAGACATCAGTTCGAAAACTTTCGTACGCAAAAGCTCTTTTAGAGGATTCCAAAATCTCTAATGTATGGTGTAATTCTGCTATGACGTTGGGTAAACCATCTTGCTGCCTCTGTTCGTCTCTTCCAGTGGATGGGGTTATCTGCGCAGCGCAGGTGGATGGGGACATTGTTGGCATCGTTGGAGGAAATACTGCCTGTATGGGTGTCAGGATGAGAGGGACGCTGGGAGACTTCCCCAAGTTATCGATTAGGTTGAAAGAGGGCTTGTGCATAAAGGATGGGGCTGGAAAGTGAATCAACGTTGGGGAATTGTTGGTCGAAATGCTGCAAGAAAGGGACACGATGGGACAGGAGAAAGACGCGAAGCAGTAATGAAGGGGATGTGAGGGTGAACGGTGGTGGGGAAGACTCTAGTGCAAAACCGAGTTGCAGGCAACCAGCAGGAGGAGAATCGACAGGGAAAAAGGAAAGGGGAAGGGAAAGTCGTGGGTCCACGGGAAGAGAAAAAACAGCAAAGCAAGAAGCGGAAGGGACCCCAACGAAGGAGAGATGCAAGGAAGTGAGAGAGCAGGTCGTGGCTTCCGTTGGAAGGTCTAGGAATAGTAACAGGAACCGTGGAGATCCCAATCAACAAATTGTGAATGGGAGGGAAAGAATTTGCCTGAGTCGTGAGAGGAAAGTGTCGACCAGGCAGTTGCGATTCCCAAGAAAAAGCAATGATGTGATTCACAGGTAACAGTCGAGATTCACAGGAGAAAGGGAAGTCGTGGTTCACAGGTAAAGCGTGATTTGCAGGCATGGTCGCAAGGCACAGGCATGGTTGCAGGAAAGAGGAATTGTTTAAATTCTGCTACTTGATTTTTATAACAACAGCAAGCGAAAAGCAATAAATCAGCAAAAACAAAGCAACCAAATCATAAGAGATATTTGTAAGTTCCAGCTAGTATTTGATTTATTAAGAGTGGAGCGACCTACCTTGGGTAGGATTTGGAGCTTTTGGTAAAAGCATTGGAGATTTGTAATATTTTATAAGGCCGGATCTGAAGAAATCATAAGAGATATTTGTAAGTTCCAGCTAGTATTTGATTTATTAAGGGTGGAGCGACCTACCTTGGGAAGGATTTGGAGCTTTTGGTAAAGCATTGGAGATTTGTAATATTTTATAAGGCCGGATCTGATTTGGTGAATTTAGAGGGTTTATATACCCATATTTCATAATTTTCTTGTGGCTGCAATTTCCAGTTCATAATTAATCTCCAGCAGTGAGATCTTCAACATTTCTTTGTGTTTTTGGCTCTTAATATTCCATAAAATATATACATAATTGTGGCAAATGGATTTATTGTGTTTTGTGGTGATTTTTGGCATATTTGATGATAGATAAAGTCGCTGATTTTATATTTACTGTCTACTGCAATTTAAAAATCAGATCTGCATTTTGTGTGTTTGGTTGAAACCCTTGAAAGGGTCATTACAAAAAAAGGCACACTTCTTACATTTTCTAACCCATGCATGGCAATGTTTGAAGAGATGTGGCCAATAGTAACCACCCTTCACGGTTCTGAGTGTTTTTGTCCTTGGAGCAGAATGTCTTGTTGCCTCTCCATCATGAAACTCATGCAGTATTTTCTCAATCTAATTTTCCTTAATGCACCTCAAGAGAACACCATTCGCATCTTTTCTAAAAAACTTGGTCAATAAGCACATAAGGGATGGATTGTAAGTCTAAAATATCTCCTATTGGCCTTGTTTAGGCCTTGGGGACACTGGCCTGTTTGTAGAAAGTGCACAAGGTTGCGGGTCCAGCAGCTGGTACGCAAAGTATCTGCGGATTCGTCTTAGTCATGTTGGAGTACCAAAACAGTTTCTTCTTCATGTCGCGGCTCGAAAACTAGTTGTTCACACAAACCTTTGCCCCTTACCAACTTGGTTATCTTGATGTCCACATCATACTTCGTCACCTTGGTGATCCAACTAGCCCTTTTTTCGTTCAAATCTCTGCTCAAGAGAAAATCCTTCACACTGGGATGGGATACCATCAAGCAGATTTTGTTGTTGGATACCAAGTGTCTGAACTTTTTCAAACTTCTTATGACAGCCAGAGCATGCTCCTCATCAAATGAGTATCTCACCTAGTAATCCTCCAAATCTTGGCTGAAAATGCAATAGATTGCTCCAAACCTTCTTCATCTTGCTGAACTAGCATGGCAAATATGGTATTTGTGCCTCCAAAGGCATACAAGGTGAAATCCTTAGAGAAGTCCAGATTGATGAGGGTAGGGGCTTGTGCTATTGCTTCTTTGATGGCCTCAAAACTGTCCTTCCTTTCCACAGTCCATTTGAAAGGCGCATTTTTCTTTAGCATAGATGTCAATGGTTTGACATGGTTGGCAAAATTTGGAATGAAACGCCTGACAAAGTTGATCCTTCCCAGGAAACTTTGTGATGCTTTCTTATGACTAGGCAATGATAGTGTCAAAATGGCACTTACACTCTCTGGATCTATTCCAAGCCCTTGCTTAGAGACAACGTGGCTTAGAAACTTGCCTTCATGTACGAGGAAAGAGGTGGTCATTTGCATCCTTGGAGAATACGGTGATATCATCAAGGTAGACAAGGACCATATTATTATCCATTCTTTTGAATGCCAAATCCATGGCTCTTTGAAATGTTGCTCCCCGCATTGGACAAACCAAAAGACATCTTCTTGTAGGCATAGGTTCCCCATTTAGTGGTAAAGGTTGTTTTAAATTGATCTTCTTCCTTCACCATAATTTGATTGTATCCTGAGTAGCCATCCAATAGGGAAGACCTCTCTGAACCTGCTACCATTTGCAAAATCTGCTCCATAGAAGGCAATGGATATGATCTTTCAAAGATGCCTTATTCATATCTCTGAAATCAACACACAGACTGATTTCTACATTTCTCTTCCGCACTGGGACCAAATTTGCAACCCACGTTGAATGCTTGATGGGGAAAATGATGTTTGCCTCAATCAGCTTGTTCAATCCCTTCATCATAAGAGGCTCAATCCACGGATTAACATACCTCCATTTCTATCTAATGGGCTTAGCTATTGGATCTAGCTCAATAGTGTGAACCTCTAAGGTCTTCATACCTCAAGCAAAGACATCAACATACTCTTGACAAAACTCTACAAAAGCATGTTTTTCTTGAGGGATGCATACCTTGCCAATCTTGAGTAACTTGTCCTTTCCAACTGAAATGGGTTCATAATCCTCACATTTGACTGTCATGTTTTCTTTTTCCCTTCTAAGCTGGTCATCTAGGTTGAAAATGGATTCCAAAGTGACTAAGCCTTTGGGCAGCTTGTTCAACCTTAGTTGAAAAATCTGATCTTCATACCGTTGTTCCAACTTGTTCTAATTTCTTGAAGAGAATTCAACCTCTTCTTGGATGAAGTTGATGACATGTTAATCAATCTCAAACACTTGCCAATTGGTGTTATTGTCTGGTACCGCGGGTCTCATCACCACTTGGATATGCGGTTGTTCCCTTTCTCTTTTGACATCTTCAACAACATCAAATCTTGCCCCTACCGCAGCTAACCTGCCTCCAGGCTCATTTTCTCCCTTTGGTATGGCACAGATATTGAAGGATTCAAAATCCTCCAGAATGTCCCATAGTCTATGTTTGTAAGCTCTAAGCAAATCATTCTTATCTGCACTCATTTTTCTGACCTAGTTCACAATTAACTCGCTATCCCCAAAGGTCTGCAATAATTTGATCTTCTTTCTTGCCCATTACAGACCATGTATGAGAGACTCATACTCTCCGGAGTTGTTAGAACAGCTGAATTGGAATCTGAAAGCAAAAAAATACTTCATACCAATAGGAGACATAAGCACTACACCTCCTCCTGCTCCTTGTCTGCTTCTTGAACCATCAAAGAACATTTGCCAAATGTCATTATCCTATTCATCCTTTGATTTCAGAATGTCAGGCATAGATGAACTTTATTCATGCACACAATAGATGTTGAGGCCAACTTCTTCAATTTTTTTGTATGGATCAAAACCATGACACTCAGTTCCCCATTCATCAAGTAGTGAATTTGGGATACCTTCAGTTTCAATATTCGCTTCTTGGACACTTGGGTGATCTTCCAGATCAAAAATGGAGCAATTTACATTGATGGGGCTGGGTGTATAAGGTTCTCAATGATATGTGGCAATAGGCTCCGACCTTATAATGACCTTGGTACCATACCTAGATCTAAAAAGCATACGCGACTAATCCGCAAATAGGTATCCTCCAATCTTAGAAGTGAAATCCCGAGAGAGGCACAAAACAAAGAATGGGAGGAGGTCGATGATGAACACATCCAACAGAATTGAGAAGTGACACATATTAAACCACTCCTTGAGAGAGTGACACATATTCAACACCAAATTGATTTGTTATTTGTTTGAGCATCCCTGAACTGCTTGCCTCTGAGTCTATCATGCAATTGTGCACCAGTTGATTACCTATGATGAGAGACACATAGAAAGGTGGCACCTTTATGATTTTACCTGATTGGTCATCCTTCTACCGAGGTGCATTGGTGAGCATAACCTTTTCCTTGTCCTTGGGTGTCTGGCGTGGTGCGAGAAGATAAGCCATGGCAGCTTGGAGAACATCTCTCTGTCCAGGGATAGTTAGAGATTCCCACATTGAGATGATCACATTAGTCCTTTTCATTTTCTCTAAGATGTTGAAAGGCGTACCCGCGGGCTTTTGCAATAGAGGAGCGGAATTTTCCCTCCTTGTTTGTTCAGTCTACGGCTTTGCTTTGGATGGCGGAAACTCTTCAATCCGCGGATTACCTTTGATCAGCGGATTCTCCTCGCTGGGCTAGTCCACCATGTTGTATGTATTAGTAGTGCACTGCAGCTTTGCTACATTCCTCAGGTCGCTTGTTAAAACCCGAACCCGCTCAAGTTTGCGGGTTGTCTAATTTGGGAGTGCAGATTTGGTGAGATGAAGGGTGAAGTGCTTGCTTCCACATGCCTTCTTTTTGACCTAGTGTTCACAGCTACACTTGATGAAGGTAATTGATTACTCTCCTGCAATTGATTGATTCCACAAAACTCTTCCATCTGCCAGTTTACAAGCGAAATATCACTTGACGGCATTTCTTGAGTAACCTCCTATCGCGGATTTACTTTTGCAGGTGCATCTTGAGAGGAGGAAGCATTTTGTATTGCCATTGCTTGGCTTAGAATACAATTGGGGCAAGTGGCTTGGTTATGGGGAAGGTTATAAGGGAAACACCACTCATAATCTTGCACAAGATTATTTTGCACTGGAATGAAAGGTTTCGACGAACTAACCGCGTTTGGGTTATAGGATTGAAATGGCTTTGCTAAAGTAATTTGATTTTGAAGAGGCGTTTGGAATGGCAGTTTGTTTGGCGGATAGGGAAACTTGTTAGCTTGGTATGGGGACTAGTAAGCCCTGTTATTTTGACCTTGTTGCCTCTTCAGGGATACCAACTCATTTCCAAAATTTTGCAACTACTTCATGACCTCTTATAACTCACTTGAGGGATTGGCAGAGGTAGATGTTTGACTAGAGCTTTGGCTCCTTGGGGATGGGATGGGAGCTAATTCAAAAGTTTGAGAAGGTGTGGGTATTCCTGCCTCTAGAAATATAGGCATTGAAGGTCTAGAGGCAAGTTTCCCAGCCTGAATGAGACTATTCTCAGCTCTATGGCAATGTCATAAGCATCTGGTAAGGTTCTGACCCCCCATAGACTGAATCATGACTAATATGTCACTATTTCGAGCCCTTAGATAATAAAGGAATGCATATTGAGGTGTAGGTCTTACCACTTGTGGGATTCTATCCCAAGACCTCTAAAATCTTATATTTAAAACATGCATTAACTCGTTAGGTGCCCTTTTTGTTGTTGTCAACTACTCTACCAAAGATAGATTGATTTATATTCAAAGTTCTTGCAAAGAGCTTCTCCTAACTCATCCCAAGTGGTAATAGAATTTATTCTGAAGCCCCTATACCACTGCAGAGCCTTTGCCTTGAAAGAAACCACCAATAATACATTTGCAGAGATTTGAGACAAGGAAATCAAGAATCCCTAGATGTGATTGTGGGTTGAAAGATTATAGACAATTGCTACGGAAATGGAGGACACAGAAATATGAGCTAAAAGGGTTAATGAAAATTTTCTTAATTAACCCTAGTCAATCCATTGGAGGGTAAAACATGTTAGATATGGCACAGAGCCTGGATGCAGCAAACTTTTTGGCCAATGTGGATGGCAATTTTCTTCCACACAAGGATCACATTAAGTTGGAGAAATCCCTCTTTACAAACCATGGTGGGAACAATTTCCATTTTTGTGCTTTGTTACAGGGGGTGCCTGGGATTCTCCAAGGGCAAAAAGAAATAATTGAGGCAGTTGGCACCAACTCTCCCCAGCAACCCCTGTTAAGCAACCCCAGTGTTGTTCAGACTCATCCTCGAACGAAGATGACGAGGAGGTAATTGTCCTTGCTGCAAGAAAATTAGAGCATTCTAGAAAAACCATGGATGTTATACCAAATCTCTCTACTCTAATTCAAAAGCAAACACTCAGATTGAGCTAGAAAGAAAGGAAGATATATATGCAACATACCAAAAAGAGGATTCTTCCTTAGATTATTGGATTTGCTCACAAAGATGGACCATTGGTTGCTTAAAAGTCGACTTTGAGTATGAATTTTTGCAGCACCTCCCCTTAAAAGATTAATAATTGCTTGATGGATGATGATGGTTTGATGGATAATGATGGCTTGATGATGGTTAATCAAAGAGCTTGGTATGCTAATGGATTCGCACTCAAGGTTTCTTTCATGGAGGATGGCTTGATTTATAGTTGAGGGGTGGAGGATTCTGTGGCTAGGATGAAGCCATGTTGGATTTGGATCAAGAGTTGAGGATGTTTGAGAGGCTGGAAGATTCTAGAGCTTTTCCTCCACTCATGGAAGGTGGTAGAGTAGGAGAGTTCTAGAATTAGAAAATTCTATAAAGGTGGTGTGTTAAGATAGAATTAGATTAGAAGTTAATGATGATTACATGGGAGATTAATTGGACGATTGTAGGATAGCTTAGGATAGTAGGTGGGTAAGTTGGTTAGGGAATATTAAATTCCTAAAAGTGTGAGAGGATATGATCAGATGATTGGTTAGGGAAATTAATCAAAATAAAGGGATTTTGTGGGATGTTATAGGATTAGATGTGATGAAGAGATAATATATAAATGGGATTATTTGACAGATAATACGGACAACAAGCTAGGGATATGGATCTGAAACCCTCACCAAAGAATGCTCTACCAACTAGGAATGGATCTCTCACTGATCCATAGGGATCCAAAATGACTCTACTTCATCAGATCAGTCAGCACGAAGAAGGAAAAATAATACACGTAGGTTATGTCTTTATAGTAACATGACCGCCGCTCTATGCAGAGCGGCGGTTACAGAACCACTGCCCAACCAGGGTGGCGGTCCTAAGACCGCTGGTCTGCATTGGGCGGCGGTCGTGGCTCTTTCGGACAGAAAACAAAAATATGAAACGAACAGCACAGAATTTGGAAGGTTATCTGTGTCTCTTCTCCTCCATGACCTTTCCCATTCTCCAGTGCACGGGAGGACATGAGAAAGGCTATAAATACATGTCCGTAGAAGAGAATAAGGGCATCGAAGCATGAAAGCAAGTGAGCAAGAAGTTCTTAGTGCTAGAATTGTGTTTTGTAGAAGACAGGAGTGTTGAGACAGAGCAAGCAAGTAATTGGGAGGAAGTGTGAGATATTATCTACTTCTCTTTCATACTTATTGTAATTTATGTACTTATTGTTTTGAGTTGGCCAATAAAAGTGGGAAGAAAGAGCAATTGCCCTTCCAGACTGGTTTTTCCTCCTCTGGAGGTTTCCAAGATAAAACTTGTTGGTGTTTATGAGTTTATATTCTTTCCTTTCCTGCAATTATGGATTCTAAGCATAAGCAAAAATTCATTCACTAGCTATCTCTGTCATTTTCTAATAGAAACTATAACAGCAGCATTTAATTTGTGATTCTGTGGATAATTCCAAAGTTGAAGAGTTTACAGATCACTCACTGCCGAAGCTAGGGATCCTGCAAAATCTGACCTCCACAAGCAAAAGAACTCCTAGAACATGCAGCTCTAGGGTTTGCACTTGAACAAAATCTGAAAATAGAAGTAGATGATTCCCCCTCAAATAACCTCAAGGGGAAATATATAATCATTCTCCAAAAAGATGTTATAATCCCCACCGTAGATCTCATCCAACTCAAGGAAAATCCAATGCTCACCATAAAAGAAGCCTTTATTAACTCCTAAAAGACCAAAGAAACACTAACGCCCCATTTTGGGATCTTCCCATGTGCAAAATTATAACTTAAGTGACTTTATTGTGAACATGTTAAAAAAATGACTTAAGTTATCCCAACTATGAAATATAACATAAAGTAACACATAGTCACCTATCACCTAAATCAATGACAAAATATAACATAAGGTGAAGATGGTGACGAAAACCCATACCTAATAGCCTCCAACGTGTCTAACCTCTTGGGTATGACCATGGCTAAGACTAAGGTAAGCCTCCTAAGCCTCTTGCGTAGGAATGGCAACATTACAGTCCTCCCTTCCCGAAATTTGCTTGCTCACAAGAAAATGCAAACCAAGATGCTATTAAATTTTCTCTCCCTCCCAAGTAGCATCCTCAAGTGGCAAATCCTTCCACCGCACTAGATATTCTATAATAACCTTGATTCTGATCTTCCTTTGCCTCACCTCAATAATAGTCTCTACTTCTAAAACCAACTTTCCCTCCTCATCCGAAGTTGGCAAGTTTGTAGACGGTACGATATGTAGTCCAAGTGCCCTTTTGAGGCACGAAACATGGAAGACATTGTGGATCTTGCTCTATTCTAGACGCTACAACGCATATGCAACTGCCCCAATCCTCCGTATTATCCTGTATGGCCCATAGAATCATGGTTTCAACTTCTCAACGCCACTCTTTTTAAGTGAGGATTGCCTGTAGGGCTCCAATCGTAGAAAGACCAAATCTCTTACCTCAAAAGACCTCTCAACCGAGTGTCTATCTACATAAACTTTTTGTTGATTTTGTGCTTTTTGCAGATTCTCCTTGAGGGCCTTCAGAATATCTTGGTTCTCCTGTGACCAATCGCGAGCTTTGGGAGCTCGGCTATCTGACCGTACCAGGTCCACAAATGATGAAGCATTGTATCCATACAATGCGTGAAAGGGAGCCAATAGAATACTCATCTAATAGGTGGTATTGTAACAATAATCACCCAAGTGTAGCCAACTAACCCATGCACGATGATGTCCTGTTACATAGTTACGTAAATAGCCCTCTATCCACTTATTGACTATCTTTGTTTGCTCATTTGTCTGTGGATGATAGCTAGTACCAGGATTCAACATCGTACCTGCAAGTCGGAAAATCTCCTATCAAAATGTGCTCATGTAACGGCCATCCCTGTCACTGACAATGTTCTTAGGTAAGCCATGAAGCCTAAAAGCACATGTGAAGAATGTTTGTGCTACCTGTGGTGCCTTATGCCCAAAAGGCATAAAAAAGAAATGGGCATACTTGGTCAATCAATCGACCACCACATAGATGCAATTGTGCCCATGAACTGAGGGAAGGCCTGTGATAAAATCCATACATATGCTCTCTCGTTTATGCTCAAGGATAGGAAGAGGTTGTAGAAGTCCTCGTGGAAAAGTATGCTCAGCCTTGGTTTATTGACAAATCAAACACTCCCTAATATGGTTAAGAACATCGTCCTTTAACCCTTTCCATGTGGTGTCCCCAAATTTCACCCTGAAATCTAGGACTACCCTATATAAAAAAAAAATCGTACTTTTAAAATAATGGGTCGTTTTGTGTTTTTATTGCCGGAAAGTTTCTGTATTGTGTCAAGATATTCCCAAGGAGCCATATAATCCATTTTCAACAAATACCCAAATGCCCAAAATTGTTTTATTTTGTCGCTGGGGTTTGCCTACGAGAAATTTGTATTTAATTATTTTGAGCCCCGTTTGAGGCAATTTGTGCTCCGGTTTAACCCTGTTGTGATCGTACATGTCAATATTCCCATATACCAGTAGGGTTTTAACCAGGAATGAATCTTGGGCTTTATTTGTGACTTCTAGCAACGTTTTGTGTTTTTCGTGTTTTCCCGTTTCGTTTTCTATGAAATTTCTCTGGATCAATTCCTTTGTCGGTTTGGTATGATTCTTTGCCTGGAGTATCTGGAGATCACCTATGCACGTTGTGCCAGAAGGAATTCGCCATCGGAGGTCTGGTTCTCTCGAAAAAGATGAAGTCGTGCACCAAAAAGCTTCTTCTAGGCAGGCCGCATTTTTGGAAAAGGAGGGTTTGAAGTGAATCATGGGAATTTGTAAGCAGCAGTCTTGTATTCAGACTTTGTGTTGAAACCCCTGAGAGCCACTTAAAGCAAAGGAATACAAAGGAGCAAATTTCCAGAGAACTTTGTGTCACGGTGCATTTTGTTTCTAGCTTTTTATCTCAGATCTTCTAATAAACTGTGTTATTTTAGATCTAGATCTGAAGTTGCCTTTGCTTATAATTTTGTGTGTTGATATCTATTGGTTTCTTCTATGTGCATGCAATCAACTCTGTTATCTATTGATTGGATTGCACATCTTCCCTATTTCTTCCCTGTGTTTTCTTATTTCCTTCTATAAATATTTCCTTTCTCAAACAGTTGCTTACTTGCTGCAAAACTATACAGCTATGGTTCATGAGTTGAATAGTTAAAGTTAAACCCCCATATAGATATTAGCATATTTTTATTGACAAATCTGACATGGGAACCTCACCGGTAAATGAGGGAGATTTATCTCATGACTGCCTAAGTTTTCAGCTATGGAGAAAATCTAGCCAACACCATGGAAACCTCTCTCTAATGTATATATAGGTCTTAAAATACCCAGGATGTCATGTTAAAGGTGTATCATGTACTGCTCGAAGGATCTTCTCCTTCATCTTGGACACTGGTACAAGGAAAATCCTATCCTTGTAGTATATTTGGTCATTCAAGACTTTGTATCCTTCATCTTGGATAATGTCATCCAAGGTCTCACATGCAAACTGGCTCTTGGAATACTCAGCAAGTATGTGAGCCATCCAATCAGCTAAAATCTTTGACATAGAACTAATCATAGAATCAAGGTAAGGTCTCCTAGATAAAGCATCAGCTACCGCATTATTCTTACCTTTTGAGTACTCTATGTCAAAGTCATAAGCTTGTACCTTGTTCACCCATCTCTAATGGCAATCATTGAGATCATTCTACCCCAAGAAAAACCTCAAATTGTTGTGATCCATAGGAACCAAAAATTTGTTGTTTACAAGATATTGCCTAAATTTGACCAATGCATGCATAATGGCCAACATCTCCTTGTCGTAAATTGAGTACCCCCTCTCTACAATACTCAACTTCCAACTCTCACAGGAAATGGGATGTGTATCCTGCATAAGTACAGCTCCTATGCCCTCACCTGATACATCACACTCTAGTACAAATGGTCGAGTGAAATCTGGTAGTACAAGGACTAGACATGACCTCATCACCTTCTTAGTGTGATCAAAAACCTGTTATGTTGAATCTGACCAAGCAAAAGCCCACTTTTTGGTCAAGTCTGGCAATGGTGCAGTCAAGCGAGAGAAGCCCTTCACAAATCTCCTATAGTAAGTACATAAACCTAAGAACCCTCTCAAATGTGTCAAATTCCTCGATGGTGGCCAATCCAATATCACTTGAATCTTTGCCCTGTCAACCTTGACTCCACCTCCTCCAATCACACAGCCCAAGTATAATAGCTCTGTCATGCCAAACTCACACTTACAAGCCTTCGCATATACCGAGCTAGCCTCCAAGATACTCAATACCTCATCAAGATGTGTCATGTGATCCTCCCATGTCCTGTTATAGACCAAAATGTCATCAAAGAATATCAACATGAACTTCCGCAGGTGGCAGTTGAACATATGGTTCATATAGGACTGAAATGTAGTGGCTGCATTAGAAAAACCAAACGGTATCACAAGAAACTCAAAATGAGCATGGTGGCATCTGAAAGTTGTCTTTTACACATCCCCCTCTCTGAACTTGATCTGATGATATCATGATCGCAAATCTATTTTAGAAAAATACATTGCACCATATAGCTCATCAATATGAAGCACGGGATAGTTATTCTTAATGGTTTTCGTATTCAAGGCACGGTAATCTATGCACCTACACATGGTTCCATCTTTTTTACCAAAACAACCAAAGAAGCAAAGGGACTGAAACTGGGCTTGATATGTCCCATATCTAGGAGCTCACGTATGGTCCTCTCAATCTCATCCTTAAATTGTTTGGGGTGACGGTAAGGCTTTGTGACCACGGGCTTTGATATGCTTCGAGGTATATCAATGAAAACTGTAATTTGCTTGTCCAGTAGGGCCTGGGCATCAACATGATACTCTGGCCTATCCTTGTCTGAATTCTTGGTCGAAACCAAGCATTGAACTGCCCAATCCACATCATTGTGCCTGAATATCCTCTCCATTTGTTTGGTCATGACAACTCTAGGTGCATCTGAAGTTGATCCTCTCAAGACCACATTCCTACCATCATACTTAAACTTCAAGCCTATCGTCTGAAAGTTAGTTTGAAACTCACCAAGTGAGTGAAGCCATTGTACTCCAAGCACTATGTTGGTCTCACCAATACCAACAATATAGAAAACCCTCAATAGTTGTACAGTTCCCCATAGTGATGCTCAATTATGGGACCCTTTGTGTACATCTCATGACTCACCATTGGCCACAACAACATTGAAGCCCACGAAATCTTCTGTCTGTAGACCTCGTCTCTCCACCAAAGTGGCATCAATGAAATTGTGGGTGGCCCCACTATCAATAAGAACTACCACATTTCGTCCTTGCATGACTCCTCGATCCTTGAATGCCATGTACCTGAGGGTACTAGACAATGTAGGTATGGTCTCAACAGGAAAAGTCTCCTCTGCAGTCTCAACATCAGCATTATCCAATGCATCACCATCATCAAGCTCATGAGGTTCTAATACCTCATCTCCCTCGTCATCACTATCCTCAAAAGACCTCAATATATTGGGCTTTGTCTTTCCCAAAGCAATTATGTCCACATGTCCATGGTTAACGACACTCGAAACATAGTTTTTTCGCCTCAATTCCTCCCTAAGCTCTAGTGAAATGACCGGCTTCCTAGCCGAGTACTGTCTCCTGTCATCGTGTCTAGGTGGAGGCATTTTCTGCTGAACTGTGGGTGTAAATCTAGATTTTGGAGTAGACAACTCCAAATCTCGAGCTCTCCTAATGGCCTCATGTAATGAAGGAGGTTCAAATGCCTTCACAAATCCAGCCAAAGCAATTGTCAACCCGGCTATGAATAATGAAATCAACCTCATCTTGAAAATATCAACAACCATCACTTAAAGTCTCTGAAAATCTGCAATGTAGACATCCAAGGAACATGTCTGTCTCAAGTGAGTTAACTCCCTAAAGAATATATCAAGATCTCTCCTATCAAATATGTCCTCTAACCTCTGTGTGAACTTTGTATAAGTAGTAATGTGCATGTGCCCTTGTGTCACTAGCCCATGATGTCACCAATCATGTGGATCTCCCTCAAGATGTAGGATTACAAACTTAATTGCATCCTCCTCACGCATGGGGTTCAAATCATAATCAGTCTTCAGCTTTTGTACCCATGACCGTGCGGTACACTTCTTAGAGCCATCAAAGTGTGGAATAGAAATCTACCCAAAATGCCTTTGTAATTCAAGTACCGCCATATGATGATCTCTCTTGGGCTTGCTTACAATCTTCATCTTGCAATAATCTAGAAAGGGCATATTATATTTGAAACCCTCGCTCAAAGATTGGTATTTCCTCCGACAAGAATCATCATCAAGCGCATTTGTTGGTTCCCCCACATGTGATGCTTCAAAATCTTTCAAGAAAGAGGGCTCATGAAGACTCAAAGGCTTGTTAGAAGAATGGAGGGATTACTACCCCGAAGTACTGTTCTCACCTTTTTCCCTATTATTCCCATATCTGATTTGATTCATGTTTTGTGTGAGCTAGCTCAAGTAGAGGTTGGTTGTCTCTTGTTGTTTCAACATGTGGATGAACATTTTCTTCATAAAATTCTCATCAAGCTCGTCCACATTCTCTTCCTGATCTGCCATATTTTGACCTTTCAAGGTGTATTCCACCTAGAATATACCTTCATTCGCTACCCAAACAGGTTGTAGGAAAGGTGGCTCTGATGCAACCGAACTATCCCATTTTCCGGATAAATCCTAAAAAATAGTTGCAGACTAAAATTCTGATTTTGATGACAACAGTGAACAAAATCTGAATGACAACAGTGAACAAAATCTGAAAACACCCAAACCCCAACGCCTAGGGAAAAATTGAGATCTATCACTTCCAGCTACTCAAATTTGACGAAATTAATACCCAAGATGGCTAAAAATATATATAAAAAAGAATATCCAATCAGATTTCCAAAATTCTGATAATTGAATTTTTAATGATGAAAACATAGTTGAAACTTGCAAAATTAATCACTCTAGAAACACTTGGAATCTTATTACAGATGATAGCTCAAAAGATAGATAAATCCAGTATCTATCCAATGAATATTCAAGCACAATTTTCCAATGGGTGGAAGGCACCTAAAATTGCTCCTCAAATCTGGAAATGAGTAGACAAAACCTTAGAAAATAGTTCCAAATCTGAACTGAAAATCTAAATGCAAAAGGTTGTAAATATGAAATATCCCCAAATACAGACAGCAAGCTAGGGATATGGATTTAAAACCCTCACCAAAGAATGCTCTACCAGCTAGGAATGGGTCTCTCACCACCGAAGCTAGGGATCCTATCATCCTGCAGAATCTGACATTCACAAGCAAGAGAACTACCAGAATATGCAGCTCTAGGGTTTGCACAAACAAAATCTGAAAATAGAAGTAGATGATTCTCCGTCAAACAACTTCAAGGGGAAATATATAATCATCTTCCAAAAAGATGTTATAATCTCCACCATAGATCTGATCCAAATTAGGGAAAATCCAACGCTCACCATAAAAGAAGCCTTTATTAACTCCAAAAAGGCCAAAGAAGCCCTAGCACCCCCTTTTGGGAATTTCCCATGTGCAAAAATTATAACATAAGTGACTTTATTGTGCACATGTTAAAAAAATGACTTAAGTTATCCCAACAATGAAATATAACATAAAATACCACATATTCACCCATCACCTATGTCAATGACGAAATATAACATAAGGTGAAGACGGTGACAAAAACCCATACCCAATAGCCTCCAACGTCTCTAACTTCTTGGGTATGACCAAGGCTAAGACTGAGTTAAGCCTCTTGTGTAGGAATGGGGACATTATATGGTAAATGAATGTAGCACCACATACACAGATTCACCACGACACACAGCTAAAGGTAACTATTTTGATGTCATTTTAATTGAGGAATGTAATTGTAGGGGCACACGTGACTCACAATTTACAGTTTTCACAAAGCATGGGCGCTACGATGCACTCATCGCATATGGGATAGTCAAGAATGAACTGGTAATTTACACTTTCAGACATTGTAGATGCAAATTACTCTCTAATCCATTGGGTTGCGTGTATGGAATTATGGAACAAGTGTTGGGCTTGCTAAATCCATGTACACTGCACACACACAGACATGTCAATTTGAAGGTTGAGGCAAAAGGACACTTGAAGGCATGAAAAAATTGCACATAGATTTCCTTGTGATTTCAGAGCATTAATGGGTACTTATTTTCAGAGCAATGCACACACACATGAATTTGGTTTTAGATGGAGACCTCCTGCACTCAATCGCAGTCGCCAACTATCTCCTTGAAGGAAAATTGAAGTTGTTGTCACATTGTCGAATAGAGACATTTGCAACTGCACACACTAGTCAATCAGAGAAAGGATGTTTTGGTGGAACTGGATTTTGAAGATCTAGAAGGATGGCAGTTCAAGGAGGCCAAAACCTCACTGACTTCGGTCTTCCTCCATCCTTTTATATCTGGCATAATGATATGCCCTTGACATTTGTGGTTCCGTTGATCCTTGTAGTACTAACAATCTACGTGTTATTCATATGTCCTATATCCACTAAATACAAGCAAGACATTTTTCCTTAACTTTAGATAATGGCATTAACTAGAAGTATTATAGTGGAAACTATTGAGCATAATGTGAAAATACCTTCCCCCTTACCTAGCAAATGGAAGAATCTGTTACAAAAGCTCAATTTGGAGGAAAGCAAATTAAAGTCTAGGTCATGTACGAGACTATCAGTGCCCTCTATATTAAGAAAATGAAAACCACCTCCGTTTGATTTTGTTAAACTAAATACTGATGGAGCAGTAAGAGGCAATCCAGGTCCAACTAGTATTGGAGGGATAGCTCATGATTCTTTGGGAACCCCCCTTTTCTTCTTTGCTCATCAATTAGGGTACTCCACTAATAATGTGGCTGAAATCTTGGCAATTCAGTGAGCTCTCCTGGAACTAACTAAATTGGGATGTCTTAGAATTATAGTCAAATCTGACTCTAAGGTTATTATCAACCTTCTGTCAACTCAAGAGCAGCATAGATCCAAAAATTGGCTTTGGTCATTTGCTTTTGACATGGTTTCCAGAGAAGCGGAATCAGATTGAAAAGATCCTTCACTTGCAATCATCGGATGGATAAGATGCAGATATGCTCTCTGTCTTCTTTAATATGTTGTTGGAAGTCTAAGGATATATCTTGGAGTATGAATACCATGGCTTGGCATTGTAATTTGAGTAATTTATTTCTGGCAATATAATTCTGCTTTTTTCAAACAAAAAAAAAACTTTAGATAATGCCATGACTTTCAATTTAAATCAAAGATGAACAAGCAAACTATAGTTTTTTGTGTACAAAGTATTACCCGGATGTAAGAATAACTGACAGGGAATCATTAGCTATTTCTTTGAAGACGACTGCAGGGTTTAAGCACCAAAGGCTGAAAGAATTTGTCCAGCCTTTTACAGACATACCTGAACACAGTTTAAAGCATTAAAAGTTCACAGAAGAACAAAATAATATAGCAGCATAAAGAAAATACACTGTCCTGTTTCATGTGTGTTATCACTCACCTTCATCTCGTTTGACATATCTCTGAAGGCACAGTTGATAATCAAATGCACCTTGGCCATTTTCAGAGAAGAAATAAGAAAATGAAGAGAAGAGACCTGTACATAGTGCCTACAAATGTTAGAAAAGTTGCCTTTAGTTAAGGAAAAACAAAATATGAGAGATTTTACCCTCAAGTGTAGATGCTGAGAGCCCACTCAAACAAATTCCAACTCTCTCTGGATCAGAAGCATCTTTGATTGCCTGCAGTTCCATATTAATTAAAAAATAACAGTGGAGTTTTTCTCATAATTTATAATATTAAAACTGAACACAAATAATCACAGTCTGCACAGAACCTGAATGGAAGACTGTTTTAAAATAGGAAAACATTCTTGTGAGATGCCAGCCATCTGAAGTTCCCTCAAGGCTTTATCACCAGTCCAGCTGTTGAGGAAAAGCAAAGATTGCAATAGCAATTAATAGCCGAGTAACCAAAGAAAACTTCTCTCCATATCTGTACCATGGAGATGCCTTAATATCAAGCAATTCTATTGAAATAACAACTGGTTATTATATCTAGAGTCTAATTTTTTTATTTTTTTTAAAGAAAAAGAACTATATTATAAAGAATCAAAGTGTACAAAGTCTGTTGTGCCAGGCATAAATACTATTTGTCCAGGCCTGGGCATTAGAAACATATCTAGTCAGACCAACAGCTATCATTGAATCAAATCTATATCTAAAATCTGTCTAAGATCTCCTTAAAGCTTTTTCGACCACCATTTCAATGGAGGACCATAACAAATAAGATTGTCATTGTCCAGGGCCCAATTCACTAATGCATCCACGACTTTATTCTGCTCTTGAGGTCCATGGTTGAAGTGGATCTCTTGGAATTTTTCGTTCAACCTGTGAATTTTTCCAGATCTCTTAATATTTGCCAATTTCTGCCCTTATGCACAACAGAATTGGATAAATGGCTAATGATAAGTAATGAATCTGATTCCACCTGAATCCTTTGCCAACCAACTTTCACTGCTTCTTGCAAACCTCTGAAAACAGCCTTGATTTCAGCTAAATTATTCATTGCATGGGCCAAATTTCCTGAAAATAAAAAGGCAACTGAACCATCAGAAAATCTGCGTATTCCTCCCATACTTGCATTATCCGGATTTCCTCTAGATGCACCATCTGTATTCAGCTTTCCAAATCCCTGCAGACGAGGGGACCACTTTCCATTGACCTGATGTTTCCTTCTTGGTTTAGAAGCAACCAGTGTATTACTTGATAGATTTAAAGGTAAGGTTTGTATAAGATGAGCCCATTGTTTTGAAAAAATTTGAGGGAGGTGTAACTTATGTTTAATGGATTCAGCAACATTCATCTTTATCTTCCCCCAAACAAATGAGAAGTCTCTACATTCCTGCTGGAAAATCCTTCTATTTCTTTCCTTCCATATATTCCATAACAAAAGGGTTATTCCACTCCATAATGCTTGTACAAGATTTTGGTCATTCGTTATATGTTTTCCCCATTCTCTGAACGGTTGTTCAAGAGTATGAATTCCCAAACAAGGAATCTCAAATAAATTGGCCTAATGTTGCCACATTTTGATTACAAAGGGACACTGTAGAAAAAGATGAGTAATAGTTTCTGCATTCTTCAAGCACATCACACACCTAAAAGGGCCATTAAACCTTCTTTTCATTAGCCTATCCCCTGTTAGGACTCTTCTTCTAAATAACCAAACAAAGAAGCTTACTTTCGGCCAAAGAACTTCCTACCATAGGTATTTAAAACTGTCCCTTAAAGGATGACGAGTTACTTTGCATAGAGATTCATATCCAGCTGAAACAGAGTAGATGCCTATGGATTTATTTCCTCAAGCTATTGAATCCAACCTTGCAGAGCTTGAAAGGGTTCTTGACTGTAAAATGTCATCAAACATCTTTTTTTGATCCTCCACTAGCTGAATTGTCCATTCATGAGTAGGAATCCATTGATTACCAATCTCCCATTGGTACTTAAGAGTCTATAATTCTGTCAATGACCAATGAAAACATTTTCCCAAAAACAGGCATTTCCCTCTTCTTTCCTCCCTATATATTATACTTTCCTTTCACTGATAACAATCAATCAGAATACATGTAATCAGAAAGACCATTCATTCAAATAACTGTTCTATAATTCTTTATTTTCATTTCTTATGATTTCTCAGATCATTGCAACAACTGTAAAAAAAGTCTTAGATGTTATTTTGAGGAACCAAAATAAACAAAGAGGAAATCCAAGATCAAGTGGGTCGCTGTCCATTTCAATACATAGCACAAGATTAAGTACAACTTACTAGAAGCTAAGTACACAAGATATTGTAAATCTAGACAAGTCAGTTATTAGAAGCTAACTACAGAAGATATTGTTCTTCCAAACAAGCCAGGGATGCCTCATCACCAAGCGAAATGATGATTCATGAAGAGCAAGGGACAATTTGTGTCTATATTCCTGGATCATATCCACAAGGCTAGAGAGAGGGGAGAGAAATCTGCGAAATACAAGGCTTGCAGAACAAAACTGTGAATATGAGCTGCAAGACAAGAGTCGTATGCTTGTACTTTATGTCTGTCTGCATAGATTGAAGTTATCCCCATGAAAATCATCCTTTTTCTCTTATTCCTGCAGTCCCTACTAAAAACTGAAAATATATTGCTCTCACCCATTGTTAACCTACACTGCTCTCATTTTCCGATAGAACACTGAGGCACATGCTCTGGCTGCAACTCCCCATTAATAAAAGTGGCAACATAGTTCATAAATCCCTCTAAAGGAATCCAAGAAACAGAACACTGAGGAACATGCTCTGGCTGCAACTCCCCATTAATAAAAGTGGCCACATCATTCATAAATCCGTCTAAAGGAATCCAAGAAACTCTTGCAATCTCTATAACTTCACTTTCAGACATGGTATGATGGCAATCTTCAGACTACATGATCCTCCACTTCTGGTATAACAGTGTTGAGAACTCCCATGCCAGAGTCCCCTATTAAACACTACCAGGCACATCGTCACCCACTCCTACCAAACTGAGAAATCCTTGCAACCTGGCTCTCCGCTTCCTAGTAGGCCTTGGACATGCTTGCTTTGCTTCAATTTATTCAAATTTTCAGATCTATAATGACTCTAGGATGGATCCTAGAAGTCCTACAATTTCATCTGCAACAGATTTTCAAACTGCTAAATGATAAAATAAGCAAAACAAACCTCTCTTTCTAGTTATCTATTATGCCATTCATTTGGATCTTCTAAGGCTATGTGTTCCTCACGGGCTTCTGCTACCACATTCCTCTTGTGTTCATTGACTGCTCTCCTCTTTAGTCACTGTTTGTATTAGCGTCAACCATCCTTTTCTATGAACCGCTTGCAAGGTCAAACTCTTTATCCATACAAGGTATTGACCGCCCTTCAATTTTTTGTCAGGCAGATCATCTCCACATAATTCACCTCACCCAAACTGGGTTGTATAGGGAACGATGTCAAAAATGTAGGTTTCCTAACTAGAATGAAAAATTATTGAAGAGAAACAATTCTGGTATATTAATAAAGTAAAATAGAGAAAAGGAACAGCACAGATATGCAGAACAGCACCTATATATATATATGAAGTCAATCTACAATAGATAATAGGCAGAGCTCCAGGGAGAATGCACATGATAGATAATTAGTCCATAACTTGACCATTAATGCAATTGGCCCAACAATTTTTATTTTTTATGGTTTTAATCCGTAACCACAAAAGTAACCAAGCCTTAACTGAAAACTTATCAATGGTTGCTACATTGCCGAAACATAAAACATAACTCAGGCAACTTATTCCTTTCCTAAAAAACATGTAAATTGTTAATCTTAGGTTTCCACAATACCAAAAAATTTCAGGCAAAAAATTGAGACACAAAATTTAGAAAATAAATGTTTTGGACCACACTTTGTGGTCCTTTTTCAACAAAAGAGAGATGATAGATTGCATACAGCTAACTCCATAACACATACAAGAAATGAGGTGTACTTTCATAATGGCTCAAATATATCTTGGAATTCTAAACACATAGGTACATGATAAATCATCGGATGATCGCCCCATCAATGATGCTCATCCATAAAAGCTTGAATGACAGACATCCAAGAATGGTGGAGTCCCAAGCCATCATCTCTATTTGAATTATCTGACCACTTTGCAATCTCCTCAACCTACCTTGGTAACATTTTAAATCATGATCTATCTCTACAATAAAAACAAATTTTCTATGCAAATGTGGCACTTTGTGAATGAAGAATAATATGCTTGATTTTTGTATAGATTTCATGAATTGTCTACTCTGTAGCTGTCGTGAATGGATCTGTAGCTTACTCGATGATGTGGCTTCTCCCTTGTGAACCTCGATCAAATACTCTACTGTGTTCATGAATCGCGAATCATGAATATGTTTGTGAATCATGAATCGCGAATCCAGAATCGTAGCAGGTTGGTTTATGTTTATAATAATCATGAATCTGTTCGTGAATCTATTCGTGAAGGTCAAATACTTATGAAATTCTTCATGAATCTGTTTGTGTGTGAGCCTTGCATTGCCTGACATCCTACTGTGGCCCATTCTTCAACAGACTGTTGAAATCAGTTGAAAATCGTTAATACTTTTCACGTTTTCCTCTACAACTCAAAATTTTCATGGCAGTCTATAGCCTTCTTGTGCCCTAGCATGATAGTTCATGTTCATTGAAAGGACATCCTGATTGAAACTTGCACTCTATGAGCCATCCTGTTCAACTGAAGCGGTTTTCGTCGAGTTCCCTTTGAGCCTGATCCCATTAGCATTTCTGTATCGAACTTCAATGCTCCTCCCATCGAACTCCCGTCGAGCAAATACCCCTATTGAACCTATTCAACAAGCTCCCGTCAAATCTACTCGTCGCTTCCACTCCCGTCGAGGAATTGCTCTGAGGCTATCTGACTCTTGTAAATCGTGCCTGCTCTTGCGAGAATTCACGACTCTCAGTCAGTGCTTCTGCTCCTGGTCCTGTGAATCATAGGGTTTTTGAATCATTATTTTCCTGTTGGGAATTCACAGCCGTTGTCAACAGACTTTGGTAGGGTCCATCCTCCTGCATACTTGGTTTCAGGCCATCCTCTTCATGGCTGTACTCGTGAGCTGGGAATTGTCCTTCTGACTCTGCGCCATTGTTCAATCCTGGACGTCACCCTCACATTTTTGTGAGTCCTACTCCCGTCGAGGTGCTAGGGAGTTGTGCTTGATGCCCCCATCTGGCAGTTCGTCCCTCAGCCCCTTGTCTATCTCTCCCTTGCAGATGCTCTTTCCAGCAGGACTACTTTCCATCCAGGAATGTATGGAACAATCTCCTCCCAAAGATAGCAGCATTGAAATGCTAACAAGAGCTAACAATTCATAACAACAGAACTTCAAGGAAAAAATCTATATCTTACAAGAACTACTTAACAGTGTTGAACGGATGGAAATTGTAAACCAGGCCCTCCACACGGAAGTTTGTGATCTCGCCAACAAGGTTGCACCAGTGAAATCTGAAAACACTTTATTGAAAGAACATATCTCCATTACGGCAAGCACTCTCCACTCCCCCAATGACACCATACAAGCAAAGACCCACGATCTCAAAAATATGCAAGAGGTAATCAAAATGCAACAAGCTTCTTTCAAACAAGAAACTCGATCACATATGCAGTCATGGGCGAAGGTGGTTAAAGGGAACATCCACCCACTTATGGCGGCAGTTGAGGAGGTCGTCCAAGCCAAACTCGTGGAAAATGCACTAGATGTGAGCGTGAGTTGAATCTCAAAGTAAGGGGACTTCCCTCATCCCAATCGTCACAATACCCCTTGACGGTTGGGAATTTTTTCATCAGAGATACTTTGGGTATCCAGGATATTCACTTAGAGCGTGCCTAGCTCAGCTTTGAGTCTACCCTCTTCCTTTGGTTCAGGTCAATAGCAGATAGGCTCAAGACTCTTAGGGCCAAGAGGTTGTTATTTTCCCTCCCTAATAAGATCTTCCTTGATGAGGATCTTACCAGGTCACATGTAGCCAAACTCAAACACTCCAGAGAACTAGTTATGGCAGCTCGGAAAGCAAGGAAGTGGGCAATTATTAGAAACCTCCGGGTGATAATCAGAGACAATTTCCCTCCTGGATGGGAGTCTCGTCCTAGGTCTTCCAAATGACGAGCCACAAACGGGGTGTAAATGGGCAAGGGCATGACTATTAGATGTTGGAAAATGAATGGCTCCTTCTAGTCTTCACCGGGTCTTATTCTTGATGCTCTTAGTTCCGCTAACACCCTCTTCATCGTAGAGACTCACGAGAGTCCAATACAACCTCTTCTTGATATCACGACTTGTCATTGGTACTCTACCCACATGAAAGAGACTAGGAACTCGAGTGGTGTCAGAGGTTCTGGAGGGGTGGCATTGTTGGCTAGATTTTCTGCATAGCATCAAACCTAGGCAGTCATGAGATAAATCTCCCTCATTTAACCGGTGAGGCTCCCGTGTCAGATTTGTCAATAAAAATGTGTTATTATCTATCAGGGGTTTTACTTTAACCACTTAATTCATGAACCATAACTGAGAAGTTCTGCAACAAGTAAGCAGTTGTTTTAAGAAAGGTAAGTTATAGAAGAAAGAAGTAAAGGAAATACAAAGAAGAAATGGGGAAGATGTACATCCCAATTAGTAGATAGCAGAGCTAATTGCATGCACATAGAAGAAACTCAATAGATATGAACACACAGAATTATAAAACAAAGGCAGCTTTAGATCTAGATCTAAAATAACACAAAGTTTATCAAGAGATATGAGATTCAAAGCAAGAAACACAGTACACCGTGACACAAAGTTCTCCCGAAACCTGCTCCTTTGTATTCCTTTACTCCAAGTTGCTCTCAGGGGTTCAGCACAAAGTCTAGAACACAAGATTGCTGCTTACAAATTCTGATCGATCCTTAACCCGAAGGTTCTTCTCCTACTTATAGAATGTAGGAGGGAAAATACAAATAGAAGACTCAAACTGAACTAAAGCATGAACAACAAGTAAAAATGACATTTGGCAATCATCCTCAACTAACTTCTTCTTAAGTGACACATGTATCACTTAACAAACAGAATGGTTCCACATGACTTCAAGTAATGGTTACAAAACCAATAACTTAGAAGTTTTACAATTTCATTCGGGAACATAGAAAATAGAAGAAGAAAGAATAGAAGAAGTCATGCTAGCTGTAACATTTATGTCTTCTTCTTGTTTAGATATCGGATATACTTGTCGAACATGTAATTCAGCATCTTTCCATCTATTTTAGCCACTGCTTCCTTCTCTGTCATGAATTGCAGCAACCCTTCATTCAACACTTTGTTGCACGCTTCCACCTCTTCCAAACTCGGCCCAAACCTCGCAATGTCTGCCTGCAGTGCCACCAGTCTCTACTGATAGAATTCATCGTGAAAGGCTTGGTAGCTTTATCAATTCTCTTTTGTACCATTAGAAGAGAACCTTCCAGGGAATTAGGTACTTCGTTAGAAACAATCCGCACGTATGAAGTAACACCTCCGTCCACTCTTTCCTCAGTGAAAGAAATGATACTATCTGGTAAATCTGATGTTCTACTCTCAAGTGTCTGCATCCTTTTCAGCAAAACTCTGCAGATATCCAAACGGAAAGATACTACAAACTCTAGCTGCTTCACCTTCTCAACTGATCCGTCTGGTACAATCTGTTCCGCAATCAATACATCTCTCGGAAGCTTGTTGATCTCGGCCAAAATACTCAAGTTACTCTCTGCAACTGTATTCATGCCTTCTATGCTTTCCATCAGTTGCTTTAGTTGATTTGCTGCATCGTTCATAACCTTTAGGCGGGCTGGCACTTCCCCAAGTTGTATAGAAGCTTGACGAATAATCAGATCCTTCCATTTGTCAATAGCCTTTACTTGATTGCTTGCGTCCTCCATTTCCTGCATAAGATGATCACTCACCTGCTCTGAAATGGGCTGAATGGAAGGTTTAGCAACCTTGGCTATGATCTCACATAACTGAGATACTTGCTTCTGCAGCTCTTCTTTCTCCGCCTTTTCGCTGTCAAGCCTAAGGAATAAAGCGTCTATCAATGTCTACGTGTCCTGCTTCAATCCATCAGTGGTAGTTTGACCGAGTGGTACCTTGGTCACTGTCACATCTTCTGCCGTGAGCTCCTCTTCTATCTTTCCTTCTGCCGGAATTGATATCTCAGCAAACTTCTCTCCCGAATTCTCAATGATCAACCTAGAAGTTGCTTTAGCAACTTTAGGCCTTCTGTCTCTTCTGCTCAGATCCTGGAGTAGCTGCAAGTCGTGCTCCTCTAAGTTCATCTCCATTCTCGCTTCTGGAACCAACTGCAAAGCCAACCATTCCGAGAAATTACTTCTCGGAGAGTGAGAAGTCGCTGAGTGCACTACCATCTCCCGCTCTGCATCCTCTCCGTCAAAAAGTGCCACAGTGTTATGACTGCCATCCTCTGAATCATCCAAGGACAAAGCTCTTTCGAACTCTGCCATCTGCAGCTTCAACATCTCCTCTGGAACGGGTGATGAACGAAGTGGCTGAGGAGAGAAGACGAACGTCGCCGGATTCAATAAAGGCATGGAAACGTCCTGCTGCTGCGGTGCAATAGTTGGTGAAGTACTGGGTATTGGAGAAGCCGGAGTCAAAGCTATGGTCGTAGAAGTGATCTTCTCTTTCTCTTGAGATCTTCTGTGTACTTTCAACTTCTCGGACCTTCTGCTGCTTTCTCCTTCATGCTTTCGCTTGAGGGAATCTCCTGTGCCGAAGTTTCCCGTGATTTGATTCATCAATGCTTCATCAAGGCAATATCCCTTCGTCAGCAACCAGTTTGAAGTATTCACCAACACAGCTCTCGATCTTTCTTCAATTGTGTTGCAGCCTCCCATTTTATTCTGCAATATGGCTTTATCTCCTCCCATTTGATGGTAAGTGTCAAGTACCACATTCCCATCATCTTTAAGATCCGCAGGTATCCGCGCTAGTCCAAAGTCGAACACTTGCTTTGTTGACAGCCTGCTGAAATCTCTCTTTCTAACCTCATACTCACTTCCGCACTTCATCCAGAAATCTTCTAACGAAGGCACATGTGCATACTGCTGGGAGATTGTCTTCCTGGCTACTCCGAATGGATCGAAGTTCAGCCGTGCAGGGAAGAACTCTTGCTCATACTCGGATAACATTTGCGCTTCCATCCCTCGAGCTCTATGAATGCTAATGCAGCTGTAATATCCCACAGTAATTGGGAAGAAGCCTGTAGACTTGTGCCGCTTTGACTGAAGGTCGTGTAACTCCACAAGTTGCCTGCTCACCTCCATGGCAATCAATCTATCATTCAGATACCTGGGCATCTTTATTGTTCTCCAGAAAAGCCCGTAACCCTGAGGTATGTGAAATCTACAAATTGAATGAATAGACTTCCAATCTTGGACACAACTTCCCACGCTTCCTTGCTTACCCTGTTGGCCTTCAAGTCTTTGTCTAGCCTGCAGATGAAATCGTAGAAGAAGTCATCGTTGATCACTTTGAAGTCTTTCTCGCCTGTAGGTGCAATAAGCTGCGGGTAGCACTCGAAAATGGGATCCTTGGAAAGAACACCACATCTATCTAGCTTGGAAAAGACGCCTTGTGAAGCTGCAGCATACACCAAGTATAAAGTCATCTTGAAGCTGAAAGTACGCTTCACATTCCGAAGTTGCTCACCGATGTTGCTGCTAATAATTTCCGACCAATTGATTATAGAATGAACCTTGTTGATTTCAATGGTCCTGATGAAAGCATACATCCATGTACGGAAAGTATGGGCATTCGCTTCGCCATTCATCCTGCATAGCAATTTGACGACATCATCTGCCTCCTACACCAAATTGGACCGTGGAAGAGTTCTCGGGAACTTTGAAGGGGATCTAGGCTTCTTCATGAACCGGCTATTCATGATGCTCACACAATCAACTCTATGTTTTTCCCACCTACTGTCAGCATCCTAAATGCTAATAGAAGTCACCACCTTTCGCACTGGAATCTTCAAACAATAATTGATGAACTCTGCGTCCAAACGAATTATTGTCTTTCCTGAAGCATCACGCACTGATCTGTATGAAGGATGATAAGATCTAGCACACTCCATCACGAACTCTAGCAATTGGGCTATACATGGAAAAGCTGCAGCTCGGATAATTCCACTGCTTTAGACCGCACGCATGAGTGAAGTCTTTCCCGCTCTGGATCTATCAATCAAATCAGCAAGAGGTTCCGGGCCTAGATCTGTGTCTCCTATGTCTGCAAGTTTGGAAGCAATGCATGACTCCATCGTGCTTTCTTTTTCATCTCCCTTCGCCATGGCTTTGTCTATCTTCGTCTGAATAATTCTTTTTCTTCTTATTTGGCCGGATTTCTTCAATACTGGTGCAGATCTAGACAATTCTTCAGATTCAGAGGATATTTGCAATGTATTGGACATTGATAAAAACTCCTTTTCTTTTGTAAAGCACCTAAGATCTTGTAACACCTGTGAAAACAATTATGCAGACGAAGATCAACCTCCTCTAAAGCATGCGCCAAATCTGGAAGCTTTTAGCCTTGTTAGCACTTTGTCTGAACAAAATCCTTCCTTTAATGGGGGCGCACTTTTCCTCTTGGCTGCAATTCTTTACCTGTGAATTAAATAATTCACCCATATGGCTGCCCATGCTTATATAACCTTCATAATTCTATAATTAATAATTGCCCTAACAATTAAAAGCAATTAATTAATTAATTAAAAATCATGCTCTTCTTTTTTAAATATAGCATGTTTAAGGACAGCCATCCAATAAATTAAATTAATCCAATTTAATCCTTTACACAGCACTTCACTTAAGCTTCACAGTGTGCTTTGACCATAGCCACTGAAAATAGAATTTAATTTAATGTTTTAATGCCTTAAAAAACATTAAACAATTCCCAAATGGGGTGCACTTTTTGAGAGGAAGAGGGCAGCCACTAAATAAATTAAATTTAATGCATTTAATTCCTTTCTTTTATTCCATCTTTGACTTGTTGACCTCCTCCAAGCTTGGGCGCACTTTTTGAGAGAATAGATTAATTAAAATAATCAATTTAAGGCTTTTATTCTCTCACCAAAGGGGGCGCACTTTTTTGCACATGTAATTCTATTTTAAGAATTTTTCATAATAGGATTCTTTACCCTGCAAGGCAGGCACCAAAATCCCGTGATCCACTTAAGTGATTTCACTTTGACAATGGGATTATTTACCCTGCAAGGCAGGCAATAAAATCCCATGATTTCACTTAAGTCACTTTCTTTTTATTATATCATGGGAATTTTTACCCTACAAGGCAGGCAATAAAATCCCACCTACCTGCAGCCTCTATTTTTTCCACTGCAGCTTAAGTGACTTTTATAACACGGGAAAAAGTACCCTGCTAGGCAGGTATAAAATTCCCACCCTGCCTGTGGCTTATATTTTTCCCATCGCAGCTTAAATCCCTTGTTTTCCAAAAATCCACCCATCCCCGCAGGGGCTTTTCTGTGCACGACTTCGCTTTTTCCCAGTGATCCAGACCTCCGATCACGACTTCCTCCGGGCATAATGTGCGTATATGTTTTCCAGCTGCTCCAGACCAAAAATCGGGCTTACCCGGCAAAGGAATTGCTCTAGAGAAATTTCACAGAAAACGAAACGGGACACCACAAAAACACGAAAAATTGCCAAAAGTTGCAAATAAAGCTCAAAACTTAAAATAAGTTAAAACCCTTCTGGCACATAGGAATAATAGCATATTCGCTCATAATAGAGTTGAAACAGAGCGCAAATAGCCTCATATGCAGCTCAAAATAATTAAATACAAATTTCCCGCAGACAAATCCCGACGACAGAATAAACAATTTTGGGCATCTAGGTATTTGGCAAAAAAGGCTAATATGGCTCTTTAGGATTATCTTGATGCAATAAAGAACTTTTAGGCAATAAAAACACAAAACGACCCATTATTTTAAAAGTATGAAAAAATTTCGGATAGGATAGTCGCAGATTTCAAGGTGAAATCTGAGTGACACCAGGCATGCTTGTACAGAGATTCGCTCCAAAGAAGGATCAATTTAGTTGTCAGTGATGAGTTTGCCAAGTTCTTATGGGTTCGTATTCAGCTTGTGGGTCCCCATTGTACGGATATCTACATTGCAACATCTTACTTCCCTCCGACATCCTCCCTTTATGCCATTTATAATGGGCTCGATGGTGATCCCTTTACCGACTCGTATGACAGTATTGTCCAATACTCACTGGTCGAAGAAGTCATCCTTTTGGGTGATTTCAATTCCCGCACCAGAGCACTCCAGGTTCTTATTCATGACCGCATGGAGGATATGTTATGCACTCGAACAATTGATCCAGAGACAATGTGCTGGCACAGGACTTCAGAGGATGATTCAGGGCCTCTAACTACTTATGGCTGGCACCTCCTGCAGCTTGGAGAATCACATGAGCTAATTATCCTCAATGGGATTACCTGATTCGCATCTCTTCACTTTTCGACTGCATGGTGGTGGTGCGTGTGTGGTGGATTATGTCCTTTCCAACCAGAGCTCCTTGTCACTGATCAGCCACTTTTTTATTTCTTCCATTCCCCTTGTCAATCTTACTCTTCTCTCAGCTTGTCCCTTTGTGTTAACATTCCCCCCTCCTGTCACAGCTCCCTCCCTTCATGAACTCCCTCGTACCACTTTTTGTTTCGATGAAGGGCATCCTCATACCTATTCCTCCAACATTCGGCAACTTCTCCCCCCTAAGTCCCAATTCTTTTCTATGGATAATGTTGTTGCCAAATACACCCTCCTTTTCTCCATCATCTAGGAGGCCTCCCTCATGTCCTTTCCTAGTTCCACCCGACCTTACTCTGCCTCCCACCAACGGAAAACTTGTCCTATGAACAAATGGTATGATAACGAGTGCAAAATCTTCCACAGACAATTACGACATGCCTTTAACCAAGCACATCCCTCCTATCCTACCTTGAAAGCCTCCTACTATTGTCTCCTTCACCGAAAAAAATGCCTATTCATCTCCCAGCATAGACGAACTTTATGTGAGTCTCTTCTACACTCTCCTAAGCATTTCTAGCACATCATTTTCTCCCGCCATTCATCTCTTCCCTTAAAGCTTTGGTGTCCCCAAATTTCACCCTGAAATCTAGGACTACCCTATGTAAAAAAAAAATTGTACTTTTAAAATAATGGGTCGTTTTGTGTTTTTATTGCCAGAAAGTTTTTGTATTGTGTCAAGATATTCCCAAAGAGCCATATAAGCCAATTTTGACAAATACCCAGATGCCCGAAATTGTTTTATTATGTCACTGAGGTTTGCCTGCAGGAAATTTGTATTTAATTATTTTGAGCCCCGTTTAAGGCAATTGTGCTCCGGTTTAACCCTACTATGATCGTACATGTCAATATTCCCATATACCAGTAGGGTTTTAACCAAGAATGAACTCTGGGCTTTATTTGTGACTTCTGGCAACGTTTTGTGTTTTTGGTGTTTTCCCGTTTTGTTTTCTGTGAAATTTCTCTGGATCAATTCCTTTGTCAGTTTGGTCTGATTCTTTGCCTGGAGTATCTGGAGATCACCTATGCACGTTATGCCAGAAGGAATTTGCCACCGGAGGTCTAGTTCTCTCTGAAAAGACGAAATCACGCACAAAAAAGCTTCTTCTGGGCCGGTCGCATTTTTTGGAAAAAGAAGACTTTAAAGCTACAATGGGATTTTTGTTAGCAGCAGGCAGGTGGGATTTTTGTACCTGCCTAGCCGGGTACTTTTTCCCATGGAAGCAACGCCACTTAAGTCACAATGGGAAAATTAGAGGTAGCAAGTAGGCGGGAATTTCTTACCTTGCCTTACAGGGTAAAAATTCCCATTGTGAAATAAAAGAAAAATCACTTAAGGCATTGATGGGATTTTCTTACCTGCCTTGCAGGGTAAATAATCCCATTATGAAAATCAAACAGCTTAAGTGGATCATGGGATTTTTGGAGCTGCGGAGCAGGATGAATAATCCCATTGTTAATTGGCTTTTAAAAATAGAAATTGCTTATGCCAAAAAGTGCGACCCCTTTTGGGAAGGAGGGCAGCTTTAAATGCATTAAATTAACTAATTTCTTCTCCAAATTTGGCGCCTAAGTATGTGGAAAAGTCAACAAAGGGAAAGTGGATAAAGGGAATTAGAATTAGAAATTCTAAAATTAAATAAATATTATTTATTTAATTCAGCCCCTTCATGTCAAAAAGTGCGCCCCTTTTGAGAGAGGAATAATATTTTTTAAGTATTAATTGATTTAATTAATTCCTATTTTCAGTGGCTGAGGTCAAAGCATACTGTGAGGCTTAAGTTAACTGGAAGTAGAGAGCTAAAATTAAATAAATTTAATTTATTTAATGGCAGTGGAGTCCCCAGATTTCATCCTGAAATCTGAGACTACCCTATCTGAAAAAATTTCGTACTTTTAAAATAATGGGTCGTTTTGTGTTTTTATTCCCAGAAAGTTCCTGTATTGTGTCAAGATATTCCCAAAGGACCATATTATCCATTTTCACCAAATACCCAGATGCCCAAATTGTTATATTCTGTCGTCGGGATTTGTCTGCGGGAAATTTGTAATTAATTATTTTGAGCCCCGTTTGAGGCAATTTGCGCTCCGGTTTAACTCTGTTGTGATCGTACATATCAGTTATTCCTATTATACCAGTAGGGTTTTAACCAGGAATGCACTCATGGACTTTATTTGTGACTTCTGGCAACGTTTTGTGTTTTTGTGTTTTTCCCATTTCATTTTTCTGTGAAATTTCTCTGGATCAATTCCTTTGCCGGTTTGGCCTGATTCTTGGCCTGGAGTAAGCTAGAGATCATATACGCACGTTATGCCAGAAAGGAATTCGCCATCGGAGGTCTGTTCTCTGGGAAAAGATGAAGTCGTGCACCAAAAAGCCTCTTCTGGGCTGGCCGCATTTTTGGAAAAAGAAGAATTGAAGTGGATCATGGGAAAATTAGAAGCAGCAGGCAAGTGGGAATTTTGTACCTGCCTAGCAGGGTACTTTTTCCCATGGAAGCAACGCCACTTAAGTGACAATGGGAAAATTAGAGGCAGCAGGCAGATGGGAATTTCTTACCTGCCTTGCAGGGTAAAAATTCCCATTGTGGAATAAAAGAAAAATCACTTAAGTGAATCATGGGATTTTATTGCCTGCCTTGCAGGGTAAATAATCCCATTATGAAAGTCAAATGACTTAAGTGAATCATGGGATTTTCAGGGCTGCCTTGCAGGGTAAATAATCCCATTGTCATGTGTTTCTTAAAAATAGAATTCTTTATGCCAAAAAGTGCGACCCCTTTGGGGAAGGAAAGGCAGCCTTAAATTAATTAATTAAATTAATTATTCACCCAATTTTGGTGCCCAGGCTTGTGGAAAAGTCAACAGAAGGTAAAGGACAAAAACTGGTTGAAAATAGACTGTTCTAAAATTAAATAAATAATATTTATTTAATGCAGCCCCTTTATGTCAAAAAGTGCGCCCCTTTTGGGAGAGAAATAATACTTTTTAAAGTATTAAATGATTAAATTAATTCCTATTTTCAGTGGCTAAGGTCAAAGCATACTGTGAGGCTTGAGTTAACTGGAAGCAGAAGTCTAAAATTAAATAAATTTAATTTATTTAATGGCAGCCATAAGCATGCACAAAATAGGCACCCCATTTGAAGAGTGAAGCTTATTAATTAATTAATTAATTGCCAGTAATAGGAAAGGCATTAATTAATTATAGAATCACAAGGATTATATAAGCAGGGGCTGCCATAAGGATGAATTAATTAATTCACAGGCAGAGAAGTGCAGCCCAGAGGAAAAGTGCGCCCCATTTGAAGAGGATTTTTGCTCAAAAGAAGGTGAAATTAATGCTAAAAGCTTCCAATTTTGGCGCACAGGTTGAAGGAAGTTGATTTGTGTCTGGATAATTGTTTGCATAAGTGATACAGGTGCTCAGGTGAAGTTGGTAAAATTCATGCTTGCTTTGCATGCAAATAAAACATCAAATTTTGGGGCAGCAGGCTTGAATTATGCAGATTTTTATGATTAAAATTCACTGTTCATGTTCCGGTTGCCATCTTTGTCTGAATTAATTGCAGGAATTCATTACAGGTGCTTTACAAAAGAAAATGAGCTTTAATCAATGTCCAATACATTGAATATATCCTCCGAATCTGAAGAATTATCCAGATCTGCACCAGTTTTGAAGAATTCCGGCCAAATAAGAAGAAAAAGAATTGTTCAGACAAAGATAGACAAAGCCATGGCAAAGAGGGATGAAAAAGAAAGCACAATGGAGTCATGCATCACTTCCAAATTTGTAGACATAGGAGACATAGATCTAGGTCTAGAACCTCTTTCCGAATTGATTGATAGATCCAGAGCACAGGAAAGACTTCACTCATGCGTGCAGTTAAAAGCAGTGGAATTATTCGAGTTGCAGCCTTTCCATACACAACCCAGTTGCCAGAGTTCGTTATGGAGTGTGCTAGGTCTTACCATCCTTCATCCAGATCAGTGCAAGATGCTATGGGGAAAACAATAATTCGGTTGGACGCAGAGTTCATCAATTATTGTTTAAAGATTCTGGCTCGAAAGGTGGTGACTTCCATTAGCATTCAGGATGCCGGCAGCAGGTGGGAGAAGCATAGAGTTGACTGCATGAACATAATGAACAACAGATACATGAAGAAGCCCAGATCTCCTTCTAAGTTCCCAAGAACTCTTCCGCGGTCCAATCTGGTACAGGAGGTAGATGATATTGCCAAATTGTTATGCAGGATAAATGGCGAAGCGAATGCTCACACTTTCCGTACATGGATGTATGCTTTCATCAGGACCATTGAAGTCAACAAGGTTGATTCCATAATCAATTGGTCAGAAATCATTAGCGACAACATTGGTGAGCAACTCCGGAACGTGAAGCGTACTTTCAGCTTCAAAATGACTTCTTATTTGGTATATGCAGCAGCTTCACAAGGCATCTTCTCCAAGCTGGATAGATGTGGCGTTCTTTCTAAGGACCCCATTTTCGAGTGCTACCCACAACTTACTGTACCTACGTGCAAGAAAGATTTCAAAGTGGTCAACGATGGATTCTTCTACGAATTCATTTGCAGGCTGGACAAGGACCTAAAGGCCAACAGGGTGAGCAAGGAAGCGTGGGAAGTTGTATCCAGAATTGGTAGTCTATTCATTCAGTTTGCAGATTTCACATACCTCAGGGTTACTGGCTTTTCTGGAGAACCGGTTAAGCTGCCCAGATATCCGAATGATAGATTGATCACCATGGAGCTGAGCAGACAACTTGTGGAGATACACGACCTTCAGTCGAAATGGCACAAGTCTACGGGCTTCTTCCCGATCACTGTGGGACATTATAGCTGCCAGAGCATTCATAAAGCCCGAGGATTGGAAGTGGAAATGTTATCTGAGTATGAGCAAGAGTTCTTCCCAGCACGGCTGAACTTTGATCCATTTGGAGTAGCCAGGAAGACGATCTCCCAGGAGTACGCACATGTGCCTTCATTAGAGGATTTCTGGATGAAGTGCAAAAGTGAGTACGAGGTTAGAAAGAAGGATTTCAGCAGGCTATCAGCACGGCAAGTGTACGACTTTGGACTAGCACGGATACCTACGGATCTTAAAGATGATGGGAATGTGTTACTTGACACTTACCATCAAATGGGAGGAGATAGAGTCGTACTTCAGGATAACGTAGGGGGCTGCCATACGATTGAGGAAAGGTCTGGCACTGTTCTGGTGAATACTTCAAACTGGTTGCTGACGAAGGGATACTGCCTTGATGAAGCATTGATGAATCAAATCACGGGAAACTTCAACACAGGAGATTCCCTCAAGAGGAAGCACGGAGGAGAAAGCAGCAGAAGGCCTGAGAAGATGAAAGTGCACAGAAGATCTCAATCAAAGGAGAAGATCACTTCCACGGCTATGACATTTAGTTTCTGGCTTCTCCAGCATCCAGTACTTCACCGACTGTTACACCTCAGCAGGACACTTCCATGCCTCCACTGAATCCAGCAACATTCATCTTCTCTCCTCAGCCACTCCATTCAGCACCTGTTCTAGAAGAGACGTTGAAGCTGCAGATGGCAGAGTTCGAAAGAGCTTTGTCCTTGGATGATTCAGAAGATGGCAGCCATAACACTGTAGCAGTTTCTGATGGAGAGGAAACAAAGTGGGAGATAGTAGTACACTCAGCAACTTCTCATTCTCTGAGAAGTAACTCTCAGAATGGTTGACTTCGCAGTTGGTTCCAGAAGCTAGAATGGAAATGAACTTGGAGGAACACGACTTGCAGCTACTCCAGAGTCTAGGATGGAAAAGACAGAAAACCTAAAGTTGTTAAGGTAACTTCAAGGTTGATCATCGAGGAGTCGGGGCAGAAGTTTGCTGAGATGTCAGTTCCGGCGGAAGCAAAGAAAGAGGATGAGCTCACGGCAGAAGTAACAGTAACCAGAGTACCCATCGGTCAAGCCACCACAGAAGGATTGAAGCTAGATACACAGACATTGATAGATGCTCTATTCCTTAGGCTTGACAGAGAAAAGGCAGAGAAAGACGAACTTCAGAAGCAGGTATCTCAGTTGTGCGAGATCATAGCCAAGGTTGCTAAATCTTCCACTCAGCCCATTTCAGCTCAGGTGAGTGATCATCTTATGCAGGAGATGGAAGATGCAAGCAATCAGGTGAAAGCTATGACGAATGGAAGAAGATGATTATTCGTCAAGCTTCTGTACAACTCGGAGAGGCCAGCCCGCTTGAAGGTTATGAATGATGCAGCAAATCAGCTGAAGCAACTGGTGACGAGCATAGTAGATATGAACACAGTTGCTGAGAGTAACCTGAGTACTTTGGCCGAAATCAACAAGCTGCCGGGAGAAGTATTGGTTGCAGAGAAGATTGTACCGGATGGATCAGTCGAGAAGGGGAAGCAGCTGGAGTTTGCAGTATCTTTCCATTTGGAGATCTACAAAGTTTTGCTGAAGAGGATGCAGGCACTTGAGAGTAAGACATCGTCTTTACCAGACAGTATCATTGCTTTCACTGAGGAGGAAGTGGTCGGAAATGTTACTTCATACGTACGGATCATTCCTAGCAGAGTGCCTAATTCCCTGGAAGGGTCTCTTCTGATGGTACAAGGGAGAATTGATGGAGCTACTAAGCCTTTCACGATGAATTCCATTAGTAGACTGGTGGCACTGCAGTCGGATATTGCGAGGTTCGGGCCGAGCTTGGAGGATGTGGAAGCATGTATCAAGGTGTTGAACGAAGGATTGCTGCAGTTCAGGACAAAAGGAAGTTGTGGCTAAGACAGATGGGAAGATGTTGAATTACATGTTCGACAAGTATATTCAGTATCAGAACAAAAAGAAGATATAAATGTTACAGCTGGCTTGACTTCTTCTATTCTTTCTTCTTCTATTTTCCACATTCCCGGATGAAATTGTAAAACTTTAAAGTTATTGGTTTTGAAACCATTACTTAAAGTTATGTGGAACAATTCTATTAGTTAAGTGATACATGTGTCACTTAAGGAGAAGTTAGTGGAGGATGATTGCCAAATGTCATCTTTACTTCTTGTTTATGTTTCAGTTCAGTTGAGTTTCCCATTTGTACTTTCCCTTCTACATTCTATAAGTAGAAGAAGAACCTCCGGGTTAATGATCAGAATTTGTAAGCAGCATTCTTGTGTTCCAGACTTTGTGCTGAAACCCCTGAGAGCCACTTGAAGCAAAGGAATATACAGGAGCAGATTTCCGGAGAACTTTGTGTCACGGTGTATTTTGTTTCTAGCTTTCTATCTTAGATCTTTGAATAAACTGTGTTATTTTAGATCTAGATCTAGAGTTGCCTTTGCTTATAATTCTGTGTTGATATCTATTGGTTTCTTCTATGTGCATGCAATCAACTCTGTTATCTATTGATTGGGATGCACATCTTCCCCATTTCTTCTCTATGTTTATATAATTCCCTTCTTCTATAAATATTTCCTTTCTTAAACAGCTGCTTACTTGCTGCAGAACTGTATAGCTATGGTTCATGAGCTGAACAGTTAAAGTAAAACCCCATATAGATACTAGCATATTTTAATTGACAAATCTGACATGGGAGCCTCACCGGTAAATGAGGGAGATTTATCTCATGACTGCCTAGGTTTTATGCTATGCAGAAAATCTAGCCAACAGTTTTTGGCAACTCCGCTGGGGAACAACTATCTTTGCAGATCAAAGCTTATCTCTTGAAGATTGGAGTGTTTTCCATACAAATCTCAACCTGGCTGAACGTCCATTCACCCGATCCATGAAGGCGCAAGGAAGGACTGATCATTTCTTCAGACTGCAGGAGCAATTCAATTTCAATCATCCTCCTCAAGTTAGAAGCCGTAGATCTAGTCTCTCACCAGGAAGGAGAGTGCACACCCATCCAGATCCGGATCATCTTCAGCATAATCCGGTGGCTGGAATTATTCACCAAGTCTACACAAGGAGAAGACGTGCTCCGTTTGTCATGGCGAATCAGAACCAGATTGTACCTGTCCCATGGGGAGCAGCTTTTGGGCCACTGAACTTGGCTCCACCTATGCACGATCTGCCAAAAGGATCCAGAAAGAATTTTCCAAAATTCTTTGGAGATGGAAAGCAAAACCTAGATGATCATTTGGCAGCCTTCTTCATATCTTGTGGTGTGCTTGCAGTGGAGCATGAAGATGTCTCAGTCAGACTCTTCATTGAGACTCTACATGACTTGGCTGGCGAATGGTTCTATCGGCTAGCTCCTGGCACCATAACCAACTGGGCGACTATGCGTGAGCAATTTCTGAAAAGATTCAAGCCTGCAGAGGACGCTAGCACGTTGATCACTCAACTGACGCAGTTGAAGAAAGAGCCAAGTGAGAACATACGGGACTTTATTGCAAGGTTCCAAGAGGATTTTATATAAAATCCCCACTTCTGCCACATTGAGCGATGAAAATCAAAAGACATTTTTTATAAACGCTCTGTTGCCCGAAGTTGGATATCAACTAAGAAGGGCAAGACCTGTGAATCTACTTGAAGCACAAAATGCTGCCGTGGAAGTTGAAGATGACTTGATCATGGTTGGAAAACTCAAACAACCATCTCACAAAGGTGATGGAGCTTCTTCAAGTACTTCAGATCCTTTGCTGCAAAGGTTGGCTAATGACATGCTGCAAATCAAGAAGTAGATCTCTCAAGCAGGAAATGCAACCCCTTCAAGAATAGCTCCTACTCGGACCTTTAATGGTCAAAATCAAAATCAAAATCGAAATAGACTTGTTGCTGCACCACAGCAGTTGGCAATTGAAGCTGCTCCAAGGAATAACTTGGAAACTAATGAAGAAGATCTCAGGCATTGACGAATCATTCGATGATGAAGACTTTGTAGATCCCGCTGGCGACTCCAATATTGGTTACCTGGACTACGAATCTGACGATGGCTATTATGAATCTTTTGAAGATTCTGATGGTCACACATTTGCGGTGTTCACAAGGTCCCAGACATGCCAAAATGCCGAAGCATCCACAAGCGGCCAAAGAAGAGAAAGAGAAGATCCTGGGCCGGATGTTACTATCTTGAAAAGAGGCAGCCCTCTTCCTTCTTCATTAGTGCCCAAAGATAAATATTCAAATTCTTTCAATTCGCAGCAGAGGGCCAACACACATCCTAGCTGAAGCAAGTCAAGCTTTCGACATCATTGACCACATCAAGAAGACCAAGGTCCAAATGTCAGAAGCTGAGTATTTGAGGGCATTTCCTGATCAGCTAAATAGATTGGTCAAGTATGTGCAAAGTAACGGTCCCAACCCAACAAATAATACTTCACGGGGTATCTTGTCAAGTCCAAAGATTACTCCTCCTTCAAATAATGCGGCTGCAAGTTCTTCTCCTTCTACTTCTTCTCCTGCTACATCAGAAAGGATCGAGCCATTTTATGTATCTTTGCTTATCAACGGATACAAATTGAGCAATTGCATTTTGGACTCTGGAGCTTCTGACAACGTCATGCCTGCCAAAGTTGTTGATGCCTTGGGTCTCACATTGACAAAAACCATCGGAAGATGCTATTCAATGGAAAGGCAAGTTCCTCTTGTGGGGCAAATCAAAGATGCGCAGGCAGTACTTGCTTCTTTCCCAGAACAAAAGATTGAAAATGACTATCCTTGTAGCAGACATCCCAGTCTCTTATGGCATGTTGTTGAGTAGAAATTTTTGTAAAGAGCTGGGCGGAGAAGTCAAGATGGATTGGTCTTGTGTGCACATACCAATCAAAGGAGTTAATCAGAAGTTAGAACCTGAGAAGAAATCCAAGTACACAGTATCAAAGTTCTGAGGATCCTAGATCTCAGATCTTGTTTCAGGAATCTGATCACGGAGTCTATTATCTAGAAATGGATAAAGAAGAAGTTCAACCTGTGATTCAAGAACCACATCAACTTGACAACAAGGTTTGGTCTCTGGAATTTGATGGCAGCTGTTGTTCATTTGGATTTGGCACAGGCGTTGTTCTTATCTCTCCTGAAGGGAAGGTGCATGCACATTCCTTCAAATTGATGTTCGAAAATACTAACAACACAGCAGAGTATGAAGCGTTGTTGTTAGGCATGGAGCAGGCAAGAACAATGGGAATCAAGCTCTTACACGCAAAGGGAGATGTTGAGCTGATTGTTAAACAGATAAGAGGTCTCTATCAAGTAAAAAAGGACAAACTTCGGCATTATAGAGATCGAGTCTACTCTGCTATCCTGGATTTTTCAGCTTTCTCGGTATCTTACATTCCGAGAGAACAAAATTCCAGAGCTGATTCACTTGCAGTGACTGCAGCTTTGTTAAATCCAGATCAGCCTCCCACATTTTTCAGACAGGGGGATTACAAAGTTGAGATGGTTTTCAGCCCAAAAGTTCCTGACAACGTCCAACAATGGCAAGTATTTAACGATGACAAGCAGATTGCTGCATTTCTCCAACAAAAGGACAACTTTGAAGAGATCTACTATGAGGGAAGCAATTCACCTCCGAGACAAACTACTATGGGAGAAATGGATGCAGATGTCTCAGGAAGTCAGGAGATTATCCAGCTAAAGGGAAATAAAATTCCCAAAGGCTTGGTATCTCTTGAGGAAATGTTCGACAAGCATGATCAGATGCTTAAAAAGAATGAAGAAAGTGGGGAAGGTTCTTCCTCCGATACACAGTTACTAAATTTGGGAGCCGGCAATGATCCCAAATTAGTAAATCTGGGTAAGTGTTGTTCAGAGGCAGAAAGAGAAGCTTTTACTGAGCTTTTTAAGAAATACATGGATGTTTTTTCCTGGTCTTACCAGGATCTGAAAACATATCAGCCTGCAGAAGTTCAACTTTACATCCCATTAAAACCAGAACAAAAGCCTTTCAAGCAGAAGTTGCGGCGGCATAACCCTACTATTTCTAGAACTATCTTTGCAGAGATCCAGAAGTTGTTAGATGCAAAGATAATTTATCCCATACATCACTCCGAATGGTTAGCCAACATAGTTCCTGTGAGAAAGAAGAGTGGCGAGATTAGGTTGTGCATAGATTTTTGCAACCTCAATCAAGCCTCATTGAAAGATAACTACCCCATCCCCATCATGGATCACACTCTGCAGGTGGTCACTGGATCTGAGATGCTTTCCATGCTTGATGGTTTCTCAGGCTACAATCAGGTCAAGGTGGCTGAAGAAGATCAATACAAAACGGCATTCATTACACCTTGGGGAACCTTTGCTTACCAGAAAATGCCGTTTGGTTTGATCAATGTTGGAGCTACATTTCAAAGAGCTATTGATTTAGCTTTTGCTCATCTCAAAGATATAAGCATAGTGGTGTACCTTGATGATCTGATAGTCTTTTCCAAGAACAAATGCACACACATTTCAAACCTGGAAGAGGTTTTCATACAATGCCGCAAACATGGTATTTCTCTGAACCCTAAGAAATCTATCTTTGTTGTAACAGAAGGAAAGCTACTAGGGCACATTGTCTCCAAGGAAGGAACCAAGATAGATCCGGAACGTGTCAAATCCATTCAGACATTGCCATTGCCAACATCCAAAAAAGGAGTTCACTCTTTCTTTGGAAAAGTTAATTTTCTCAGGAGATTCATTCCTGACTTTGCTACAGAATTATACAACTATGGTTCATAAGCTGAACATGATTAAAGTAAAACCCCATATAGATACTAGCATATTTTAATTGACAAATATGACACGGGAGCCTCACCGGTAAATGAGGGAGATTTATCTAATGACTGCCTAGGTTTTATGCTATGCAGAAAATCTAGCGAACAGGCAGCCATGAACATGCACAAAATAGGTGCCCCATTTGAAGAGAAGAGCTTATTAATTAATTAATTAATTGTCAAGAATAGGAGGGGCGATAATTAATTATAGAATGATGAGGGTTATATAAGCAAAGGCTGCCATAAGGATGAATTAATTAATTCAATAGCAAAGAAGTGCAGCCCAGACAAAAAGTGCGCCCCATTTGGAAGAGAAATTTTTCTCAAAAGGTGTAATTACTGCTGGAAGCTTCAAAATTTGGCGCCTAGGTTTGAAGGAGCTTGCTTTGTGTCTGAAAAATTGTCTACATAGTGGTACAGGTGCTCAGGTGAAGTTGGTAAAATTCATGTTTGCTTTGCATGCAAATAAAACATCAAATTTTGGGCAGCAGGCTTGATATATGCAGATTTTTATGATTAAAATTCACTGTTCATGTTTTGGTTGCCATCTTTGTCTGAATTAATTGCAGGAATTCATTACAGGTGCTTTTATAAGAGAAAGGGAGCTTAAATCAATGTCCAATACATAGAATATATCCTCTGAATCTAAAGAATTATCTAGATCTGCACCGGTTGTGAAGAATTTTGGCCGAATAAAGAGGAAAAGAGTTGTTCAGACAAAGATAGATACGGCCATGGCAAAGAGGGATGAAAAAGAAAGCACAGCAGATTCATGCAGCACTTCTAAGTTTGCAGACATTGGAGACACAGATCTAGGTCCAGAACCTCTTTCTAAACTGATTGACAAATCCAAAGCAGGAACGACTTCCCTCATGCGTGTAGTCAAAAGCAATGGAAACATCCGAGCTGCAGCATTTCCATTCACAACCCAGTTGCCAGAGTTCATCATGGAGTGTGCTAGGTCTTATCATCCTTCATCCAGATCAGTCCGAGATGCTACAGGGAAAACAATAATTCTGGTTGGACGCACTCAGTTCATCAATTATTGCTTGAAGATTCTAGCATCGAAAGGTGGTGACTACATTAGCATTCAGGATGCCGGCAACAGGTGGGAGAAGCATAGAGTTGACTGCATAACATAATGAACAGCAAATACATGAAGAAGCCCAAATCTCCTTCCAAGTTCCCAAGAACTCTTCCACAGTCCAATCTGGTACAAGAGGTAGATGATATTGCCAAATTGTTATGCAGGATTAATGGCGAGGCGAACGCTCACACTTTCCGTACATGGATGTATGCTTTCATCAGGACCATTGAAGTCAACAAGGTTGATTCAATAATCAATTGGTCGGAAATCATTAGCGACAACATTGGTGAGCAACTCCGGAACGTGAAGCGTACTTTCAACTTCAAAATGACTTCCTACTTGGTATATGCAGCAGCTTCACAAGGCATCTTCTCCAAGCTGGAATAGATGTAACGTTCTTTCCAAGGACCCTATTTTCGAGTGCTACCCACAGCTTACTGTACCTGCGTGCAAGAAAGATTTCAAGGTGGTCAACAATGGATTCTTCTACGAATTCATTTGCAGGCTAGACGGCGACCTAAAGGCCAACAGGGTGAGCAAGGAAGCGTGGGAAGCTATATCCAGGATTGGCAGTCTATCTTTATTCAGTTTGCAGATTTCACATACCTCAGGGTTACCAGGCTTTTCTAGAGAACCAATTAAGTTGCCCAGATATCTGAATGATAGATTGATCACCATGGAGCTGAGCAGACAACTTCGTGGAGATGCATGACCTACAGTCGAAACGGCACAAGTCTACAGGCTTCTTCCTGATCACTGTGGGACATTATAGCTGCCAGAGCATTCATAAGGCCCGAGGAATTGAAGCAGAAATGTTATCTCAGAGTATGAGCAAGAGTTCTTCCCAGCACGGCTGAACTTCGATCCATTTAGAGTAGGCAAGGAAGACAATCTCCCAGGAGTATGCGCACATGTGCCTTCATTGAAGGATTTCTGGATGAAGTGCAAAAGTGAGTAAAAGGTTAGAAAGAAATATTTTAGCAGGCTATCAGCACGGCAAGTGTTTGACTTTGGACTAGCACGGATACCTGCGGATCTTAAAGATGATGGGAATGTGTTACTTGACACTTACCATCAAATGGGAGGAGATAGAGTTGTACTTCAGGATAACATAGGGGGCTGCCATACGATTCGAAGAAAGGTCTGGCATTATTCTGGTGAATACTTCAAACTGGTTGCTGACAAAGGGATACTGCCTTGATGAAGCATTGATGAATCAAATCACGGGCAACTTCGGCACAGGAGATTCCCTCAAGAGGAAGCACGGAGGAGAAAGCAGCAGAAGGATCTAAGAAGATGAAAGTGCACAGAAGATCTCAATCAAAGGAGAAGATCACTTCTACGGCTATGACTGTTAGTTCCGGCTTCTCCAGCATCCAAGTACTTCACCGACTGTTGCACCTTAGCAGGACACTTCCATGCCTCCACTGAATCCGGCAACATTCATCTTCTCTCCTCAGCCACTCCGTTTAGCACCTATTCCTGAAGAGACGTTGAAGCTGCAGATGGCAGAGTTTGAAAGAGCTTTGTCCTTGGATGATTCAGAAGGATGGCAGCCATAACACTGTAGCGGTTTCAGATGGAGAGGAAACAGAGCACGAGATAGTAGTGCACTCAGCAACTTCTCATTCTCCGAGAAGTAATTTCTCAGAATGGTTGACTTCGCAGTTGGTTCCAGAGGCTAGAGAAGAAATCAACTTGGAGGAACACGACTTGCAATTGCTCCTGAATCTAAGCGGGAAAAGACAGAAAACCTAAAGTTGCTAAGGTAACTTCAAGGTTGATCATTGAGGAGTCAGGGAAAAAGTTTGTTGAGATGTCAGTTCCGGTGGAAGGAAAGAAGGAAGATGAGCTCACTGCAGAAGATGTAACAATAACCAGAATACCCATCGGTCAAGCCACCATAGAAGGATTGAAGCAAGATACATAGACATTGATAGATGCTCTATTCCTTAAGCTTGACAAAGAAAAGGCGGCGAAAGTTGAACTTCAAAAGCAGGTATCTCAGCTGTGCGAGATCATTGCCAAGGTTGCTAAATCTTCCACTCAGCCCATTTCAGCACAGAAGCAGGTGAGTGATCATCTAATGCAGGAAATGGAAGATGCAAGCAACGAGGTTAAAGCTATCGATGAATGGAAAAGTCTGATCATTTGTCAAGCTTCTATACAACTCGGACAGGTGCCAGCCCACCTAAAGGTTATGAAAGATGCATCAAATCAGCTGAAGCAACTGGTGACAAGCACGATAGATATGAATACAGTTGCTGAGAGTAATTTGAGTACTTTGGTGAAATAAATAAGTTGCCGAGAGAGGTGTTGATTGCGGAACAGATTGTGCCAGACGGATCAGTTGGGAAGGGGAAGCAGCTTGAGTTTGCAGTATCTTTCCATTTGGAGATCTGCAGAATTATGCTGAAAATGATGCACGCACTTGAGAGTATGGCATCATCTTTACCAGACAATGTCATTGCTTTCACTAATGAGGAAGTGGTCGGGAACATTACTTTATACACACAGATCATTCCTAGCAAAGTGCCTAATTTCCTGGAAGGATCTCTTCTGATGGTGCAAGGGAGAATTTATGGAGCTGTAAAGCCTTTCACGATGAATTCCATTAGCAAACTGGTGGCACTGCAGGTCAGATTGAGAAGTGTGGGCCTAGCTAGGAGGATGTGGAAGCATGTATCACGGTATTGAACGAAGGATTGCTGCAATTCAGGACAGAAAAAAAAGTTGTGGCTAAGATAGATTGGAAGATGCCGAATTACATGTGCGACAAGTATATTCAGTATCAGAACAAAAAGAAGATGTCGATGTTACAGCTGGCGTGTCTTTCTTCTTCTACTTTTTCTTCTTCTATTTTCCACGTTTCTGGATGTAATTGTAAATCTTGAAAGTTATTGGTTTTGAAACCATTACTTTTAGTTATGTGGAACAATTCTATTAGTTAAGTGACAAATGTGTCACTTGAAGAGGAATTAGAGGAAGATGATCGCCAGATGTTATCTTTACCTTTTGTTTATGTTTCAGTTCAATTGAGTTTCCCATTCGTACTTTCCCTTCTACATTCTATAAGTAGGGGAAGAACCTTCGGGTTAAGGATCAGAATTTGTAAGCAACATTCATGTGTTCCAGACTTTGTGCTGAAACCCCTGATAGCTATTTGAAGCAAAGAAATACAAAGGAGCAAATTTCCGGAGAACTTTGTGTCACGGTGCATTTTGTTTCTAGCTATTGTCATAGATCTTCTTATAAACTTTATGTTATTTTAGATCTAGATACTTTTGAAGTTGCCTTTGCTTATAATTTTATTATTCCCCTTCTTCTCTAAATATTTCATTTCTTTAAACAGCTATTTACTTACTGCAAAACTATACAGCTCTGGTTCATGAGCTGCACGGTTAAAGTAAAACCCCCATATAGATACTAGCATATTTTATTGACAAATCTGACACGGGAGCCTCACTGGTAAATGACGGAGATTTATCTCATGACTACCTAGGTTTTGTCAGCTATGCAGAAAATCTAGCCAATAGCATGCTTGGAAGGGTGAAGTCCATGTTCTCTCACACCTCCAATCCACATGATATTCCCGGGCAGTCATTTGCTCAAGGAAGACTAACCCACCTTCCTTGATGCCACCATTTCACCAATATTATAAATCAGAGTAGGACAATCAAGGTTGTTTTAACTGTAGCAAGTGTAATCGGATCTTGTATTGATCCTTGAAGCATTTCCTGAATTTTTTTGTACAAGGGGTTCTTTGTTGTTAAATGAATTTTCTGTTCAATCATATGGTTTGCTCTAGTATTCAGAAAAACCTTAGTCATGTCATATCATTTACCCAACTCCACCAATCAAGCCTTCATGGCTTTGACCCTAACAACTACACCACCATTCTGATGGGGGCAGTTCTTTCATCCATACTTGCTGCAACTTAGTCTTTCATATGTAGCCATCACTGCAGACATTTAAGAGCTTCAATGGATCCATTTCTTGTCTCATGAGCTCCCAAACTAGCTCATCGGCCTGATTATCAAACTTCTGGACGTATCTTAAGAGTGTAAATAGTTATGCTGCATAATCTTGAGGAAGGCTATATCAGCTGTCTTCTCAAAGGTTTATCTGTTGCTTTCTGCGATCTCTTGGGCATGTTCCTTTCAATATGGTCATCCAATCCGTGATGCACTTCACAAGAGTAATAAAAAACATCTGGCATTTTCGACATTTTTCTTCTCCACGGCCATCATGAGTTCTAAATGAGACTCACTTGGGCCACCTCTCTGCATGAGTTCTTCAAGTAACACATTCAGCCTTCATTCTTGAGCACCATTGGGGTAAATCATGTGGTGCTCCCTATCTCTTCACCTCTGTGTGAGCTATACAATGACAAGCTCAGAGTCTTATTTCACTTCTCATGAGCCCTATTAAATGACACCCTTCATTCTAGGTGCAATTTACACCAAGTTCTTTCTGCTCCTTTGTTATTCTTCGCACATGCATCTAACTTACAAAGACACGCTAGATTCATTAGCCCCTTCATTATTCCTGCATCATGCACAAGTTGACGGTGCACACTCAGTAATAACCAAGGTTATCGAGTCTTCAATGGTTTGAAGACCTCACATCTCAAGTGCTTCTTCAAGCCTGAGGAAATTGAGATCACTTCAACTCTTATACCTACTTGTTGTGCTCTTTGTTCTTATGGCCTCTCTCGTTCTCAGATGTCTTGAGAGAGACATTCCAACCTCTGCTGCTCACTGCAGGACGTATGGGTCACTAACTCATCCTCCAAAATTATGATTCCTGCTCTCTGCACCATCACTTCTCAAGACATCCCCCTTCAAAGAGACATTCTTCATGGACTCTTCTGTTTTCTTACCCACTTTTCTCTATGCACTTCTATCCTCCAAATTGAGGATTTCCTTTACTGGGTCTCTGCAACTGGCTCTCTCATGTCTATAAAGAGGTCCATGTTTCTCTTCTACTCTACATTCTTTCATAAGGCGTAAGCCAATAGTAGCTCTTTCAAGTGCATCAACTTGGCAGAGTCTTGTTCCAGCCTCTTTCTTCTCCAACGAGGGATTCCAAAATCAGACCTTGGTTCTTTTCTACATGGGCTGAAATTCAGGGCTTCAGCAAACATTGCTAAGGGGCGGGGACATCTATCCACCACAATGAGGATCTTCTCCTCATATTTTGTGACATCCCTTCTTATGTGTTGCAGCCCCTTGGTATGCCTGCAGGTCAGCTACAGTGTAAGGCCATATGAGTAATCAAATGGACTCCTCAATCACTCTCAACTATTCGGTACTCCTTAAAAGACCTGAATCACATTCTGCCATCTAATACAGGAGATGAACCCGATCTTCAGAGGGGATATCCTTACAATCAGTCTCTTGAGTCAACATGACTATGTTTTCTTCATCTTCATGCATGTGGTTTTCTCCCACACCTATGGCCAATTCTGTCTGCAACCTTTCTTGGAGTTGAGGGACAGTCTCATTTTTCGTTCACAATACTATCTCTTCAGCCACTGGATGTCCATGACCAGACTCTACATCCAACTTGATCACTTCAGGGTTGGTTCACAGTGCTAGACTTCAACGAGAGGCGGACCAAGCACCTTGAAGGGGTGGACTAGATTTTGCAGCTCTGTAATCTCCAAGATCGGTTTATCCAAGACGGAATACACACTTCATCTTTCGGTGCTCCATTTACTGACGAGCATCAGAGGGAGGTTCCATTGTCGATTTACCAGGATGCCTGATCTTTCTAGGCTTCTTCAAGTTTGAGGATCTTACAGGTTTTGTCTGCAACCTACTTTCAGAAGGCTTTGCATTTTTCTTCACAGCACTATCTCTTTGGCCACATTCCAGACCAGAACTCTACCCAACTGATCACTTCCTTCTTCACTAGCGCTAGCTTCAACGAGAGGCACCAAGCGCCCTAAGTGAGGCTGACCCTAGCTTTTGCCTCTGACTCCAGATCGGTTCATCCTAGGGATAACACATCCATAGCTCACGGAGGCATTACAATCATTCACGTCGATACCAAGCCTGACACTCAGGTGTCAAACGAGATCCACTAGATATTCTAGATGCAGTAACGACTTTGTCCAAACATCAGCTTAGTAGACAAACCCTCTGCAATCGGCCGCCTCCTCGTCTGTCCGTCTTTTCATCCTCAAAGTTTCTTCTAGTCGGCATCTAGATATCAGGGGAGCTAGTTCCACCATCCCATGATGGACTTTCTTCTCATCTTCGCCTCGGCCTTCTTTCCCCCTTCTCTTCTTCTCACTTGCATTCCCACCACTGGTTTTGGGTGTTGGGATGTGATTTTCTCCGTTGTTGTTAGCCTTCTCAAACCCTTCTGTATTTTCTTTGCATTGTTGTTTCTTGGGAACTCGTTTGGTTTTCCCGCTTTGTATCGATGCTCCTTGCTGGCTCTTTCAGTCCCATTGACCTACTTGTTGTGGTCATTTGTTGGACATTTAATATATTTATCTTATCTTATATTATCTTATGCTAACGTTAGATTCTGAAGTTTGAACCCTTTATAATTTTAAATCTCTTCAATCTTCAATAACCCTTGTTTGAAAAGCCCTTCCCATTTCTCTTATGTATGGCCTCCACATAAACAAAGAATAAGGTACACTCGACTCTTTTGTTTAAGACTCTCCAACATATGGCTCAATGGCATTTCCCTCTTGAAAGCTTAAATAATTTGTTGGTAAGTACCAACAAAATCAAATGACCTCTCATTTGTCAATCAAAAAAACCCCTAGTTTTTCACCCTTTTGTTTAAATCCAAAATATGTCAAAGTATAAATCATGGCTAGAAAACTTGAAAAGTGAAATACATAGATCACTCATGCATCATACACTAATCCTATAATTTTTGTTTTTTTGTTTCATATTAAAGATTTGGCTAAGTTTGGAAGATTGGCAAAACATTAAGACCTTGTGGAGATGTGGTAAGAAAAAATGACATTCTAAATCCCACTTCCTCATTTTTGTTTCATCAAATTCATTAATTCAAATATATCAATAGAAAATCAAATGTTCAAAGACCTTGAAGCATGCATGAATCAACTTTTTCATTCCCACATGTCAATTCATACAAACTAAAATGAACTAAAGCTATGTTACCGATTCATCCGCCTCCCCATACCCAATACTGATTCGGGACATACCCAGTTCAGTTACAGACATGATTTACCTGCGGGGTTCACCCTAGGCATGAAATCTATGAGTTTTTGCCTTTTTCTCAAATAAATTTAAAGTAATAAAAGATTGCACTTACAAACCCTAAAAGTTTCTTAGATCTCAAAAGATAACATAAAACGACACCTGCCTCTCATCATACCAAAAGAAAAACACAAACCAACACACTTACCTCTAATTGCATACTTACCTTGCATTGCACATTTAGGGTTGAAACTTCATCAAGCAAAGTTCCAAATACATTGTTATCATCTTCCTACACTAGTACAAGTGCTTATTCGCTGCCAAGGTGAATGAGGAGCTTAAAAGATGGAGGGTTCTTGGATTGAAGGTAAGGATTTAACTTTTATTGTTTGTATTTTGTTTTCAATCTTCACAGCCTTTTTTTGCCATTTGTTTAACAAATTGTCAAGCACATGCAGGTTGTTCCAAGTGGTATGGGTTATATTTGGGTTTGCAATGGTTTTAATATCAGATACACTACCCTCATATAGTCAAGTGAAAGCCTCACTTGTGTTTAATACCCAGCCAAGGGATCAAAGCTTTCCCGGGAAAGAAGGATGCACCGGTGCCAGTATCAACAATTCTTGAGTACAATCAAAGGAGCAACAAGAAAAGATGCAATGGATTCCTTGAAATCAAGTCATCATTTAGCAAAGAAAGGATCTTGATCAAGGAAGCCATTTCTTGTTCCATCTCATATCGGATCCCCAATTGTGGCCGTGACACATCCATTCTACTCCCTCTATACACAAAGAAGATTCTCCTCTTTTCACGCAAGAAAACCGAAGGACCATTGCAAAATTCACTTCAAAACATGTCTAGGGATATCATCAATGAGCTTATCACATAATATGTGTATGCCAATACATTGTCTTGCAATGTTTTCAAGTCACCATATTTGCAGTATATGGCGAAGGGATTAACAAGGTCTAAAAAGGGTAAAAAGCCCAAGTTATGAGAAGTTTTGCACCACCTTATTGGCAAAAGAAAAAAATGTAGAGTATTCATTGTAGCCCATTAGGGATTTGTGGTCCAAAACAAAGGTGTTCATCATTTCCAATGTGTAGTCAGATGTTGGAAATCGGCATTTGATTAATGTGGTTGAAGTGTACCTTCAAAGAGCAATATTTTTTGCCCTTTTAAATCCAGTAAGATAGTGAGGCCTCAAAATGTTGTCCAAATCATAGCAAACAACACTTAAAATTGCGAAGTTGTAGGGATGTTGGTGGAGATGAAGTATAGGCACATGTTTTGAACACCTTGTGTTGTCCACTCTCTCAACCTAATGCCACAAAATTGGGCAAAAAATTCAATTGGATCAAAGAGGTGTAAGTTGAGGCTGAAGACATCTAATGTTTATCATGAACCATCACTTGTCGCAAGCCATCTTCAAATAGTTATCAAAGTTGGAATTGTTGAAGATAACAAAAACAATATTTTTTATTTACTTTAGCTACTAATTTTCAATTTAAATTTTGTCATCTATTTTGTTTTTTTCTAATTTTGAATTTAAAAAACAGAGTAGATGAGACAAGTTTTTTATATAATGCTTGTAGACTTTCAAATGTTTTGTTTTTTATTTTTTTATTTGATTTCCTACTAGGTTGTTACGACTCAATTCACCTCAAACACAATTGTCTTAAAATAACTTGTGAAGGTGTGAGAGGCACTTTGCAACACGGTCATCTAGAAACTTTGGACCATATGGAAGCATTTGAACACTAAGCATGCCTAAAATGTGAACATGTTGATATTGGATGACGAGGGGTGAGCTCGTATAAATTACTTGCTTAGTATCATAGAGCCCATCATGAGCATGATCAAATTTATTGACATGGATCAGCCATGTTTAGGAGAGATCTATGATGGCTTCAACTCATGATTGAGAAGATAAAGTCCATTATAAATGCAAAAAAGCAAGATCCTAAGGAAACATTTTCAAACAAGTACAATCATATCGCATTGATTGGTGGAACAGAAAAGGCCACCACGGTGCATCTCTTAGCCTTTGCATTGATTCTTGGATTCTTCAAAACAGAGACCCTTTCTTTATTGAGAAGATAAAGTCCATTATAAATGCAAAAGAGCAAGATCTTGTATAGCATCCCCTTATCAACGCTAGTTCTCTTTGAAGACCTTGAGCCCATTCCTCTTCCCGTGGGCAAAAAAGGGAATGAGCTAGGGAAGTTAAACTCGTGATTTTCAATTGTTTTTGTGAGCTTTGCATTCTTTTTGAGTAATTTTCTACGTATAGTTAAGTCGGTTGGGAAAAGGAGAAAAGCCAATTGAAAGTTAAAAGAAAAACAAATTATTATGTCCCCAAGGAGGTCGGTCCTCTTTAGAGGATTCTATTTGGCTTTTGGCACCAACTCTATCTATTTAAAGGGATCGCTTGGCTTGGAAGAGGTTATGCTTGCTTCTTGAATTTATTCGCTTGGAGTTGGGAGCATGTTTGATTTCTCTCACTCAACACAGGCTCCATGAACCTATGAGAACATGCAATTCACTTTATAGTCACGTTAAGTTTGTCCCTGCATACAAAGCATTTAAATGGTCGTGAAAAGCACTTCACACTAATAAAAGACTTGTAAATATATTAAATAAATTGTGAAACAAAGAGAGGCATGTGGCATGAAGACTAAGTCTTGGGATATCAAAGTTATGAAGTTAAAACTTTAAAAAGTGAAAGCAAGACACATAATCTTTGCATGGCCCATGAATTTCACAACTCTAATATATAACTTGTTAGGTCCGCCTTCCAAAGTTCTTTGGCGGCATAACATGTGATGTGAATTTTAATCGAAAGTTTTGGGTCACAAAGTAATGTAAATTTATATTTTACAAGGGTACACAAAGGAACTTAGGAAAATTTAATCAAATGAAGACCCGATATAGGTCATAGTGTGAACTAGCCTTTTAAATGCACTACGAAAATCCTTGTAAAATAAACTTGGAGAAAACAAGTTTTCATTTCTCCTCGTTTGCCTTTTGATTCAGATTCAACACAACTTTAACCTTCTGAAATGAGATAAACGATGAATTTTGTAAGATAAAGTTGTATCTCAATTTTAAAGAGGGCCTCTATTTCTGGAAGAAACATGGGTGTCTAAGTCATAAAAGAGATCTTGCACTAAACTACATGTACAAAATTGGTTAGAAGGTGTAGCCTTTAGATGCTTCAGTCAAACACAAACATCAACCTTTTTACCAACCTCTTCCCGAACTAGAGTGTTGGGAGCATTGTCGGTTAGTATAGCATTAGTATATCTTCAAAGGCAATAACATTCACAAGCATCTTTCTTCATCCTCTCCTAGTCTTTGGCTTCAAATACTCTTTTGGGACTTTCTTCACTTCAATCACTTTTTTGAGCTTCCTGTTGCACTTAGTTTTTGGGCTCCTTTTTAGAAAATGCAAAAGGCATTCTTATATTTTTACTTCATACCATAGTAGCTATTACCCTTCGGCCATTTCTGGCCTCTGATGGATATTAAAATTAATGAAATTATGTCTTATAAAGATACTTATGGCCTCACATGACTGTGTTGCAAAACTGGAGGAAGTATCAGAGTAAAACCATCTATACAAGATTTGAATTTGACCCCTGGTGTGGTGCATGACCAGTTATCTTGTCTTTGTCAATTGCTCCAGAGGATGAGAGCATTTGGTAACCCTTTTTTATTGAAAATTAGATAACCCTCTGAATGCTAACACTTGTCAACACTAAGATCAATTGAATTGTATTTTCGCTTGCCTTTATTAACATGGCAATTAGCGCTCTTAAATATGACATGGATGTTGCAGTATTAAAACATATTTAAAGCATCTGTACAGCAGTTGGACTAATAGGTTTCATTCATGTGCACAATAATGTAAATATTTTTAATTCAAGTAGTTTTCTTGGATGAAAATAAAATTTCCCAGCCCAAAATAAGCATATAAAGCGATATTGATAGAACTATCACCTACCATGAGCAGTAGCGCTCAAATTCACGCTTTACCAAGTTACTTGATTTTTGTCCAATCCAATGTGTAAGCCCCTGTGTATTGAAAACTATTTAGTATTAACTATTTAAGAAATAAGATTTTCAAATTCCCTTAAATTAGGAAACATCTTTCTTCATCTAGATAATGGATGAGGCAGTGTCATCCAAAAAGGTTGATTAAAACTCTACTACAAAGTTTTTCAAAAAGCTTGCTTGTTAATCATTAACAATTCTCTTAATGTAAAATTGCCATCCACTATCTGATCAGTCTTAACCCATAAGAAATAAAATACCTGAACCATATCAAGCAAAGGCTGATAAGTATTTGCAACACTGCCTTCCAAACTCAGCTTTCCAAGTTCTGTCTGCAGAACTGTCAAAAATTACAAACATAAGTAGAATTGCATGTCAATTGTTCATAATCTTTCAAAAGAAAAATGGAAAACTCATATCTCATATTATTCAATACGAATCATAATCGGCCCTAGCCCTAAAGATAAGATAGTTAAAATTGATGTACCATCCAAAACATTTTCTTCCACATCCACACTCCCTGCATCGCGGCACATGTCTTCTATGTTACTGTAAATGAGCAATGTCAACTGAAATGATTATCAAACAGCCACTATCCACGGCTAAAGGAAAATGCTCAACAAGTTTAAAAGAAACTCATCCAATCTCCTCCGGTAAGATCTATTTAGAGATTAAATCTATCAAGAAACAAACGGATACAGCTTGGGGTGCTAAAAGGCAGTCAGCTTCATGCATTAATATAAAATAAAAGAATGGGAGTCTGCAACCACTGTACTGCAGGCATTATTCAAAAAAATATGAAAAATTAAGGACTGTTATATATATATAACAGTATATTCTAGCTTCACATTCATAGTTTTAGTTAGTTTCACTGTAAGAATTTTTGAAAAATATCATAGAATCATCAGTTATCTCATTGAGGAGCCTTCTCACCTTTCTTTGTTTTGTTTAATTAAATCTTAATGTCCTGTTAATTCCATGTTTGACATTTGCATAAGCCAGGATCAGAAAATATGAATTCCAATGTAAAATTCTTCAAAAGAAGAAGCCTCTCATTGCAGGCCATAGAGAATAAGGTTCTTCAACTTTTCCAATTTATCTAGCATTATTTCTTTGCAGTCCCAATTGCAACAACTGTAAATCCAATACAAACCTATCCAAAACAGTCGTCCTTGAAATATACACATCCTGAAATCGTGTCTCAATTCAAGAAAAACTGATGGCACATAAATCAGTATGAGTCCAAAAATCAATGAAGCGGACAACAGATGATCTTCTCTTGCAATAACAGAGTTCCCGTTTGGCATGGAGACAACTTATATGCAACCAATAACTGCCATAATCTGGAACTTCCACATTATTATGTATAATTCACAAAACCATAAAGGGAGTCTTAAAACGGCTCCTCCGTTCTATAGTTTTAACCCCAAATAAGCAAACTTCAATGCAGAATGTAATGTGATGATTCCTGCTCAAGAAAATCTCTTAATTCCTACAAAAAATTATCATCCAAATTATGTTCTAATCTATAAAAATAAACAACACTTTGACAAACTTTAGCAGTATAATGAGTCCTAGGATTAAGTTTGTTTTGTCTCTTTTTCTTGTATGATCTAAAAATAGCAAAAGCATTCAGCATGGCAATATTTAAAAGTATAAAATGAAAACAGAATAACTAAAATAATGCCCTGGCCTTAAATAGGGTTGTCTCTGTGAAACATATCAGAGTAACAAACTTTTAAGAAGGGTGCTCGAAAGTTTAAATTTCAATTGGTTTTTAGAAGTGGAGCAATCTTTCTTTGGACATAGTTTCCTAGGCGTGTTGTCATTACAAATTCATTCATATCCCACACAATACAAACCCGGAAAGAAAGGAGCCAACCAAATAAGATACTTAACAGAGGCAAAATATATTAAAGGCTACAACCCACAATGTAGGGAAAAAATGAATATAAAGGAACCTTTTACGTTTAGAAAGAAATAGCATGATTTCCACAAGATCTGGTAATGTAGCAAGAGTGCAATAATGGAAGATGTGAGAACCTAACAAGAGTGCGGCAATGCCAAAGGGAAACTTAACTAGATAAACAAACAAGAACACAAATCCAAAACTGCAAATACATAAATCGGCAATGTTTCAACTCTACCGTAAAAAATACACGTGGATAGTGGAAAAGTTGCAGTCAGAAGACCATTATGCAAATACAATAAAAAAAAGTACATAAGAGTGAATGTTCTCCTGTACCAATACATAGCTACAATCACAAAATGTTTCCGCATGAACTGCAATAAAGACAAAATAGTCAGGCTGCAAACAATCAATTACAGATGCATGTATGTCTGTAGATATATAAACACATAGAGGAGAGAATCATAAAAACTCCACAATATGGCATTAAAGGGTCGAGAATCTTATCTCAGTATTTTGTACTTCTATTGCAAACCATTATCAATCTCAAAGAGTACAAGCAAAAGGGATTCTAAAGTTCAGAAGGCATACTGAGCTTCATCTAGAATCACAATATCTCCCTTCAAATTCACGTCCATGGCTTTACGAATTAAGGGATTTAAGATGTAACTGTATGGGCAAAAAACAAGTCGAGCTGCCAAGGCCATTTCTCGAGCTGCAAAATATGAACAACCTACAGATAACAAAACCCTATATTAGTTGCGTCACTAACTAATTTGATAAAATAGGTGCAGCTTTGGGAAATATTTGCACCTTTCACTGTATGTCCAACTTTGACAAGGTCCTCAATGTCATGAACTTCATTACAACCTCCCTTCTTAAGAGAATCGTGAGCCCTGATTTTGTATACATTCCTTATGCCAAAACAATGTTAAATATTAACGTCATGAGAACTTGAGTACATCAACCAGAATTTTCCTTTTCAAACTCAACCTTAGGTGGGTAGCAACTTACTTAAATTGAGGACAAGATTCTTCAGTTTCCAATAAAAGTTTGCTGCAATACCAGCAGAGACAATAATATGGTTCAATTTTCTTCGTAGCAAATTCAAAAGAAAGTGGTGGCATTACCAACAATTATTTTATTTTGAAAGCATGAAATCCAAGATATTACCATTCCTCATCAACATTCTTCTTTGAACATACATGTTTGTTGGTACAATAGTGCTTTCGTGCTCCCTGTATGATAACCAATAATAATTCAAAACTTAACAGAAAAAAAACTTGAACTTCAATATTCAGGGGTAAATGCCAATTGCTTTGAACCATGAAGCATGTGATTAGAAATAGGAGACACTTCAAACATATCAAAATTGAATAATCTCGCCATAATATTAAAAATCATTAGAAATTGCTGAGAAACTGTTAAACTCACGAGACAGCAGAAGCCCTGAGTAACCACAAGAAACTCACCAGGCATGTTTATTGTACAGACTTGTGAGTTAATATAAAAAACTCACCAACTGTAGAATAATAACAGCTCGCAACAAAAATTTGTCATTTTCAATTTTGCTTTCAATTTTATGTTGTTTTTTGCTTTGCCAAAAAAGATTTAATCATTTACCAGTTGCTGTGACGTGATTTCAATCGACTTTGAAGGATTTTGACAAGGATTTAAGAGATAAGACGCTAAGAGCATGGGTTTTTTATTTATTTTAGGTTTTTCATTTTGAATTTTTTCCATTTAAGATAGTGTTAAGCTATAGGGTTTGAAAGACATTTTGTAATGTCCCCTTTTCCAATTTAAGAGAATGATTTGGACTTCTTGCCGTTCCCTTTTCCATGGCAAAGAAGTAGAGGTGTTGGAGAAGGAAATTGAGCTTCTTTGTATTTATTTTACTAATTTTTAATGTTTCTTTTTAGCATGTATTTCCCTTTAGGAGTCGGCTGGGTTTTATGCACTTTAAAGGCCACTTAAAGATTAAAAGAATACTTAAAGAGGTTGGCCTTGCTATTCCAAACTTTGGCGCCAAAAGGAGGTTATAAAATAAGATAAGAGGGCTCATTTGGAGGATCTATATTTTGGCGCATTTTCCTATTTGGGCATTGTAAGCTTGTTGCTCCATGTTTTTCCACTTGAGGACGAAAACCCTCTTGTGTGGCTTCCTAGAAGGACGAAAACCCTTCTAGTGGTTTTGTTGAAAGAAAAAAACCCTTTAACATTGATTGAGAGTGAAGATTATTGCAGATTTGTGGAGAATACTTAATATTCAGATTTTTGTTTTGCCTTTGGGCAGCTTTATCTAATCATTTACAGATTTCGGGATTAATTTTGAGAGGATTTCCATGTTTGGAAAATTATGATATTGGTCTTTGTTAGCATATGGATTTGCAAGCATGCAAATGACATGCAACAGTGTGGGAACGAAGTCCCTCCTCAATTAAGGTGAGGCTGCCTTTATTGAAAACCGAAACTGTATTTACATCTATACATTCAAAATTGTATGTAGGGGGTGTTTTGGAACATCAATGGAAAGAAAAGTGAATGAGGGAGATGGAATGGAATGAATTGAAAGAACATGCAAGAGTTAAATAAAAACAGAGCCTAATATTGCATGAAGAGGAAAGATGAATAGCTAACACAAATAAAACAGAGTTTGAGTTAGCTAAACAAGAATATGTAAAAGGGAACACATGCGAGCAAGTAAATAATCGGAGCTTGATCACTGTGAACTAGAACAAATTAATAACGTTGACAACAAGATCAAAGACAATATTTGCATGCAAAATTCAAACATCTAACATCTAATGAACATAAGAACATCAAATATTACAAGAGACAATGAATAAGACACAAAGTTCGTATTTTATTAACTCCAAAATGTTTTCACAAAAGAACACAGTTTCTTCTTGAAACAAAGCTTGCACACAAAAGTATTTTCTCCTCTCTAAAAGTCCTTTTACAAATGAGCCCCTCAGACTCTCTAAGGCACTCCCCCGCCCCTGCTCTAGATCTATGGGCGGCCTACTCTCTATAGTTGGATAGTTCCCGGGGGGGGGAGGGGGGGGAGGGAGGTCGAGGAGCGCCAATATTTCTATCCATCTATCCGGCCCAATATAGAGTAGAGTCTATATGTATAGGCGAGTGTTATTCAGTCTGTATGGAGAGAGTAGATATAGGGCTTCGTATCACGTATATAATAGAATCGAGTGAGCCATGAGGATAGCACTCGACCTACTATATACGTGATAGAGTGGTACTCTCTCTACTATAGATTCTCCCTCGATCTCGAGCCCCGTATATGGATAGGGGCCAGATGTCTTGTTGACCCTTTATTTCCATATAAAGAATACGACGAGGGGAAATACCTTCTTGAACTTCCATTTTTATCGCCTGAATATCCTTCATAAGAAATTGGAGAAAAATACGACGATTTCTTCCGGGAAATCCCCAACCTATTTATCTATATATCTGATGCGGTGCCCGAGATATAAAGATAGGGTGCCCGGCCCTATATCTCTATAACTTGCGGAGATCTCGTGCCAATTGTAGATATATATAGATATATCTATATAGGATGTTAGTGTTAGAGATAGGGCACTCCGCACTCCATCTCTAATCAGTGTAGTGTCGAGGGCATATAGAGAGATATGGGGCCTAACCTAACCCAACTAATCATAGATATGGCGTCCACCCCAGATCTCTCTCCCTCGATCATATCACGTATTCAACCACCCGGTCATTAAATAAGGCACTTAAGTGACCTTTGACTTTTTCTAACCAACTTTATTAAAAACAACTAAAAATAGAAATCACTTAAGTTATCCACAGCTTCCCGAAAGCAAATAACATCCTTTTCTTAAAAATCCACTTTTTTAAATATACAATAATAACCAGTGCCTTATCCATTGAAATGGGGTCCGCCTATCTCAAACGTATGAGAAATGGACTCTCCCACTTCATTAGATACCAAGAAAACTATCTCCCTGAACCGCCAGTGAAATTAGGATCTGCCACTTTTGCTAGTTGAAAGGATCTAAACCTTCCCAATGTTTCAAACATCTTTTCTTCTTCTAGAGGTTCATTTGGTCGAAGAATAGCCTCCCAAAATACCTGCAATTCAAGAATTCTACTTAGCCTATCATTTAAATTAATAATCTTTGATTGAGCGTTCTCAAATAAGTTCTTTAATTTGATGCACCGCTCCATTGAAACTGATGAGAAATTATTGGCGGGAGTGTACATGTCCTTAAACAATTGTGAAAATTGCTCTTCCACCTGTTCCGATGAACACCTTTGATTATGCTCATTTACGAGGTTGCAAGGGATCTCAGCTATGAATTCTTGAATCAAGGCAAGTGAAGTGAAGGCAATGCTCTCATAATGGATCATAAAATCCTCGAGAAGCGTCTTCCTTGATTTGAGATGCAGACACCAAAGAAAACGTGTCCCTCGATGTTCAAATTCAAGAATTCCTTCAATGGCTAAAACTGAGGATTCTGTACTCGTCATCTCCTGCAGACTGGGCAATATCTCATCCAAATTTGATATATTAGAAACAAAAGTTTCCTTGAAAGAAAGAATTGGATCAAGATACACACTGACATCTTCATGGAACTTAACCGCTGTTTTGATCGTCCCTTGGCCTAAAACGAGAATTTTTGAAAGCCAAGTTTTAGTGACATGGCCCAATGTGTTTATTTCTTTTGACAAATTGAGAGTTTATTCATCAGGGACAGCCACTACATCAGGTAAAGGGAAAGTGGATGATATGGGATTTATCAGATGTTGAACATATTCCACCAATTGATTCTTTTCGGCCTTGAGCTGAGAGTTCTGAGACTTATATTTCTCAAGTCTCTTTAGCACGATATCAATTGAATCTCGAGCCATTGCCATGTCACATTCTAATGTGGACCTCCCAAGTCCAAGTTTGGAAACTTCATAATCAGCAGGTGTCATGGCATCACGCTCCTTATCAACTTGTGGGATGGCAAGATCTGAAATTTGATTCCGTCATTACCCACCATTATTCGAGAAAGCACCTTAGGCTTCTTGGGAATGACGTCATTCGAAAGTTTGAAAAGGGCATCAAAATCAATGTCAATTGCCTTGACAACTCTCTTCCTTTTCTTAACCTCGGAATCAACCCAGGAAGGAGTATCATTCACTATTTCCGCATAAAAAATCCTAGAGCTCGAAGCAATATTCTCATTGTTCTCGACATCATGAGATCCTGCAAGAATCCTATCCACGACCTCGATTTGAGGAGAAATAACCTCAATATCCACCTCTTGATTATTCAGGGGATTTTGGGAAATTTCTTCATGAATTGCATGCTCTGAAGTGTTTGATATTTGGACTACCTGCACCTGAGTGGACGCTTGTGCAAAGCATGGCTAAGGATCGTTTGTCACGAGCTTCTGAGAACTATCAACAATGTGAGTGGAAGAATCTCTACTTGAAGTAGAAAATCCTGATACACGCTCTCTTCCTTCACTGTGGCTAGGGTCTTTAGATTTTTCTCCTTGTGGCACATTATTCGGCAAAGTGGATTTTGGCAACCACTCCTTTCTTGCTTGTTGTGTATGATTGGATGGTACGGAGGTTGATCGAGAAGGGGCTTTGGTTGATTGAAAACCTCCTCGAGTTGGCAATTTTTGTGATCCTGAAGTATGATCTTGAATTGATTGTAACTTGGCAAGTTTGTTGTACCAAGATATGCTTCTTTCAAGAATCGGTTGATTCTTGCTATCAAGAGAAAATTCATCTCTTTTGGTCCAGTCAATTCGAGGCAAAGGGGTAAAAGCAACTGCATCATATGAGGGATCAATAACATCTTCATCATCATTTACGAACGAATCGGGAGGGTTCTTGATGCGAAAGGCCTTGATCTGAGCAAGTGTTAGGCAAGAAAACTCTCGTTTTCTTACTTCATGTTCGTCCGAACAGGCAGCCCAGAAATCTTCCATGGTAGGGTTATGTTGATATTTTGCTCCAAGAATCTTCTGCATATATCCATTGATATCAAACTGGGCCCTCTTCACATATGGATGAATTGTAATGAGGGTGAACTCTTTCTCCATGAGTTGTGCACTAAAAAGATTTGGACATTGGTATTCCCCGATTTGGATTGGGAAATGAATTCCTGAACGGTGCTTGTCACTGAGAAGACAATGAACTTGGAATAGTTGTCGCGCAAGCTCCATTAATGCCCATCTGTCACTAACGTACTTAGGAAGCTTCCATGCAGTACCAGCAAAGCCACTCACGTGAATGTAGGAAAAGGATGAAAATTGGATAAACCAGGTTCCCCATTGGGAAATGACATTCATGGCTTCTTTAGAAAATCTTTCCTCTGTATTCCAATTAAGGTTCTGAATCACATGGAAGGTGAATGCACCGTTGACTCTTCTAAACTGGTGAGAGCTATTTTTGAAACTTAGTTGCGGATAGTAATGGAAGACACTATTTGATGGCCCCATGACTCCTCTTGTTTCAAGTCTAGAAAATAGCTTTCTTCTTACTACTGCATAAGTCAAATACGATGTCATGTAGAAGCATCCAGTCATCTTAACTTCTATCAATTGTTTGTGAAGGGTATTACTGATAATGGTGGCCCAATCCACAAACTCTTTCTTGGCAAGGATGATACAAATAAACTAATACATCCATGGGTGGAAACTCCTAGTAGAGGGTAAACCGAAAACTCGACTTAGGAGAGTAATCCTGTCCCCGATTTCTTCCACGAACTCAACGCGGTACAGTTCTTTGGGAAGCCGATCAATTCGAGGCCTCTTGGTCACTAACCAGTTATTAACCATCTTGCTCCATCTAAGGGGTTCTTCATCCCAAAATTCTTGTGCTGACTGGCGAGTGATATCCGCATTCTTAGGAAAGTCAGGTATGTTGAGCAATTCCTCAATGTGCTCTGGTGTGATTAAGAGGAAAGGCTCGCGAGTATCTTTAAAAATTCCTCGTCTCTCAGGATCATAATGCTCAGCACAAGCGATAACCAGTTCTAGACACTGCACCGAAACAAAAAATGTTGTTGCTTGTGGTAGACCACTATGGTAAAGCCTATCCGAGAATATGGTTTTGCCTTCAGTTTTCACCCGTTCACAGAATTGTTGCACATTGATGTGACCCAGATTTGTATCAGTGATATTGTCATATGCTAATTTAATGGAACTGGGAGGGATGATTCCTTCGAATTCATACTTGAGCGCTGACTTATTCGATTTCTCCATTGGCTTCCTCGATCTTCCTGCAAATTTGTTAGATTTTTCGGCCATTATGAATTTCATAGAAAAATGGCTTAGGCACGCAAAACAACGCAAGCAGGGTCGGGTCTCAGTCTCCGAAACCCCCGTCAATGCAAGAAAAATATGACTCGCTTTAATATTATTTATTATTATTATTATTTTTTTAATAATGAAAATCAGTCCCGGTTACAAAAAAAAATTAAATTAAATGTCAATACATCACACCGAGACTAGGCTCGGATTTTGATTTTGGCGACAACGATGATGTATTTTATTTTATTTTTTTTAAAATAATTAAAATCTCATAATTTTAATATTCCACACGAATTGATTTAATTTATTTTTATTTTTTTAAATATCACCTTGCTTCTCTACGTTCCTGATATCTTTTGATTGATGCTTGACTATACTTGTTGAATCTTCTTGTAAATGCGTTGATACACCTGGAGAATGTGTGGTTTCTTGTGTTGGAAATAGAAATGATTTAATCTTTGTTCAGCTAGGAAAATGCGTTCTTCTCTACAAAGTTTATTATTTGCTTTATTTCCTGGACAACTCCAGCTATCCTTGGCACGTGGTGTCTCTTATGCATGCGTTTAAAATTGTTTCCTCCTCCCTGCTGCGTGGTGAAAGCCCTGAATGAACGCGTGGAGGGTGTTGTAGTTTTGTTATTTCTCTTTTATTTAACTTTCTGCACCAAATCCCATGTGTGGACTGTTTTATTCTAATTTCCAGGCGTTGAAAACCTTTTTCTTTTTTTGTTTGCCTCCTTAGGCTGCGTGGAATCTTTCCTTTGGACTATTTTGCTTTCACCTTGCGTGGAGATGCCTGAAGAGTGCGTGAAGAGCTTTGGTGGAGGTTTTGACCTTTCCTTTTATCTCACTTTGCACAAAAAGATGCGTGGAAAATGATTTTGTTGTCCCACGGTGTTAGAACAGTTTGTTGTTTGGACTGTGTGAAGACTCTCTTCCTGCTCCTGCGTGGTCTTTTGGATTGTTCTCTTGGTTGTCTTATGCCCAGCGTATATTCTTGGATGAGTGCTTGGAATCTTGATGCAACTTGTTTTCTTTAACCTACGTGGAAACTTGTTTGCTTTCAAATACTTCTGCAATATTCTTTTATCTCCCTTGGGCTGCGCAGAGATTAGCTTGGACTGTTCTAGCTTTTGCTAATGCGCGAAAAGCATTACTTTGTATTTTTTATATTTAAAAACCTGCGTGGCTTTTTGTTTTATGCTTTCACCTTGCTGCCCTCCCTTTACCAATACGTGGAGATTTCTATGACTGTCCTCCTTCTCCTGCATGGTGTTTTGGGATTGGTTTTATCCTTTGCTATGGCCTTTGCTTGGGCTGTCTTCCTTCTTGTATTTCTCCTTCACAATAGCGTTCACAGACTAGTATTGTTTGAGGGATGTGATACAAATATTATTATGTTCCTTTAGAAGAAATAAGAAGCAATTTGGAAAGCTTCGCATGACTCTTTCCAACGAGTTTGACGGAAAAAATTATGAGGATTAAACCAACTTCCCTTCTTCTCAGGTAGTGGAATCAATTGTCAGGGGGAAATGGGGAAAGCAACGGCCAATTGCCAACGGAAATGGTAAGGCGGGCTGGCAATCCCCATTTAATTTCCCCATGTGGGAAATTGGGAGATTTTTTGCCCGTTTGTCAATTCATTAATTTGGCAATTAGGGGAAGAAATCCCACAAGTGGGGATTTAAAACAATTTTTCCAAGAAAGGGGAAATCCAGGCCCGGGAAGCCAATTTGGCATCCCCGGCAATGGGAAGTGGAAGCTTATTTTTCCCCCGGCAATTAAAAAAAAAAACTTTGTCGAATAAATTTTAATTAATATTTATTTAATTAAATACTCCAAAGTTATAAAAAATTAATTTTATCAAACAAAGAGTAATTAATTAATTAAATATTAATTAATTAATATTTAATGTAGTTTAAGACCTAGCGGGAGGAGCTCTCGCCTGAAATGGACGAAACGAAGACCGGAACGATCACAAAAATGAGACGGTTCTGATGAGAGTGATAAACCATGCAAAGTAACACTTTTGAAAAATTTCAAAATTTCCAAAAAAAAATTTAAATTAATTTTGCGAAGTCAAAATTAGCTGATAACAATCTCATTTGATTGTTGGTATTATGATCATTTTGAGTATTCATGTGTGTGGAGATTCCTTGTTTTCTAAGAGTTATTGAGTTTACAAGTTTCAGCTATTTTTGTGCCATAATAAATTCCATAATTCTGAGTTTAATGATTTGATCACATTTTCTGGCTTCTTAAATTAAGGGCAATCCAAGGAATAACTTCTCATAATTTTTTATTGTTTCTACAGTGGATCTCTCTCTCTCTCTAGGGTTTGAGAGTGTTTTATGGTCCTTTATTAATTGCTGTCATAAAAAACAGATTTGCTTGTATTGGGGTTTGACCTAAGTTCCTTAATTTTTAATTTTATCCCCAAAAGGAATTTTACACACTTTCCCCCATTTTCTTCTAGTATTTGCTTCAAGTAGCCATAGTTGGACTAAGAAATCCGAGATGACTTGCTTGAAAGCATGGTATAGAGGGCGATGACTACAATTATATGACATGCAATTATTGAGGCTTTATTATAAGTATGAGAGGAGGCATCAATCATTTTAAAAACCACCTCGCACAAATCCCAGGTCAAGGTGTGTGAGTGTGCAACCAAGTGGAGCTTGACCAATTTGGAAAAAAGAGGACAAATGCAGCAGTTGCATCCATGATGAATTCCGCTCTCGATTCTGATGAATTACTAGCAAGCTTGTGTGTTGGCCTGCAGATTTGGAGATGGGGCTCTTCCACTTATGAGAGTTCAAGCCAAATACTTGTGGTTTCACAAGGTTTCCTTGTTCCTCGCAATACACCTAGTGCATAAACTTCATTCAAAAGTACTACTTGGAAGCGGGACAAGCATAATGAAGCAAAGATGGCTGCTAAAAAAAATTGGTATTATAACAACATACCATTCAATGTGGCAAGAAGCCCATATCAGGAAACAAGGGTAACCACATTGACCATTGTCAAGAATAGGTTCAAGGCAACTACTCATGATTTGAGTGGCTCGTTGTTGGAGGAAGCCGTAAAAAATAAGTAGGTGATAGTAGATGATCAAAAAACCTCATATACCCAAAAACACCAACCATGGCAGCATGCCTGGTGTCCCCGAGATTTCACTCTAAAATTTGGGACAACCCCTTCTAAAAAATTTCCTTCTTTTCAAAGTAACGGGTCGTTTTGTGTTTGTGTTTGTTTTGCTTGCAGTTATTTGCATTGCTCTAAGGTATCCTCAAACAGTCATAAAAGCCAAAATCGACAAATACCCACATGCTAAAACTGACTCTATCCCTTTGCCAGATTTTGTCTAAGAGAATTTTATTTATTTATTTATTAAATAAATAAAGTTCTTTTAAAAACAGATTGAGCTAAAATTGGAGGATTTAGGTTATATAAAGCACTTCACCCATCATTATTACCATAGAACATTCACCCAGGTGGAAGAATTTTTATAGACCAACTAATCGGATAAATTTTTCGAGCAATTGCCTGCAATTTCTTTCAAGTTTTGTTTTTATTTCTTTGTTTTTCTCCATTTTCCATCTGGCAATCCCCATAGCCTATTCATGCTTCCTACCAAACCTTTTCCTGGGCCTAGGGTTTTGAATAGCTATCCAGTGCTTTTAATTGCCAATTAATTTGTCTAAAGAAGAACATAGCTCAAGATTCTTTCAGGAGATTGCAAGAGGTTGCTTGGTCCAAAAAGGTGCAATAATCGATTTTATAAAAATAAGAAAAATACAAACCCTATGCAATATGTTTTATTTTTAACTTTAAAAATGTAATTAAAAGAAAAAAAACCTAACCAGTATGCATTTTGTAAAATCCTACAAACTATAAACATGATTACATTGTGAATGTAGATGCAAAAACTAAAAAACAGTCCCTAAAAAATGCAAATAGAATCTAAATTTTAAAATGGAATTATAAATCTAATAAAAAAAAACCTAACAAGTTACAACCAAACCCTATGCAATATGCATTTTGTAAAATCCTACAAACTATAAACATGATTACATTGTGAATGTAGATACAAAAGCTAAAAAACAGCCCCGAAAAAATGCAAATAGAATCTGAATTTTAAAGAACTAGAGACTTTAATATGCGCTTGCTCTTACTCTCACTCTTGTTCTTCCTCTTGCTCTTGCTTAGTGTGAATATGGAATGAGCCCATAGAGTCATTTTATAACATAGAATGGCACTTTTAGGGTTAGGGTTAGGTTAAAATGTTTGTTTTAAGTTAGAATTACATTTCAAGTTAAAATAATAATAATTAAAAGTCTTTAAAATGTGTTTTTATTAAAAAGGTGAGTCAAAGTCGTGGGGGACGTCGAGGACATTTGGACGTACCTCGACCGTCCCGGGGACGTCCAGACGTCTCCGTCGTCTCCAAACCGTCTCCCACGTCCACGAGACGTCCTCACTACTCACCAGGGTCATTTCCTCTCCTCCCTGGCTCTTCGGAAACATGGGTGAAAACCATTACTGCTGGAAAATAAAATATTGGAGTTACCCTTAACTGTTGAATTTGTAAACAGCACAATTTATAGCAGCAACCCAAAATTTTATTTTATTTAATTTGCAAACAACCGGGTACAGTTTAGAGAATTTTTCCACACTAAAACCCTAGTTGGATTTACAATTTATTTTTCAGAAATAGAAGCCCTAGCTAATTAAAAGAAAACCACACAAAAACCAACCTGAAAGATGCTCTGGATGTCAAATGACGAACAACTGAAATTCTCAAGGGTGGCATCCAAATTGGAAAAGGCTGGAAATGATGACGTCAGCCCTAGAATGCCCCCCAAATGTGATGTCAGCTATAATGTCCATGCCAACCCATCGTTGACAGACTGATGTGGGCAAATGTCATCAGAATTTGTTCCTCTTTTGGCGTGTTGAGCAGTCAAAGAACCTTCTGAAAAAGGTGGCTGCAGGTCTGCAACGGTGGCTTTTCAAAAATAGGTGAATGGCTCTTTATTGGGCACGAATCCCCTCCTTTGCAAATGCAGGCCTGAGCGAATAATTCTCTACGGACAGCAATGGTTGCAGGATACGCAGATTTTAATTGATAAGAGTGCGTTGAAAACTTTATGCAAGGGAAGTCTGTAGGTTTAATAAGGTCTCCATAACCTAGCCAGCATTCTCTGTGCCTGTGCAAAATTGAGAGCTTTTGAGCAGGCATGGAGACCTGTCAAAGCTAAAAGGGAGTTTTTATTTTGTATTTTTCTTTGTAAATCTTAACGCCTGATAGATATGCTGCAAAATGTGGAAGCACAGGGCAGGGTATGTGTACTTTTAGACAAAATGCCTTAAAGAAATGTGGTCTCATAGAAGGCAATGATTTGCAGTATATGTTGGAACAAAGTATGGGCATCCATATGAAGCCTTGTTGTTGGTTCACAAATGCAACCAACAGGTGGCTACCAGATCAGTTCACCTTTGCCACCACATTCCACCAGGTCTGCGTTGAAATGGGTACTTTGAATTAGGACGGTTGGATGTAGCTGTAAATGTTTTCTTATGCCTGAATGCAAAGAGTGGATGTAGGTACCAGGCACATAAAGCATTTTGACAAAGTACCATGTATCTGTGGACGTCTGTTGAGGAGGTCTGTTGGAGTAGAGGTTGTATCAGAGCATACAAACATTAAAATGACAGGCATGGGCAGGCCAGAGATACTTTCTAAAGTATTTGTTGTTCTTACAGACTTGGGAAATAATGTTGTTAAGGCTGAGGTGTGGACACATAACACAAGGGTTGCCTATATTTTGTATATTACTGATAAAGCTACAGGTGCAACAATTCATGATCTAGAAAGGCTTTCAACAATTAAAAAATGGTATCTAAGGTTATCAAAAGAGATAATGACATACGAAGTGCCAAAACTGTAGTTTCCACGGGGCTTACTCACACTGAAAGGTGTGCACATGAAATGATGTTTGCTGACAGAGATTTTGAGTGAATGGAAAGAGTTGAAGCATTGTGTGATAGTGTTAGGCCTTTAGTAACAGTTTATAACTGTGATGAGAAAGGATATTCTGTGGTTAGTGCGTGGTGCAAGGATAGAGAAAAGCTTCTTTTTGATATGGTTTGCACATGGACAGACATGCAATATGTAGTTTATCATGCTTCCATCAATTCTCAAGGCCCCGAAGCATATCAAAATCTGTAAGAGCATTACATTAGACATATAGATGGCCGAGCACTAAATTCAGAAGTGGTGAGGCAGCGTTGATTTAGTGTTTGGAGGCAGAAATAAAAGAAGAGTCTCAGAGCAATCGTGTTGGTCGGTTTTGTGATGCAAAATGGTCCCATGGAATGCCATGATTATTGGATATGCACGAAATGGATTCATGGAAAACGATTCAGAAACTTTCAACCAAATGTTTTTTTTTCCGGTCAAGAGCCATGGTGTAAATCCCCTAGCTGATGTCTCCAGCAAGCGTCAGAAAAAGGTATGGATTTCCCATCCTCTTGCATTGAAACTTCACATTTTATCGTTCTTGTTTTGGCTATTAAATGTGTAGTATAATAGAAAATGCAACTCGAATGAACAATACAACTCTTACTCTTCCTGAAAACAAAAAAAAAAAATTGACCTCATACACCACACACATGGAGCGCCATGTCGAACCATCTTACCGACTGAAAACTATAACATGATCCATGTTGATATAGGACACCATAAGGGAGCTTATATGAACTGTCGAACTCAGTTTGACACCTTTTTGAGACGAGTTTCGAACCCCATTATGTTTTTCAGTCACTTGGGGTGACATTTCCATTTTAGGAAAATGCAATCAGTTTTGGCTTACTGTTGCCGTGTCGATTTGGCGAAATTGAAAATACACCTACCTACCTCTAGACCTCCATTAGAAGAATTGAAACCAAATCTTAGTTCCACAAAAATGTTTTTGGAATTCAGTTTTACAATTGGGGCCCATTGGTCATTATACAACAGTAGTGTTTGTCACGTTTACGATAATTGGTCCCAGAGTCGCCGTTGTAATTTGACCCATGTTCGTCAAAATCAATTTCCGTCGAATCCAATGAGTTCTTTGTTTATAAGGGAGTAAGCAGGAATCGTTGAAATTTACGTTTGAACTTAAAACAAGTGTTTTCTGGACCCAGATTGTAATCACTTTAGTTGTTTTGGGCAATTTTTGCAACCTCACAACTTGAACTAGAAAATACTCCTGACGCTCCCATTAGATTTTTTAATACCCGTGAACCTTTTTCATATAGTTTCATTATTGTGTAGAGTATGCTTTAATCAAATTACTCTCTATGAATGGATTTTGTAATTTAGAATGTTGTCTCTCTCCTCCCTCTTCTCTCTCTAGAAATAACTATGAAATGTTGGTTGATCTTGAAAACGTAAATGATTTGAAAATGTAAATGGGTTGAAATAAAATGAAAATGGTTGCGAAATGTAAAATATTTATGTTGTTGTGAATAGAAAAAAATAATCTTCTAATTTTCTCTCTCTTGAATCAATATACACCTGAGTTGGCCTAATGGTGAAGAACATGTGCTCTTGAAATAGAGGTCACAAGTTCAAATCCTGCAGGGGGTAGGGTATGTACGCCTTGTTTGTAGCAAAGTTAGTTGCCTCCCGCATGTGAGTACAAGGTAGTCCCATATGCTATAAACCGCTTGTAGACCCAAAAACAAGCCGCCCGGCATCGTGGACTGTAAAAACCATTATTATTATTATAATAAAAAGTGTAAATGAATGTGAAAGTGTGAATGTGTGAGGAAATGCTCTCCTTCTCTCTATTCCTATCTCTGCCTTTTTGTCTCTCTACTTTGTAATTACGAGAAATGATGAATGTGTTGTTTTGTGCTTGAGTGTAAGGGATTTCCATACCAGTCCTAGGGCTGACCCTGCATTGGTTGCAAGTGCTCCGAACAAGAAGGATTAAGATTGTGATATGTTGTAATCAGTGAGATGACATGGAAATATTGTAGATTGATAAAGATTACAAATGTTAGATAGAAGTGAATTAAAGAGAATTGCATTATTAAAATTAGTGTTTCGAAACATGTTGTTCCTCTTGGATTCTTATGTTTCAAGTATTGTAAATAGAAAACTATGTGGTTTGTATCTACTTTGTTTTAAAACTAACCTTTGAATACTAGGAGTGACACATAATGAATGTAGAACCAACTATTTTAGCTAGATAAACGAGCAAGATAATTGACAATGCAAATGGATAAAAAGCATATTGTTTACTTCACGGGTATTAAGTTCATTTAGATTTAAATGTGCTTCTTATGGTTTAGACGATCGAAACAATCACTTTCCGGATAGTTATTGTGGTTTATACATAAACTCAAAATGTAGGGTAGTAACTAATTATTATCAAACCATATAAATGAAGTTAGTATTTAACCCTTGTTGTACCCTCCCTCTCAATCTAGTCACATCCAAGTTTGCAAAATGCTAACGTCTGAAGAAATAATTAAATCCTCACAACTAGACTTCTTGTACTACACCTAAGAAAAATCTTCCAAATATCATTTCTATAACTTAAAAGTCCTTGTTCGAAGCAACGACTATGCAGTGTGACCTTACCATATATGGGGTAAGTAGAACTAACACTTCCTTGGTATCCTAGTGGACAACCAAATCCCTATGAAGTTAGATATAAGATTAACTTCATCAACGAATGAATTCTTCGTGCAATCTAGATGACACAAGTGGAGTTAGTGAACTAGTTTTACTATGCATTAAACTCTTGTTAATGATCTTTTTAGTTCCTCACAAATAAATGTGTTACCTTGACTAGTAAAAATATAACACCTTGGTCTCTTACAAAGGTTTTATGGGATAATTATGTTTTCACACCTTAAACTAGTCTATAGTCGGGCGTAGAGCCCTGAGTGCAATTGGAATTAAACTAAACCTCGATTGATTAAGAGGTTAACTTGAGGGTGGAAATTGTAACTAACTCTTGGCAAACGAAATTGTTTTTGGAAGATGTTGACTTAAGAGAAATGGGGAAACTAAAAACTTGTTCCCATAACCCCTAGCTATGTCCTTTTATGACATTTAGGATAAAGGAAATGTCCCATGCAGGATTATGAAATATTGAAACATGAGTTCTTACCTAGAACACTAATCACTTGTGATTCTTGTGTAGTTTAAAAATTTTCTAATCATGTATGCTTTAAGGTGTTAAGTAAATAGTTTTGTAACTCATTTTGCCATAAAGGAACGCCTATAAGAGACTAAAGTAACCATACAAGTGTAATGAAAACAACAATAAATAAGATATTTGTTTAGGAATAAAGTTATACTTGAAGTATTTATAATTGATTTAGGCATAGTTTGAAAACTCGACAAGTACTCGCAGAGTTGGCGAGTACTTGCCATTCATAGAAAAAAAACCAATATTCGCCCATAATACTCGCAGAAATTAACTCGCCGAGTTGTGGCGAGTACTCGCTAAGTTAACTCGGCGAGTTCAAAGCAAAAACTCGCCACTCCGCTGTGTACACGGAAATACACGGAAAAAAACACACAAAATACACTGAAAAAACACGATTTTCTATCTTTTTAAAGCCATGCACTTGATCATTTTCACTCACACAACCATTTTAGCTTGTATTGCTTGTGTTGAGTGGATTTTGGTGCGAATTCGAAGAGAGAATTTGGAGAATTGCATTTGGAGGTAGGTTTTTGTTTTTTTTTAATTCTTTCAAGTTTTTTAAAGTGTGTATATTATTAATGTATTATAGATTCCTATTGTAATTCTAAATACATGTAATATAAAATCGAATGCTTCTAACTTTATTACACTTATTTGCACCCAGAGGTATGTATTTTTTTTAAAGCAAATTCATTGTAAACTAGTTAAACATTCATTGTGTATTGTAATCGCTTCATTTTGTAATTCTAAATACATACAATGTAAAATCGAATGCTTGTTAATTTTTTTACACTCATTTGCAGCCAGAGGTATGTTTTTTTTTAGGCAAATTCATTGTAAACTAGTTAAACATTCATTGTAAATTCATTATGTATTGTAATCGCTTCATTTTGTCAATTCTAAATACATGTAACGCAAAAGTGAATGCTTGTTAATTTTATAGTCATTTGCAGCAAGAGGTATGTATGTTTTTAATTTTTTTACACAAATTTATTTTTCAGAGTCCAGACATGTTTTTTTTTTATAAATTTAATTAAGCTTATGTTTTTCTAATTTTTTAAATGTGCATTGTGTTGCAGATTAGAGGTTAACAATGACATCAACCTCGGCATTAGGTTCGGCATCTAGGGCATCTGGGCCATCATCACTTGCAGGAACCATTCCTCCAAATGCTCGTACCAAAGCATGGAAGTATGGTGTATGTGGAGCAACTGAAAATGAAGTTTTTTGGAATTTGTGGCAAAAAATGTTTGGAGGTATCAATCAGTTGAAATATCACCTTGCATCTATTGTTCGCCGAGATGTTGTGGTTTGCACCAAAGTGATGGAAGAGGCAAAGCGAGAGATGAGAGCGGAGCTGACAGAGCTAGAGGAGAAGAAACTGGAGAGGGAAACGGTGCAGCATAGTTACCTGAGACGGGGGGACGGGGGGACGGGGTTTCCGGGACGGCAAAAAATTTCTAAATTTTGGGGACGGTGTGGGGGACGGCTAATTAAAAAATATATAAATATTTAAAATATAAAGATATAGTGGCTAAATTATATAAATAAGCTGAATAAAACCATTTGAGATTTAAATAAGGTGAAACTTGAACCCATAAACACCAAATACATTCCTTAATACTCATGATTCTTTCAGAAGTTTGCAAGAAGTTGCTTGGTCCAAAAAGGTGCAAAAATTGATTTTATGAAAATAAGAAAAATATTGCCATCAATGCATAGAGCTCAAGAAAATATGCACTTTTAGAGAAAACGACACCTGAAACGGAGCCACATAATGAAAGTTATGGCACATGCAAGTTTTTGCTGCTACATCTTCCCAGACCCTTTCCAAAAATGGCAATTTTTTTCTATCCTTGTGATTTTTTTCACCAAAAAGGAAAAAAATGCCAAAAAACGAAATAAATTCGTGGGGGGCGTCTGGACGTCCCCCCCCATGTTTCCCACATCCCCCCCACGTTTCCCCGTCCTCGGGACATTTTCCAACGTTTTCAAACGTTCCCAGGACGTTTCCTAGATTAAAAAAAAAAAAAGGGAAACGTGGGGGAAACATTTCCCCCACGTCCCCGCATCCCCAAGACGTCCGGGACGTCCCGGACGTGTCAAAACAGGGGGGTGCGTCCCCGCGTAACTATGGAGTGCAGTGAGCCATATTACAAGCTATTAGACTTGGGGTTGCAATGACAGAGGATTTAGAGGATGATGCGGCAACACTTGCGGGCGCTACTCGTGGTCCACGCACACAAAGCGGAAGAGATGCATCTTTATCGAGTTCGAGCAAAGGCATACAGAGCTTTTTTGTAGCAAGGAACACACCTGGAGAACAGCCTTCATTGGAAGGTACAACCTAGAACAAAGATGTGCACAAGAAAGCAGATAAAGCTTGTGCAAATTTTTGATACTACAACAACTTGCCATTCAATGTGGCAAAGAGCCCATACTGGGAGTACTTGGTGACAACGTTGACAGTTGCAGGGAAAGGGTACAAAGCACCCTCTCCAAAAGATTTGAGTGGAAAATTGCTTGAGGGTGCAGTTAACAGATGCCACTACCATTCTAGATGAGCAAAAGAAACAATGGTAAAAATACGGATGCACCATTCTTTCAGATGGGTGGACGGATGGAAGGAACCGCACCCTTGTTAATTTTTTAGTGGCTTCAAATCGTGAGATGGTATTTTTGAAGTCATTGATGTCTCTAACATAATAAAAAATGCAGAGAATTTGAGTGTTATGTTATAGAAGGTTTGTCTTAGAGGCAGTGTTACGCGGAGAGGCGTCCCCCCCATATTTGACACGTCCGGGACGTGTTGGACGTCCTGGAGACGCGGGGGACATGGGGGAAACATTTCCCCCAAGTTTCCTATTGTGTAGAAGTGGCAAGAAATGCCTCGGGGATGGTTGGAGGCAGGAGGAAACGTCCCGGGGACATGGGGGACATGGGGGGGACGACCGGGACGTCTGGACGTCCCCGGGAACTTCCCGGGGAAGTCCAAACGTCCTCGCCATCCCCCACGCGTTTTGGCGTGTTTTTAAAAAAAAAACATACTTTTTACACTCTAAAAACATTTATTTTTAATTGCATAACACTCATAGCATAAAAGTAACATTCCTAACCTAACCCTAACCCTAAAAGTGCTATTTTATGTTATAAATTTACATTATGGGTTCATTTCATATTCACACCAAGCAAGAGCAAGAGCAAGAGTGAGAGCAAGAGCAAGAGCAAGAGTGAGAGCAAGAGCAAGAGCAAGAGCAAGAGCTAAAGAGCAAGAGCAAGAACAAGAACAAGAGGGAGCATTAGCAAGAGGTATTTATAATTTTATAATTTTATTTGCTTACATTACTTGTTAAAGTTTTTTTTTTTAATTTAGATTATATTTGCATTTTTTAGGGGCTGTTTTTTAGCATTTGCATCTACATTCACAATGTAATCATGCATATAGTTTGTAGGATTTTAAAAAATGCATATTGCATAGGGTTTGGATGTACAAACTACAATGTAAATGGTTATATTTTTTTTTAATTACATTTTTATTTCTAGTTTAAAATTTATATTATATTTGCATTTTTTAGGGGTTGTTTTTTTAGCATTTGCATCTACATTCATAATGCAATCATGCATATAGTTTGTGGGATTTAAAAAAATGCATCTTGCATAGGGTTTGGTTGTAAAATTTAAAATTTAAATGGTGACTTTTTTTTTTAATTACATTTTATTTCTAGTTTAAGATTTATAGTATATTATGCATTTTTTAGGGGTTTTATTTTTTTAACATTTGCATGTACATTCACAATATAATCACGGATATAGTTTGTACGATTTAAAAAATGCATATTAGCTACGTTTTTTTTTAAATTAATTCATGAATCATTACAAATACATAATCAAATTTCAATCAATCATATAGTTATGGTTGTTTTTAATTCATTACAGCAATCATCACCATGAGTTATTCTTCTGTGTATGAGTATGAATCAGAGCAGGAGAGGGTTGAACGGAAAGTTGAGATAGGTGGCCATGGAAGAGTTGGTGATGCCACAATGGGGGAGAGTGAAGAAGGGACACAAAATGTAGTGGCAGCAGCAACTGGTAGTTCAGTTGGTAGTGCTACCAATTACCCCTCTGAAATGTTGTCCAAATTTGCCATTGGACCATTTGATAAGAACAAGCCATTGCAACAATTTGCCCAAATAATTGATAACCCCAAGTCTGGAGGGGGGAGCAAAGTATGGAAGTGCAACATATGCACACTAACTTGACATGGCAGTATCACTAGGACCAATGCACACTTGTTGCATCTTACAAGAAGCGGGTTTGGCACTTGTAAGGGCCTTTCACTAGAGCAGAGAGCTAAGATGGTGAGAATCTTCAATGGAAATACCACAGACAAAGTGCCAGAAGTTCATGGTTCTACCGCTAATACTCCATTGAGCACTCATAGGACTGGCAAACATGGTAATACTCTGGTTGGTTCTAGTTTTGGAGTGTTAGAAGTGGAAAGCAGAGGGAAGAGAAAGGCCGTGGGGGCAGCCCCAAATTCAGTTGTTGACATGTTTGATTCAAAGGCAAGGGAAGAGGCAGATGATGCTATTGGGAAATTTTTCTATGCTGTTCAAATTCCATTTAATGCCGATCCCTCTCCTTATTACAAGGAGGTTATGGCTAAGGTTGCAAAAGCAGGTACAAGTTTTGTGTCTCCAAGTTATGTGCCTCCTGGAGACACAAAACTCAGGACAACAATCTTGGATAGAAATTATTCCAAGGTTAATATATTGATGGAGGAGATGGAGGAGATGAAGGTGACATGGGTGTCACGTGGATGTAACATTATCATAGATGGGTGGACGGATATTAGACACCGTCCTCTCATCAATATCATTGTCTCTTGCAAAGATGGACCGTACTTCTTGAGAGCAATTGATTGTTCTGGGAAGCGGAAAGATGTTGAGTTTCAGTATCAAATTTTGAAGGATGCCATTGAGAAGGTTGGACCTTCAAACGTTGTACTGGTTGTCACAGATGCAGCTTATGTGTGCAAAGCACCAGGCAAGCTAGTGGAGCGGGAATATAAGCATATTTATTGGACTCCATGTTGTGTGCATGCCATGAACAATGCACTGAAAGACATAGGGAAGATTCAGTGGGTTACCCAGATAGTGACTGAGGCCAGAGATGTGTAGAAGTTCAAATGTAATCATCACACATCACTGGCACTTCTTCGAAATTTTTCGAAGAAGGAATTTTTGAAACCAGTTGACACTCGCTTTGCATCCTATTTTGTTTTGTTGGAGAGGATGTCTAAGTTGCTGGAGCCCCTGCAAATTATGATTATGACACAAGATTGGACTAGGTGGCATGAGTCCAAGACAGATCAAGGGAAAAGAGTGAAGGAAGTGTTGTTGCGGGAAACATTTTGGGTTGATATGAAATACATCATATCAATCATAGCTCCAGTTTTTAGTGTCATCAAATATGGGGATTCTAACATCCCCAATCTTGGTGAGATCTACGAGTGCATTGACAGCATGTTTGGGCAAATGAAGGCAGCTATTTGGGTGAGGGACCCCACTTTGGAGTTCTATAATCAACATATACATCCCATTATTCAGTGGAGATGGAAGAAGTTGAACACTCCTCTTCATATGGCTGCGTATGCACTAAATCCCAAATGGTATGTGGAGAGGCAAGGCAGAGTTATCCCATTGGATGATAATGAGGTGAAGAGGGGCCTTATGAAGGCCTTTAAAAAAATGTACACTCGACAAGAGGCTTCACAGATCAAATTGGAGTGGCTCGACTTCACTGAACTTGATGGGTACAAAACATCAACAAAGGCAAACAAGGTAACAATAGCACAAGAGAAGCCAGTGAGTTGGTGGCGACTGTATGGGCTTCCAGGACTGCTGCGACCACTTGTCATTCGCCTCCTTTCCCAGGTTTCTAGCTCCTCTGCCTCTGAGAGGAACTGGTCTACGTATGGTTGGATACACTCTGTTAAGAGGAATAGGCTTACCTCTACGAGAGTGGAGAAGCTTATAGTTGTACACAGTGTTTTGCGTCTTATAGATCGCAAGACACCTGAGTACAAACAGACTCCAACATTATGGTGGGATGTAGATCCCGAGGAGCCGAGGCAGGTTGAAGAGGACAATATTGTGCAACAGGGATTGATTGGGCTTACCTTTGAGGACGAGGATGCTAATACCAGCGAGGATGAGTTCATGGATATTGCTTCAGATGTTGATTCTGATTTTTAGTTTGATACTTGTAATTGTCCTCTTTTTTGTAATATTGACAATAGACAATTGTTGGTGTATTTGGCTATGAGATTAATGATATGAATATCAGCTATTGTCACTTGATCAATCGTAATTTATAATGGTTTTACTTTTCTATTTTATAATATAATTGAAGTTGATATTATAGTATTATGGAATGTATTTGATGTTTATGAGTTCAAGTTTCACCTTATTTAATCTCAAATGGTTTTATTTCAGCTTATTTATATAATTTAGTCACTATATCTTTTTATTTTAAATATTTATATATTTTTTAATTAGCCGTCCCCCCATCCTAGGTAACTATGATTAGAGGTTGGTGTACAAAATGTTGTGCAAGTTTGTCACAGACAATACAGCAGCATATGTGGCGGCTGGGAGACTACAACAGGAGAGACATCCATCACTCTTTTGGACTCTTTGTGCAACTCATTGCCTTGACCTTCTTTTGGAGGACATAGGCAAAATTGATTGAGTGAGGCCGGTTGTAGAAGATGCAAGAACCCCATAAACGAAGTACATATACAATTTGCCTTGGGTTCTGAGCTTGATGAGAGAACACACAATGGGGAAAGAGCTTGTTTGAGCCGGTGTCCACAAGGTTTGCAACTAACTTCTTGACGTTGCAAAGTATTTCTAGTTTGTTGACACCTTTGAAACAAATGTTTATGAGTCAAGCATGGCTAGACTCACAATATTCAAAGAAAGTTGATGGAGAGAGGGTTGCAAAGATAGTTTTTGATGATATCTTTGCAAGGAGAGCTATAGAGATCGTCAAGGTAATTTCAAACTTCGATTTATATTTCATTCCTTTATTTTAATTTGTTAAATTATAAATATATTGTTTTCATGTTTTTACTTTGTTTGTATTGTCAATTTGTAACCTTACATTCTAATTTGTGTGTAGGTGTCAGAGCCGGTGGTGAGGGTTTTGCAATTGGTTGATGGGGAGCAAAACCTCATGGAATTTATTTATGAGGCCATGGAAAGGGCCAAAGAGTCTGTCCAAAACTATTACATGGGGGATATCGTCAGTTATGGTCCCTTTTGGGACATTATTGATAGGAGGTGGAACAATCAACTCCACCAACCTATTCATGCAACGGGGGTACTACCTCAACCCCAAGTATTTCTACTCCAACAGCTTCATAGATGTGAATGGAGAGGTTATGGAGGGCCTTTCAACATGTATTGAGAGGATGATACCAAATGTTAAGACAAGGGACCTCGTCATTTTAGAGTTGCAGAGCTACAAACATGCTAGGGGGAGTCTCTTTTCTTCGGTGCTAGCTATTCGAGGGAGAGCCACGCAATCACCAGGTAATAAAAATTATAATGTTTACCAAGTTACTTATTAGTTACAGATTTGATTTTATTAATTATTGATAAAAAATTTATTATCTTGTTTGTAGGTTATTGGAGAGAGGATTGGGGAGGGAATACACCACATCTTCAAAAGCTGGCCCTCATAATTCTATCTCAACACTGTAGCGCTTCTGGATGTGAACGCAACAAGAGTTTGTTTACGGCCATTCACACGAAGAAGCGCAACAGGTTGAGTCAAAAACGGCTCAACGACTTGGTTTTTATTCAATACAATCTCCGGCTTCGCACAAGAAAAGTGGAGGCCACATCAAAGGAGCTCATTGATTTGGATGAGATAGATCCATACAGCGAGTGGACTAGGCAAAAAGAGGAAATCCATGCATTCACAGAGGACGAGATTGCTTATTTTGAGAGGGAAGCTATGAAGGGAGAAGCACTAGCAGGACTCCGAGGAGGTATTGGATTGGATGACATCTTTGGAGGTGATCTCCAACATGCAGCAAAGGAGCCACCAGCACCACCATCTAGTTCCAGGATCGAGCCAGAGTCGCAGCCTTCTAGGAGGAGCGAGGAGACGCAGCCGAGTGTGGGGACTAGTAGAGGCACTAGACCCTCTCCCCAATATTTCTCTAAATTGGGGAAGAGGAAAATGTAATTTATTGTATATTGTAACTTGCATAGATATGAAATTTATGATGATATTTTTCAATGTCAATCATCATAAATTCATATTACTTATCAGCTGGCTGTTGTGTTTGCATGACGATGCGATTTTGTATTGTATTTGTATTCAAATCTAATTAAAAACACTTCTCCAACATTTTTATAGACTCATTTGATACATTTGTAGGTATGCGTTGCTTAAAATTTATGTTTTTTAAAGAAATTTGATTATTTTTTAAGTTACCAAGTATTCCCGATTATTGGTCGAATATTGCCGAATTTTTTAAGGGTCCTACCGAGTATTTGCCGAGTACGAGTATGTGAACTATGGATTTAGGGATTCTCTTGTTATTACAAATGAATATGAATTGTTCTTGGTGAGACCAAACTCTTAAAAATATATATATATATATATATATAAAAATAGAATTTCAGGATGTGAAAATGTTGAATTGATTCAAACCAGCTAGTGAATTGATTCAACATGTTTTGAGAAACAGAACCCTAGCATAAGAACGGGGTATCAAGAGTTTTGTATGTGTTTAAAATGTGTCAAATGAAAATGGAGTTATGGACAATTATTGTAAAAGAGAAAAAGAGCCAAATTAAGTGTACTTTTATTAAGTTAAATCTTAAATGAAATAAAATATATATATATATATATATATATATGTTGGTTTAGAATGAGAATTTATGCTTCCACAATAAATGCTCCTCAAAATTTTAAATTGAAAATAAGATGTAAACTATGGTGATGATGTGTTATGGAACGTGCCTATCCTTGAGCTCTTTTGTGGTTGGGTCGTAAGTTGTATATGTTCGTTTGGAAAAGTATCGCCCATGTGGTGTCGTGTTACAAGCAATGAAAGACAAAAAAATTATTCCGGAAATTTTATTGTTGTACTTTGGTGTTGAAATTGTGGGCATTACATTAGCCAAAAACGAGGCCCTAGCTAGGGATCTGTAAATTTGATGATGCCCTAGCTAAAATATGTAAATCTTATGATACCCTAGCTGAAGCCTGAAACCTATAAATCTGATGATGTCATAGATGAAATTTTGTAAATCTCTAACTGGATGCACAAATGCAACTCCTGGATGGAGTCACCATTAAAAAATGGATGGTTTTCGTCCCCAAATTTTGATTGCAATGGAGGGTTTTTTGTCCTCAAAAGTAGAATGTAAAGCAGCAACTCAAACTCTCATTGTAATAACAGATGATGGTAAAAAGATACTTCCAAATGACCCCCCCAACGCCTTTTTATAAGTTCACTTGAAACTTTTTCCCAAGGAAAAGTCCCAAAAGTAACTTTCCATCTTCTAATTTGAAAACGACTTGCTTAATTTGGAAAGTCGCCATTATTTTTTATGTATAATAATAATTTAATATTAAGTTCTCACTTTTTAATAAAAAGTGAGTTACTTGACAACTTCAAAATATTGACTTTATTATTTTTACTTTTTGAAAAAGGGGTCATGACGTAGTAAGATCACAACAAACATAATATGTATAAATAATCTTGCAGCAATGAACAAAATAAGTAGTCAGGTATCACTATGTACAAACCTTGTGTATCACATATACTAGTCTTATAGCAAACCTGGCATTTGTTATCAAAGCTTGGTGACATCAAGAGAGTCAATAGCCTGTGAGAGCCAAAGAGAGACCGCGGTTTTTTTTAATTGCTAAGGGGGCGGCTCCATTGGTTTTTGGTTGCTTCAATTTATAATTTCTACACCTAATTAGAAAAAATTGCAATTATAGTAAGCAGCCATTAACTTATTGCTTATGTAACTTGGAGCTTAGAGAGTGTTTGGTTTTAAAGGTATGTAAAAGGTAAAATAGCAGGTTTAATGAGAGCTTTTTTTATAAACTTGAGTGCTGAGAACTAAGAAGAGGAAAAGACACAAGAATAGTGCCAAAGGAGATGAAAGAAGGTGCAACAGCTGAAAAGATACAGAAGCAGAAGTGTAACAATAGCAAACAAAAAGCCAAAAGCTGTATGGAAAAGAAGCAAAAATTATTTTAAAAACAGCAGTAAAGGGAAGAGATGTTGCAATTTGCAGAAGTTTTTTGGTGTAAGAATACATGAGGAAAGAAAGGAGTGAGGCGCCAAAGGCAAGGCCGTACAGTTGCGCTTGCAATGCAAACCCACAACTTCATCATAACGTGTTAACATTCTATCATATAGTTTTTTATTTAAATATGTTCCCCCCAAAAGCCTAAGCCAATTTAATCCAATATCTTGTCATCGAGTAAGAATGGTTCACCAAAATTTTGCCAAATATAAAGTCCCTTTCTAGGGCTGAAACTGAAAAAGTAAGGAAATAACACAAAACTCAAACTGAAAATATTCTGATTTTTATATCAGCCTACCTGAAAATATAGAACAGCAGTGAACAACAGTCTGAGTTTTTGGAACAGCAACAAGGAAAAAACAATAATTCATCAAAATATCACCATTCACATCATCTAAAGTATATATAGGCACTTTAAAAATATTTTAGAACAATTGTCAACCAAGAAATCAGCGTCTAAACACAACTAGAAATTAAATAAAGGACAAGCAGAGTATGCCCTTATGAAATGGCTGGAAATAAATGATTCAAAGCCCTAAAAATGAAATACAAAGTAGATTCCTGTTGCCAAAAATATTGAGAATGCAATGATGGCTGAGTTGAGTGGTGTCGTGCCCTAGAAACCACCAATCTCTTACCCAAAATCGGGTCACTCCCCTAGGAGAGGGATTGAAGTTCACTTTAGGAACCAAACCCTCGCTAAAAATTTGCACTTATCCACCTCTTGGAGGCATTTGGAACAATTAATTTAAGAGTTTTCGTTCTCTAATTAACAAGGAAAAGTTTCGTCTTCCTTGTCAAGCCACACCAAAGAATTTTCGCCCCTTAGTGTAAGGAATTTGAGCAATCGAATTCATAGAGCAAGTAAAGTATAATTTTATGCCAAAAGATCATGTATGAAATGAGTCCAATACAAGGTGCCTCTTCCCAATCCACGCCCAAAAAGAACCCAAACAACTCTTTATATATCCTTTTGGTGGCACCAAACCCCCATGGGGGCTGTTTCCCCCGTGATCCGACCTCATAATGAAGTTGCTTTTTCTATTGTCTTTGGCCTTTCACTCCCCCACCCCAACTCGACCTAGCTAATGAGAGAAACCATGGAAAAAAATGGCAAATGCTCTCAAGAAAGACTAAAAACACATGAACAATATACTTCCCTTGTTTACCTTCTTTCAGTCCATGGGAAGGGGAATGAGCTAAAAGTCTTTCTAAATGGATTAATTCGAAAAAGCGAACATTACAGTCTTCCCTTCCTGAAATGTGCTTTGCACTCGAGCAATTACAAGCTCTCATGCCCAAGTGCCATCATACCAAGGTGAAGGAAAATTTTGTAGTATTCCCATAATCTAGATCTCGTGCATGTCAAATGAAGGAATTTTTGCTCAGACAAACTCAGAAAACCCACTGTCCCTTTCTCCATTGAATTCCCCTTCATCGTCAACTTCAAAAGCCGCACTAACAACTTCTTCCTTTGCATACTCAATTGTATAAAAAAAACATTCCAAATTATTATAATTTCAGTCATAAAGAAAGAAATTAATAAATAATCAGCAGCTTGACAAGCTAATCCATGTCCCAATATGGCATCCTCATTCTTCATTCTATCCTTGTCAACTAAGGTGGAAGAACACTCCATATTCCCAAATACAACTGCAACTGAAATTAGGTGAGGGTTGTTATAAATGATGACAGCAGCATCGATGATGATAGTTTGACTCGTGGATGCCATTAAAATACTTCCTTTCTCGCTTGGTATAGATAAGACCTCATTCCCCAACTTTTGAGTACATTCTTCACTCAACAAAAAACTTGGAAAGGCAAGCTTGAGTATCATTCAAAACTGATCCAAACACCTTAGAGTTACCTTACTATACTGGCCTTCCATGGCTGCCTAAAAGATGTTCAAGGCTGCCCTCTTCCCGCTGTCCTAGGTTGGGTTGTACCTTCCTCAAAGTCTTTATGTTTCATACTCCCAATCCAAGTATTGGAGGGACTCTATTTCTATGCAAAATGAAACCTTTTGCATCCTCAAACTTGCCATCCTCTATTATGGCATCTTCATCTTCAGCTGCAGTCCCATATTCTTCACCATATGCTTGGATGGATAACAAATTCAGTTGCTCTTTCTTCTTTATTCTTGTGCCTACACAAAGAACAAACACATTAAAAGAAACAAGAGCTCTCAATATCATTTCTTCATGTCTCGTAGGTATGGAAGCTAGCTCTTTTCCATGGCTTGCAATCATCTCATATTCTCCACTCAAGTGATGGATATTAAAAGTATCACCCAGGCTGTCCCAAACACAGTTGTAACCATGTGTTTTGTCCCCCAAAATCAGAAGAATAGTGGCTGGGATCCTTCTTATCACAGCTGAAACCACATCAATGATGATAGTAGATTGGAAACCCTTCATCCTCATGGCTGGATGCTCATCTCCGGCTGTCAAAAAAATGGATAGGGAGCTGAAACTGTTGCAGGACAGTGAATGAAAAAAAGTACAGCTGCTGTCAAACTGAAAGCCCTTAATGAATCTCCTCAAAAACAATGTAGTGGGGCCTACAAATGAGTCATTTTTGACTGAAAATGCTCCGAAGGTTCAAAGGATTGGAAACTATCCTTCTCATGACTGTCCTCGTTTGTGTGGCACCAAACCGAATGTTGGACAAGCTGCGAATGTCTATAACAGTAGTACAAACATTTATGGCAACATGTTTTAAAACCCACCAATCAAGACTTTTATTACTTCCAATCATTCCTCCAAATCCCAGCTGAGTTATAATGCTCAAAATAACAAGATAACAACCATCCCAGCTCAATTTCAAACACAAAATTTATGAACTTAACTTCTACTTTTATTGGAGCACTCCCTCCAAGAGACTGCTTATCAATTAGGAATTCAAAATCCTTATAACATGATATGCTTGTTTTGAAAATAAAATTGTAGGTTTTACCTCATTATGTGTTGCCCATATGTCTTGCCTTCTTCCAGAATGTTCTTCCCCTCCTCTTGGTTGTAGCAACTTGAGGAATCCCGTGTGTCATGCGTGGAGGCACAGCCTCTTGGCCATTAAGCTTGAGCCTCAACTCCATGATTTGGGTAAATTTTCCCAAAGAGTGTAGCCATGGCACTCCAAGTACCAAATTTGTATCTTCATTACAATTCACATAGAAATCACCACTTAGAGTGTTCTTCACTTTATCACCGTGTCCACTATGTTGTCCATGATGACCACCCATTATACTATGAAGCATCAAACTTGACATAGGCTCATTCTTTTCAACAAGCTGCCCATGGTGACACAAGTATGGCAGCGACATAGGAAGAGACCAAAAAACTGAAATGTAATTTTCAATATCATACCTTGGGTTGTCCTTCACTTGTTCATCTTCTTTTGCCAAATGAAGCATGGTTGAAATCTCTTCATATTCAACTAGTGAAACTCTTCCCACCTTGACTTCATCCATATTTTGTTGGCACATGCATGGAGCCTCTTCATGGTCCTTGCCAAAGTCATGAACACCCTCAACTTGTCTCTTATGAGCTGCTATTTTGAAAATTCCAGCAAGCTGATCATTATCATAACTATGCAAATTGAATTCTTTCCTTGGTTCAATCTTTGAAATGCTCGGAAGATGGTTAGGGGCCTCTTGGAAAAGATCCTTTTGCCCTTTAGTACACTTCATTCTTTTATCTTTTTTCAGAACAATTCTCATGATGATCAAGACCTTGCATAAGTACATCAGTGTGAGGGTGATGATGTAACAAAATAAATTCCTTACTATTTGTTGCTGATATGTAAATTACAATGGACTGAAACCCAACATGAGTTTTAGGTGAGGCATCCTTTTGAAGGGCATGCCTTTCAACAACAGTCATCTCAGAGTCTCATGCCTGATAAACCTCTTGTAGATCTGATTTTCCTCCAACATCTTGCTGCCAAATGCAATCATTGGAAATCAATAAAACATCATTTATTGTGAAAGAATCTTTACCTTCACGTTGCATATTGGTCTTCCTTTGTTTGTTGTTTTATGATTTCTTCTTCTTGCCTTATCACAAAGCGAAAATCCTTTTCCTCTTTGGCTTGAACATCTTTTCCATTTTTCTTTGGCACGGTAAATTCCTCCATGGGTTGTTCTCTCTCCATTACTTGCAGCCCTAATTTTTCTTCTTGCTCCATCATTGCAATTTGGAAGTTCTTCTCCTCTTTCTTTCTCCAAGCATGTTGAAGATCCTTTTGTGGTGCCTAAGACCTAGATCCTTGCCTTAATCTTCCTTTGTTCACTCCTATGAATTCTGCAAGGGATAGGGCATCACAAATCTCAGTTGGAAGGGCCCTATACTCCTCATAGTAGGCCGCAATGTTATGACCCACTAAATGTTGTGTTTCAACCACCGGAATGACTTCCTTTCTCAGGAGGAAGGTAGGCGGAAATGACCTAGATGAAGAATCACTCACAATTCTTGGTGGCTGAATATTATTTCTTGCCTCTGAAGAGATTCCTTCACCTTTTAGGTTTGCATGGCATGGATCAACTGTGCCATCTTATTCGCCAATCTTTATTTCCCTAGGGAAAACTTGTCAAGCCTAACATTATTGAGATCTATGTTCGCCATTTATCTACTCCTAAATGAGACCCTCCAAGCTAGGAAGATCGAAGCTCTGATACCACAATAAAGTCCCTTTCTAGCGCTGAATGAAAAGTAATGAAATAGAACAAACCCAAACTGAAAATATTTTGACTTTTATATCAGCAACCTAAAAACTAGAACAACAGTCTGATTTTTAAAAAAGCAGCAAGGAAAAACATTAAATCATCAAAATATCACCATTCACATCATAAATATGTAGAGGCACTTTAGGAATATTTTAGAACAATTATCAACCAAGAAATCCTCCTCTAAACCCAGCTGGAATTTAAATAAATCTCAACAGAGTATGCCCTTACAAAATGGCCAGAAATGAATGATTCCAAGCCCCTACAAATGAAGTATAAAGTAGATTCTGGCTGCTAAAAATATGGAGATCACAATTATGGTTGAGTTGAGTGACGTCGTACCCTCGGAACCACCAATCACTCCCCCAAGATGGGTCGCTCCCGTAGGAGAGGGGCTAAATTTCACCTTAGGACCAAACCCTTGCTGAAAGTAGGCCTTATCCACCACATTGAAGCACTTGGAACAATTAATTGAAGAGTTTTAGTTCTCCAATATTACATAAGGGTTTCGTCTTTCTTGTGAAGAAGCACCAAAGGATTATCACCCCTTAGTGGAAGGAAATTGAGCAAATAGCCCAAAACCAAGTAAAGTATAAATTATATGCTAGAAAATGATGCCCAAATGAGTCCAAGCGACCCCTTTTATATCCTTTTGGTGGCGCCCGAGCCAATGAGGGAGTTTCCCCCATGACCGACCTCATAATGATGTTGCAATTTTTTTTTGTCTTTAGCTTTTTACTCCTCCAACCCAGCAGACCTAGCTTATGAGAGAAACCATGAAAGAAAATGCAAATGCTCATGAAAAAGATTGAAAAACATAACAAACACTTCCCTTGTGCATCTCCTTCTTGCCCACGGAAAGTGAAATGGGCTAGAAGTCTCCAAAACGAACTCATTCAAAAAAGGGGACATTACACAAACTATGTCTAGAGTCACTCTCACGTGTCTTGTAAGAAGATTTCATTTCAGCTCCTACTGTTTCTCCTATTTAATTACTTTTCAGCAAAATTGCCTAGAATCGAGTTAAGTCAATTTCTCCTCCACTATATCAAAGTATTTTACTATATCTCTGACAGTCTGTAAAAATTAATTGTTTTTCTACTCCCATACTGTAGTTTAGGCTTTTCCTAGCCCGAAAAAGTAGTGTTAGTCCTATAATTTTTAATCCAGAAGGTGAACTTTGTCACACTTTATCCTGTTTGAGTAAAATTGAGCTCTAAACCCTCTAGCATAAGGGTTTTGCTTCAGCACTTATATCTTGTACATGGGTGCAGTTTTCAATAGTACATGACACCCTTACGAACTGTTTGATTGAGGGGGGACAGCGGGAAGGGCAATCTATTCCCATAGAGCTAACAAATACCACGGAAATGTTGTTAGAACCATCAGAGAGTTTCATGGAATGGTTTGTGGTCCCTATACGGTGCGTTGGTAAGGTTTCAAGGAATATTAAAATTATTGTTATAAAAATCAGAATTTACTTCACTTAAGGTTTGTGTGGTTTCCTCCTTTTTCATTTTCAGCCCTAGAAAGGGACACTACACATGTATCAACAAAATAGTGAGGGAGTCAAAGAGGAGCAGACTATAATGTCCCTTTTTGGGCAGACTCGGGAAATAACCAAAAGCTGAAGATAAACAGCACCTTTCAGATTTTTAGTGAGCTATTAGTGACTGAAATAATTGTATTAAAAACCTTGACTGTTGCCAGCCAACACCCTTCTAGGGCATCGACCTATTTTGGGGTTTCACACCCACTTTTATATCTTCAAAAACTTTCCAATCAACTTCATTTAAATTTCTAAAATTATGATAAATCCTCGACAATCATATAAAGCAAGAAATTTGATTTTTATTGCCCTTGATATGGAGATATGAATTTCAACAAACCCTTGTATGCAATGTTATTTCAAAAATTCATAACTCAACTTCGGAAGCACCAAAAATCATGAAACTCAAGATATTGGCCTTATAAATTATGGCACATAAGCTAGTAATTTCATAATTGCCAAATGCACAGCACGCATACCAAATATATATCTCCAAGTGGGTCGTTCCACTCTAGACAAATAGAATATTGCACCAAAGAGACCAAAACATGCAAAGAAAGATACTTTATTGCTTTCCAAATCCGCTTGCACACACAAAATCTCATGAAGAGTTTTTCGTCCTCCACAAGTTCCCCAACCAAGGGTTTTCGTCCATGAATGAGATCCTCAACCCAAGGGGTTTCGTTCTTGAGAGAGAGTAAAAGGGCTACACTAGCCAACTTCACGAAAATAAGAATAATCTCCAAAACATGAATCATTAATGCCCAAGCGACCTCCTTAAATAGCCATAAGGAGTGCTTAAACAATCATAAACATGATGGCTGACCCCTTAAGTAGGTGCTTTTAAATATTAAAATGGGTATTTGGAGCCTACATGCTCACAATACCTTTATTACTAAACTACTTAAGTTTTCTCTATTGGAGCACAAGGCTTCCAATAGGATAAATGATAATAAATGAAAACAACTATCTAAGCAACAATAAAAATATAATTCAAATTTCCCATTGCTTTCTCCTTAGACCCAAGGGGCAAGAATGGGTTAAGGCCTTCGGAATTTAGCCTCCAAAAAGATGTTGTATGGCCTCATTTGAAGATAATCTTTGGCGCATATACACATATACTTGGTTTTTTGGGTTGATTGCTCAATAAATTTCCACTTGAGGACGAAAATTCTCTTGTGTGGCATCCAAAGAGGACATAACCCTTCCTTGTGGCTTGGTGGAGAACAAAAACTCTCCGTGTTGGTGAATTGAAAACATCTATTAATGACTCTCTTGCTAATTTGGATCTAGGGCATCAAGAAGAAGGCCTATAAAAGCTTTGGCATATTTTTGGAGCCCCTCTCCTAGGAAGCGACTAGGGTTTGAGTGTGATTTGGTGCCTTCTAGGGCACATAACTCATTTATTCTTTGATACTCTGATTTAGCATAATTTACAAGGCTGAAATCTATAATTTGGCTATTTTTAGAGGAGTTTATCTATCGTTTTCAGCCCTTGTTTGTGGTTGCCTTGTTGCAATCATAAATTTAATTATAGCTAGGTAGCATCTCTGGTTTTCTCCATTTCTTTGATGCAAATGTAATGTCCCCCTTTTTTATAAAAAATTAAAAAGAAGATAAAATCGATTTACACGTGTAATTTTAAAATTGTGCAAATCGAATTAAAAGGGGGAGTTCAACTTCACCTTGAGACAATAAATGAATGTTTTTAAAGGTAAACCAAGTGACTAGGCAAGTCGCATTTTCCTGGGAGCATGTAATAATTAATATTTGAGATAAAGTGATTATTCCTAAGCATGGGTCGACCCATATGAGCATCTTTTTAATATCCCTATGCATTTAATATTTGTTGTTGGTGACTGTCAGGCACATTTTTAAATGATATTTCCTCCTAGATGATGGCACCAAGGATGGAGAAGAACTTTGGAGGATGTGCAAGCAAAACCTATAAAAGAAGATGTGGTTACTCCTTTTTTGGCATGTTGACGGTTTATAAAACTTATCTTCATGCTTGAAGAAGGGATGTATGCCCACTTATGATCAAAATAAAAGGTGTTTATTAACACCATCATTTGTGAAGTGTGTGCCCATAAAAGCTTGAAGTAATAAGTTTTACAATCATTTATCTTTATATATACAAGGTGTCATTTTTGGGAGAAGATGTAAGCTTGCTTTGAGGGTTTGAAGTGTGATTTTTTGATGAATATCTCTATTTACATGTTGGTTTTTACCTAGTGAAGTCGACTTGTTTTGGTATATGCTAAGAGTGTTTTGGAGTGATTTTGAAGTATTTATAAATCTGTTGTTTAGATTTATTAATTGTTGATTTGGAACTGCATTTATTGACGCTTAAAGTGAAGAGAAAAGTGTTGGAATTGTGTTGCAAATTTTACCCTAACCCTAGCGATTGGGTTTAGAATTTTGGGAGCTGTTTTGAGAGGTTTCTAGTGTGTGAACAGATCTGGTTTTTATTTTGGATTGAAGCCCATAATTTTCCCTTTCCGTTGCACTTGGTTTCATTTCGAAAGAGTTAATATTTTCGAAGTTATGGATTTTCAAAGTTTTCATTGATTTTTAGCAGTTTTATTTATTATTTTACTTCTGCAAAAATATATTGGAAAAAGGGGTATAAATACCGACTGGATTGCCCATCTAAACCCTCACCTTGGCTCACTCCAACCCCATTTGGGTTGTATTGTAGCTGACACTAGGGTTAGTTGAGGTAACGCTAGAAGGGTTTATCTTATAAGTTGTTTGTTTTTGCAAGTAAATAATAATATATTACTAATATCCCACAAGAGGATATTACAGCAAAGTGGATGGATAATTGTTTCCGTACCTGAAATAATTATTTAGAAGTATTTTTCAATTGTTGTGCATGGTTATATGGTGAATTTAAGTCCCTATACAGTTGGTTGCTAAGGTTTCAAGGAATATTAAAACTGTTGTTATAACATTCAGAATTTACTTCATTTGGGGTTTGTGTGGTTTCCTCCTTTTTCAGTTTCAGCCCTAGAAAGGGACACTACACATGTATCAACAAAATAGTGAGGGATTCAAAGAGGATCAGACCTTATTGAATGCAAAAGTAAAAAAGGATATTTCAGTCCAAAAAGCAGCCACAAAGGAATTTTTCCTCACAAAGAAGATGCATTTTCCACCTATTGTCATTAATGAGTTGTTTGCAGCTGATACAAGATGGGTTCTAGCCACTACAATTCCAATTTTGAGCAAGAAAATGCAATGCTCCAGCCATGATTGGGATAACGTGTAAGGAACCACTAGAGTCCAAGGTAATCCTTATAATAACAATATCGAAGAGGTGAGTACAACTGTGGGCATGCATTGGTTATATTTATTTTAGAGGTTCATTACTAAAAAGGGGTTCAAGGTAAAGGGTGTTGTGTGTCAAGGCAACTATCTTATTAGGGCAGCCATGGGCACCACATGGAGACTTCAAGGAGAAGTTTACATCAAAATCAAAATGATGTAGTGGACACATGATGAGGTAGCACCAAACTTCAAAGGTGGTGCAAACATTTACCCACACAAAAAGAGGAGAACAATGGTTGATCATCTCCTACCACCCAAGGAAGGAGGGAACATACTTGGGACATCCATGTACCATCTTTTCAGCCTTAATGTTGCTGTCATAATCATTATCAACCCCCATACTACTTCAACACAATTGGTTTTGCAAGAACTCCCAATCCTAAGAAGGGGTTACAATTTATGATTGTTGATAAAGCATTTTCAGCTCCTACATTGTACACCTTTGATTTTTGCAAAGGAAGCTGAGTTTAGTTGTTGCTATATCATTACCAGGTTGTTGGAACAGCTGCTATTAGTCATGCATAGCCGCAAGTTTGCACATTTTATGGGGGTTTTATCATTGGATAATGTGGGCAGAATGTTTCCACAAAGGGAACAAACATTTCAAACACCATAATTCTTATTCGGGTGAAATTCCAAGTAGGCGGTGGTTGTTGTAACTTGTTTCCAGCTTATACGCAGTTTCATTCACACCATATCATGGGAGGAACAACTGATCATAGCATTGAAGGATCCATCTCAGCAAACAAAATGGATGCACTCGATGAGATTGTTGAAGGAGCTTCACCTGGTGCAAAATCTTCTACTCATGTTAGAGGGGTGCAACATAAGACAAATTCTTCACAACGTAAAACAAGGGTTGGTACTTGCCAATCTCCAAGACTGATTTGGGATCATGGGATCTGCAGAAAGGTTCAATCCAAAGGAGTTGAAGAGTTGAGCTTGCAATTGCTTGAGGGCAAGCAATTTTAGGAGGAAAAGATTAAAATGTCCCCTTCTCAAAATTAGTCTGAGGAAAACCTTTGGCCTACTTTATGTTTCCCGTAGGCGTAAAGGGTGTGATAAGGGAAATAATTTAACAATTTAACTTAAGTTGTCAAAAAAGTAACTTTATGTTATATTAATAAAGTGACTTAAGTTGTTAAACAAATAACTTTAAGTTATAGTTATAAAAATGCAACTTATGTTTTATTGTTAAAAGGTGACTTTTTAATAAAGCAAACTCAAATATCAGAATAGAAGTGGGACATCCCATTTGGGGACCTTTCCTCATGAAATGTACCATGAAAATTTATAAAGAACATGAAAGTTCATTTGGAGCACACTTTTGACTGCATTTCTCTTCCGTTATGATGAATTTGAGCTTTGTGCTTTAACTTATGCATATGAGGACAAAAACCCTCCTTTGCAATCTACATCTGAGGATGAAAACCCTCCAGTGTATTCAGATTTGAGGACAAAAACCTCTAATCTTCGACGGTGACTCCATAAAGGAGTTGCATTTGGGCATCCATTCAGAGTTCTGCAATCCCATATCTAATTCAGCAACTAAGGCACGTTTTAAATTAGTTTCCAAGATTTTACACCTAAGGCATCACATCCCAGGTCAAATTTCATCATTATACAGCTAGGGCATCAAAGACACCAATTGGGACAACAAGTTTTAAGGGTTTCACCCCTTATTTCGGGCAGATTTTAGGGTTGGACGAGCCCTTCTAGGACTGTTGCAGTTGTGATTCGAAGTGGGTTGAGTGTTACGGTTTGCACATAGCCAAATTCTGCCCTAGAGCACCATTTTCAGTCAGCTAGAGCCATTCATTTACAAGATTTTTCCAGTAACGATCAGTTGTACTCTCTATTTATTTCTAGTCTAAAAATAAAAAGAAAAAAAATCAGTTCTAATGTAAATATGATCTTTTCAATCTAATCTATATTTTTGGAGGTGTTATCAATGTTTTCCAATACATGAGTAATTTTATTTTGAGGGTTTACGTTAATAAACCAAAGAAATTGGACTGTTGTCTTTTCATCACAAGGGTTTACTAAAGAAAATCATATCGTTGTTATTTTCTCATATGGGTTTTCTAGGAAATCCAAATTCCATTAATTTATGCCCTTAAGGCACATTACAATGTGTCCTTGACGTCCTGTCATGATTGTTTTGTACCCCTAAAGCTTCAAACTCGCAAATAGGGTTTTCTTTACAATTTTGCCTTAATGCCAACTATTATATTTTCTTGGCATTTTTAACTACATTTGTAACTCGTATTTTTCATTTTTAGAGGACCTTCAACATCTTTAATTCCCTCGACATTGTTATGAGAGGAATTGGAGCACATATGGGATTTCGCACACTTTGAAGAAGAGTGAGTTTGAGAAATCTAGAGCAAAGACAATAGTGTATGTGCACTCCAGCCTCCGTCTTATTTACAGGTAGAGGGATAAGCGGTTGAAGGGAAAGACAAAGATGTTGGATGTATTTTCTAATGATATGTATTTTGGACAATAGCATTGAGTTGGCATTAGCCAACTTACTTAATGAGCCAGTTCTAGAGCCAATCACTTTTAATGATGGTGATACTCTTACAAAGTCATCCTCCACATTAGGAGATGCAAATCCTGGATTGGATATAGAGGAGGAGAAGGATGGAGGAGAGAGCAATGGCAGTGGTGGTGATCTTGATGATTTAAACATGGAGGACTACTGACGCACTTTGAGATTCTTCCATCGACGGTTCTAGTATCTATCCTATTTTGTATTTGCCATTGGGCATTCCCACCAATAGTATCAATTATTTTGATTCAATGAATTAGTATCTATGTATTACATTTTTATTTTGATGACATCAAATGACTCAATGAGAAAAACTGGAATTTATGGTTCTAATTTTTAAACCTCTGTCTTGAGTGTACTCATTGTTCAATATTCTAATTTCTTGTGTTTGATCGTGATTCGTCATTAACTATTTAAAGTGTCCTGTGTCGGTTACTCGTATTTAAGTGTCCTACATGTCCCGCATCCTCGTGTCAAGTGACTTAGCTTTTCATGTGTGATATGATGTGATGATTATTGTCTATTCCATTTCTTTTTTCTTGTTGAGAGGTGTTTGAAAAAAGGATTGTTTACATTTTGACTATTAGGATACACACTTCAAATTCATGATATATGCATATAGATAGATGAGATTCAATATTCTAATTTCTTGTATTTGATCATGATTCATCATTAACTATTTGAAGTGTCCTGTGGTCGGTTACTCGTATTTATGTGTCCTACATGCCCCGCATCCTCGTGTCAGGTGGACTTAGCTTTTCATATGTGTGATATGATGTGATGATTATTGTCTATTCCATTTCTTTTTTCTTGTTGAGAGGTGTTTGCAAAAAGGATTGTTTACATTTTGGGACTATTAGGATACACACTTCAAATTCATGATATATGCATATAGATAGATGAGATTGGTGAGATAGATGCAAATCTTGTCTCAGCAGATTGCAGATTCAGTAATTTGACTTCATACCAAGTGCACTTCTGTGTTTGTTTGGCAGAAACCCTAGCAATGTGGGGCATGTCCTTGCTCTATCCCAAGTTACTATTTTATTCTTATGGTGTCATATTCGTTATGCTAATCTTACACATATGCTTGCTTCCTTGGGATAGTATGCTTACATCTGATCCCTTTATGTGTCTAGCATGTTTGTATGTGACTTAACTTTCATATGATGTCTTGTCTTTTCTCGTGACTATATAGTTTGAATTATTGATATGCTTCTTTTGTGCCTCTAATAGGTACTCATTGACTTAATATGTCTTCATATACCTACTATGTTTTCAAATGCATGGTATGTGTTCACATGCTTGATTCTTGTCCATCTAATGTGTTTGATGTATCTTCATTGTGTCTTGTATTATTGTTGTGTCCACAACACACCCCTAATTTCACAAGTAAAATCATGCAACCCCTTGGCCTTCCTCAAGGAGATTTGAATTTGCACTCAAACTTTGTTCATATTTATCGCGCAAATCCATGTGTTTATGCATTCACATGTTTTGGATGCATTTCACCTGCACAATGCACAATCCGTTACACAATATCCCGCAGCCCTTCCTAGCCATCTTGGTACAATTTGTGATTCATACCCCAAACATCTTACAATCCTCCAGTGTTCAAACTAGCTTTGCACAATTCCTGTGCACATCCATATTATGAGTCTTGCAGTCCCCCCTATGTTGTATTGTTCTTATTTGCCAAGCTTACCGCATAGTACCATCCTCCTGAGATTTGCAGCCCACCTTTCATTGCATGGAAGCTAACCTCCAACGCAATTTAACAATTTCATGGAACAAATATATTTGATATGAGCCATCACCCTTTCAGGCAATCTAATTTGTACTGTCCCTTTTTCCCACCTAAGAGTTGATATTTGGTCTTCTTGCCATTCCTTCTCCATGGCAAAGAAGCAAAAATGAAGGAGGAGAACCTTGAGCACCTTTATGATACGTTTTTATCTAATATTTTATATTTTATTTAGTATTTTCCCTGACTTATATAGGTCGGCCCTTTGCTTTTTGTACTTTGGCGCCAAAAGGAGAATATAAAAGAAGATTAGAGATGCCAATTGCTATCTAGAGTTGGCACAATTTATCTTACTGGAGCAGAGTAAACTTTAAGTTGCTTGTTCTTGCATTTGACGACGAAAACCTCCCTATGTGACTTGCCTAGAAGGACGAAAACCCTTCTCCTTAGCTTCGGATTGGTGTTTACGGCTGATTTAGAGAGATATCTTTCATTTCCAACTTGTTATTGATTTATTAAGGGTGGAACGACCTACCTTGGGTAGGGTTTTGAGCATTTGGTGACGCTATTTGGGAAATCTGGTTTGATAATCTGATTTGTAATATTTTATAAGGCCAAATCTTAAGTTTGGTGATTTTTTTAGGGTTTATATGCCCTAGATCTCCAATACATCCGGGAGTGCCTTACATGTCAACAAAACAAGGCGGAGTACTCATTTCCAACTGGTCTTCTTCAACCACTTCCCATTCCTGCTCAAAAATGAGAAAGTGTCTTTATGGATTTCATTACGGGGCCTGCCCATGGTCCGAGGTAAGAATTGGTTGTATAGTTGATAGACTCACTAAATATGCTCATTTTTGTCCTCTTCTGGCCAAGTACAATGCTCCCATAGTGGCTGATGTGTTTTTCAAAGAAGTATTTAGACTTCATGGCGCTGCCCAAGGAAATAATAAGTGATAGGGACAGCCGGGTTCTTGAACATGTTTCGGAAGGAGTTGTTTCGTTTGGTGGGTACACAACTTGCTCATCAGCACTAGTTACCATCCCCAAACGGATGGGCAAACCAAAATAGTGAATAAATGGGTGGAAGGGTACATACGAAAACTACATTGATGGGCAACAATCAGCGTGGATAAAGTGATTGTACATGGCTGAGTTTTATTACATAACTACCTTCCAAATGTCCATTGGTATGTCTCCATTCAAGGCTTTGTATGGGTATGATACTTCTTCCTTTGATGATTTGGTTATGACTGATAGTAGAGTGCCTAAAGCTCAAGATTTAATTCAACGTACCAAGATATTCTTAAGGAGCTTAAGGAGAACCTTCTTCGTGCACAAAATCAGCAAAAATTATATGTGGATCAGCATAGAAAGGAAAGGGACATTCGAAGTAGGAGACATGGTGTTCTTGAGAGTGTAGCCCTAAAGGCAATCTTCCATCAAGCAAAAAGGTGTGGAAAAATTGAAGCCACGTTTTTATGGCCCATATAAGGTAATAAGCAAGGTGCGCAAGGTTGCATATGAGTTAGAGCTTCCCGAAAATAGCAAAATACATAATGTCTTTCATGTCTAATGCCTTAAGAAGGCACTTGGGCAGCATCTTACCCCTTCACATGAGCTGCCCCCATTGGATGAAGAAGGAATTGATCCTAATTCTGGAAAGAAATCCTTGAAGTTCATGAAAGGAAGTTGAGGAATAGAAGTATCAAAGAATATTTGGTTCGTTGGAAGGATCTTCTCCTTGAAGATGCTACATGGGAGAGTGCGGCAATTTTAGAGCATCCACGATTGCAATTGCTTGGGGATAAGCAATTTTGGGGAGGGAGGACTGTAATGTCCCTTTTTCCCACCTAAGCGTTGATATTCGATCTTCTTGTCATTCCTTCTCGATGGCAAAGAAGCAAAAATGGAGGAGAACCTTAAACACCTTTGGGATATGTTTTTATCTAATATTTTATATTTTCTTTAGTGTTTTCCTTGCTTATACAAGTTGGCCTTTCCTTTTTGTACTTTGGCCCCAAAAGGAGGATATAAAAGAAGATTAGAGGCACCATTTGTTATCTAGACTTGGTGCAATTTAACTTATTGGAGCAAAGTAAGCTTGAAGCTATTTGTTCTTGCATTTGGGGACAAAAACCTTCTTATGCAACTTGCCTAGAAGGACAAAATTCCTTCTAGAGGTTAAGGGAAGGCACAAAAAAACCCTTCTCCTTGACTTGGGATTTGTGTTTGAGGCTGATTTAGAGAGATATATTTCATTTCCAGCTTGTTATTGTTTTATTAAGGGTGGAGCGACCTACCTTGGGTAGGGTTTTGAGCGTTTGGTGAGCTATTTGGGAAATCTGGTTTGATAGTCTAATTTGTAATAATTTATAAAACCTAAATCTGAAGTTTGGTGATTTTTGAGGGTTTCTATGCCCTAGATCTATATAATTTCTTGTGGCTGCAATATTCAATTTATAATTAATTTCCAGCAGTGAGGTCTTCAGTATTTCTGTGTTTTTGGCTCTTATCATTCCATTAAATATATATAAAAATTGTGGTGTGTGGATTCAAGGTGTTTCGTGGTGTTTTTTGGCATATTTCGTGGTAGATATAGTTGCTGATTTTGTATTTACAGTCTTTGGTAGCTTAAAAATTAGATCTACATTTTGAGTATGTGATTAAAAACCCTTGAAAGGGTCATACATAATTACATAACACTTAATTTCTCAAAGTTTTATGATGTGCAGATGATATACATGCATTTGCAAACGACTAAAGACTGCACAAAAAAGTGTTTGAAAATACTCTAAATATAGGTATGTGCTCTCCTTAGTGCACAACTACATTGCACAAGCATATTACGCAAAATGAATAAAGATTGATTGCGCGCATCCATCGCACACGGGAGATCAAAGATACTTCGCACACACTCTTGTAGACAATGACCAAAGGAAACCTGTGCATAGATTATGCCCTCACGTTGTAACTATTCTTCTCGTCCTCTAATTGGCTGAGAGCATTACTAATTATTGATCTTTCTATTTTGTGTGTGCAAGAAAAAAAACAACCCAAGGTTGGGAAAGCAAATGAAGGAATAAAAAGACCATGTAAATGTAATGTCCCCATTTCTGAAGACCATTAGCCTATACGTCCCCGTGGGCTTCGGGATGTGCAAGGGGAACATTTTTATTAAATAATTAAATATTATTGTCTGGAACAATAATTATTTAATTATTTAATTATAAATATTATTTAATTTAATTCCTAAAATATAAAAATTAAATGGGGAATTAATTAAATAAATATTTTAAGTGGCTTTTATTGATAAAATCACCCTTTGAAAAGGGGACGCCACACCTAGGGAAAACAAACTGCTTTTATTTAATATTTTCCCTCTCCTAGGGTTTTCAAATTTTGTGCCTCCTTACATATAAAAGGAGTGCTAGGGTCATTATTATTATTATGCTATGATGAACTTATTTTGATACTCCATGCTTGGAGTTGGGATGCATGCCCATTGATGTTTTCTCTCTCTCATGCTTGGGAGATCTTTGTAGCTAATCGTTGAATATCAAATCGAAGATGTTATTTGTTTTGGTTGCAAGTAGAAATCTGCATATTTTACTGTAGCGGCGTCACTGTAGCAGCCGGATTTTGATAACCATTGAAGTGTTTTTGTGTGATGTGGCAAACTGATTTGGCTGAAGGCTTCATTCCAGCCCTAGCGATTTGTCTGGTAATGTTCATGGACTGATTTGAATACATTATTAATATAAATCGATTGGCTGATGCATGGTTGTGGTATTCCAAGTGGATTGATTTGGTTTATGCATGATTTGTGATATTTAAAGCTCCTATATTGCAGCGATTTATTTATAATGTGTTTAGGAATTCATTTGAATGCAAATTCCAGCTAGTTAGGTGTATGATCCTATTTCCCAAACTGCTGCGACTTCCTGGGGAGGTGACTTGAATATTTTAATGCATGATTGAAGTGCCAACTGCCCAGCGACTCTTTCATAATTGTTGTGGGCTTTTTTGCATATATATTTCTGGGTGAAAAGCGACCAGCTTGTGTCTACTTTCGCGTTATAGATTGCAGCGATTTCCTGTCATAGTATTGAGGTCTGATTTAGATGTATGTACTGCTGTGAATCGGTTGAATTCAAGCAAGGGTTTTGTCTCTGTAATGCAATTGTTTAATAAACCATTTGGGAGTATTCTGAATGACTGATGCATGCATTTGACCCTCAAAAGGACCTGCGAACTGTGTGGCCTTGTTGGCTGGAAATGGCGACTGGTTTTTAGCTGATATTTTATGTATTTTGGTTTCCATGAGCAGCAATCTGGGTGGAGGTGCTGAGATATGATATTAATTACCTTTTGGGTAACGATTCCATATAATTTGGGTCTCATTTAGAGCTGTTTATATCTGGAGTTGTTGACTGGGTTTGTATGTATGTTTTGAGGATGAATTGAAGCTTAATGGGCAGTGACTTACCCTGTTTTGTCATTCCTTTTGTGACTGGTTCCTACCGTGCATGGTAACTCTATTTTGCATGACTTGAAGATCTAGTAACCACAAACTATATAAGGAGGGTAATCTGATCTGTATGCATTCTTTATCTCCTATCTTGCATCAGTCCGGGCATTAAACATATGATCAGGTTGCATAAGTGTTTCAGTGGCTTCCATAGATACAGTGGTTTGTCTTTGGGTTGCATTTAGGAGAATACATTGATCAGGCTTTAATTGCAGCGGTATACATTCATTGTGGAATTTAATGGATGAGTTAAGGCCATTAAACCCTTATCCTTGGGTTTATTGAGTCAGTTACTCAATTGGTACAAGTAGTTTTGATTGAATTGTTTCTATTTCCAGTCAACTGGTGCATTTAAGGGTTGAGGATTTGCATATTTCTATTGATCCTAGAAGTGGGATATTACAGTAAACACATCACATCGCATTAAAAAGGGGAATGCCCCCACATAGAGAAAAATTCATCCCTGGTGCAAAACCGAGCATGCACCCTATTCGTAAGACCACAAAGTTTAAGCACCGCGTAAGTCAAAAGATGCAATAAAAGTCAACATGTCATCCATTAGAAGGCAAAAGTTGGCCACCTAGAATCAATGGAGCCGCAATTTCTGACATCTTGTCAGAAGATCTTTGATCTCACCCACTTAAATGCAAAAAGCTTGACTTATGTGTCTTAGTGTAATGTCACTTTCTAGGGCTGAAACTGAGAATAAGGGTTTGGCCACAAACCCAAATGAATTTGATCTGAAAATACACTTCAACCCTATTAGAATAATCAGTAATTAGTCCTCTAGGGCAGTGAACTATATAGGGACTTCACATCAACATATAGCCATGCAATAAGAGCTCAAAATGCTTCCAAAAAATTAATTCAACCACTGCAATATTTATCAATCCAACTCATATCAAAATAACAGAGAAAGTAAGTGATCACACCCAGCTGTAATTTTTTTAATGAGAGCAGCAGTACAGCCAAAACCAAGGGTTGGAAATAGCTCATAAATCATTCCAAAAATCACCAACAATGAGAATTCAGCCTCATAAACTATGAGGAACAAGTTCATAACCTCAAAATGCCCAAGAGTGCCCTAGATGGTACCAAACCCTTCACCCAAGCAAGTCACCTAGGGTTAGAAGGGAAGAAACAAACGTGAAATCCCATAAAGCTCACTTGTGACATTTGAGTGAAGCCACCAATGCACACAAGAGGGTTTCCATCCTCAATAGGTGACCAAGGAAGGGGTTTCGTACTTCAATGGCAAGAAGAGAAGCTACACTAGCTCCAAATCCCAAGTAAATGTCAAAATGATGAATAATAATGATGATGATCCTCCTCCATTCAAACCTCCTTAAGTGCCCTTCTTTGGCACCAAGGATGAATTAGAAGATCAATCTTTATGACCGACCTCTTGATAAAGGGGGAAGTGCACTTTTTAATCTTCACATGGCCTCCAAGAAGGACGACCTCATGTGGAGAAGATAGAAATTCCATCACATAGTTGAATCAGTCCAAGCCATAATTAGTAGTCAAATAAATAACAAAAATACAATCACTTACAATTATGGCAGCCGAAGGACTTCATAGTAAATAGCTTGGAAAAGGGGACATTACACTTAGCTTCTCCCACATGCCATTACACATTAATGTCCAACAACCAAAACGGATCGAGTCCAAGCTTATTTTGGGGCTTAATAGCATTTACACTTGAGGATTTTCTGCATTGCAAAGAATATTCAAATGTGAATCAAGAAGGCCTACTTCGCATTCAAGTTAATTGAACTATGCATTCACTTTGTATTTAATTTGTCAAATATGGGCTATGAAGTAGCTTACTGCCATTAATGTGTGTAAACACTATTCACGCTTGGGTTTCCCTATAAATACCCAAATGCAAACGCTTTGTAAAGCTCCGCAAATTTGGAATAGAAAAGCTTCTAAGATTTTTCATATTCATTTGCTTTTACTCACTTTGCTTTCCAAGTTTTAGGCCTAAGTTAGCAGCTATAAATGCTTAGTTCCAATCTAACCGAATTCTAAAAGATGCCCCTTTGTTTATTGCTTGTAATCTCTTTTGATTCATAAATTAGTGAAGTTAAAGCACACTTCATGTGCGTCCAATGGCATTGTGCTCACCTCTTGGCTAACCAGTTGATTTCCTCAAACTCTTGCATTTGCCTGTCTTAAACAAAGTGCATACTGGTTTGAATACGGGCATGGTTACTTGATATTGGCATTCAAATGGATTGGAGATGACATTGCAGCCTGGAACTTATTTCTCTCCCTACCATACTCATCTTTTGCACTTTTTTATAAATCCCTGTTAGATAAGATTAGCATAGAACTAAAGCTTCCAAGTGGTTATGGCGCAAAGGTTTATTTTAATTTATTGTGAGTGAAATTCATAGCTAAATATTTATATGTGACTTGTGTGCAGCTTTGAATACGCTATGAACATGTTTTAATCGGCTCACTTTGCTTGGAGAATCCTTCAATTGATTGCTTGTGAGTGATTCCCTAAGTAAAAGTTTCCATATTAGGTATAAACTGGCAAATAACCTCAAAACATAAACTAGTAGGCCCCTTTGAATTATTCTTAACAATACATTATGGCCACCAAGACCTCGTGAGAGTCAACCTTGGGGAAGCGCATTGCACAGTACATGTTACGTGTCTCCTTTCAAGAGAGGCATTGACCTGCCCGTTTCCACACGTCTTTGCCAATTGTTGTATGTGCACACATGTCGCCCCTCTTCTCAAGGAGACCAACATCTCTCTAGCACGTAGGAGGTGGGGAGCTTCCGCAGAACAACTATGTTTTCTATATGTCACTTTAATGTGTTTGTTATATCTTTAGTGTTTGATGTGCTTGTTATGCATCTGATGTGATTTCCCTCCCTCGTGTTCTTTGAATGTGACTAATGTGACTCTATTCCCTAAAGTGTTTGCTTTGTGACGAATCATATATTTCACATACGTTCTATCATAATTTTTTCATACACATGTTTTTTGTTCTTGATATATTGTTAGATTATAGTTTAAAAACTTCGTTAAACTCAACAAGTACTCGCCTCTTGCCTATGAAAAGAGATCTCGCCTCAAAACTTGGGAGCCAAGGCCCTAAAACTCCCAAGTTTTGACACTTTAAAAATCACCAAAATTTGACAAGTCCTTGAAAAAACTTGACTACCTCTGCATAAAACTACTCCGTGGGAATGAAACGTCATTTTTATGCAAAAACTCGGGTTTTCTTCTCTGTCGAGCAATTTTGTGAGTTACGTAGTTGGTACAAGGTGATTTACAATGGTTTCCATTGGCTCTAAAGGATTTCACAAGATTTGATCACGTAAGTGTCTTCATTTAGTTTTTCATTAAACTTGTTTTGACTTTTTCCCATTTTAAAAAGCTGTAAGTTTGATTTTTTTGTGTTTTTGCTATGTTACCAGGGTTCGTCCCCAAGCCTCTTTACCCCCTGGATACGTATCCAGTACGAATACATCCCAGTTATGGTACTAATACGTTCGGGTACATTTTGACGTACCCGGTATGTACCTGGGACATATCAGTAGGGTCAAGCAATGGGAGGGCTCTAAAAAAAGTTTTATTTTAACTCAAACAAACTTCAATTTTATTCAAGACTAGACTAGGAGGGCATGGCAACCACAAGGAAACATGGAGATTGTTTAAAATGTCTCTAGTTTATTGAAGAGAAAATATTCAAAGGATATCAAGAATGTTTGAGATAATTATTTGGGATCATCGCAATCGGCCAAGGAAAGAAGCTATTCATAGAAATTTGGACATATATTTGAGCCTTATACAAGTTATTTTATGAGATCAAATCTCAGGTGATCTTCAATACTAATAGAAAAATTTGGAACCACAAACTGCATAGCTTAAAGTTTCAAAAAGTGTCCTTTCCCAGAAACTACCAAGGCACAACATTGACTCCTTCCCACATCCTTAAGGAGGATTAGAAGGTGATTGTGTATAATACGAATGTAAGAACCAACCATTGGACTGAACTCTTTAGTTATCATTGACAGGTTAGAGTCAATCCTCATTAAATAGGTCCTTTAAGAGCTCACTATATACATCATTGATGGCCACCATTGCAACACAAAAATTAATCTCAAAGGAAATGGATGAAACACAAAGGAATACAATATTCGTATATCATAGAAAATGTAAAATCTTAAGTATATTGAATGTTTTGAACATTGACTGTACTATATTTTTCAAGTTTTGTACTTCTTATGGACTAAAAAATGAGTATATGTATATAATGTATATATCTTATATTTTTAATTTTTCAACATATGTACGGACGTGTCTAGGATGTATCGTACACAAGGGTTTTTTAAAATTGACATATCCGCATATCGAACCCGTGCCCATACCGGTATCCTGACAACATAGCCATGAATAAATGGCAGTAAGAGCATCACAATAGATGAATGCAAATATGGTTTAGAGCAAACTTTATTGTCAAGTAAGTGATTCTATTAACCAATTGGATGTCCCAGTTATAAGATTCTTTGACAATTTAGTATGAATTACCACTTGAAAATAGAACTAATGAATTTCGTATTAAGATGGATGTGTGTAAATTGGCATGTCCTTAAGGCTTAGCTACATAAATATTTAGATATTTTTTTATGTTTGATGACGATTTTCCATGAGTGGTCATTTTCTCAATGACCTTTTTAACATGTACATTGGTGAAGTGATGGTAACCCACAATTCACACAAGCATCTTTAAGCATTTGTTAGTATGGTGGAGGAGCAGTGATTGTTAGAAATTCCGTTGCCTTGGGATTTTCAACCTCTAGCCTCTCTCTGAATTGGCAAAGCTTTGAGGGCGTGTATATAGGCTTATAAGCCCATCTTAATGCAAAAGTATTCATCAATCTAGGATATTCAATCACCAACACATTTATATCATTAACATGGTTGGTACTTATCATTTCCGAGAATTTTTTACATTATTTCCACTCCCAAAAATAGGTATGCAAATACAGCTTGCCATTTCTGGGGTTCTTGAATACTTTGGTGTAAATGAAAGACTCATGAATGCATGCTACATCACTTACATGAGTGTAATTTTATTCAATATCTTATTGTAAGAAAGTTGTTGACACCTAGGGAGTCACATCACTAAATAGTGCTCCTATAAGTGATTTAATATTTTTGTTGGCTAGATTTTCTGCACAGCTAAAAACCTAAGCAGTCATGAAATAAATCTCCTTCATTTAACGGTGAGGCTCTCGTGTAAGATGTTTATCAATCTTGTAAGTATGAATCCTAATAACTATTTGCAAGGGGTTTTACTTTAATTACAAAGCTCATGAACCATAGCTAAGAGTAATTCTACACCAAGTAAGCAGTTGTTTATGAAGTATTTTCAGAAAGGGGAAATAATGGAACTTGGGAAAGAAGAAAGGAAGATATGTAATTCAACCAATAGTTTACAGAGTTGGTTCCATACACATGGATTAAATAAACAAGTAGATCTCACAATATTCAAAAGTAAAAGGAAAAGAAAAGCTTCTAATCTAAATCTTTGATAACGCAAAGTTTATCTAAAGATCCACACAGAAGTAAAAAGCAAATGCACCGTGGACACAAAGTTTCTGGAAATCTACCTTTTAAATTTGGACACAAAAATGACATCAAGGGCTGCAGCACAAAGTCTGGAACTCAAGAATGATGATAAACAAATTTTGATCCTTTAACCCGTAGACTCTTCTTCTATTTATAGTGTATAGAGGGTAATTACAAATAGGAAGCTTTCAATGAATTGCCACATGTGGAAGCTATGAAAAGGGGAAGCAGCTAGCAATATTCTTCCTGGAATTCCTCTTTGCATGACATGCATGATTTATAACTGAAAATAAAACCTTCTATTTTGCATGTCTGCCACCTATTTCCAAGTAATTGACTTCTTCCAGTAACTTGAAAAGTAATGGCTTTTATCAATTACCTAAGTTTTATAATTTTAATTGATTGCTCAATTGCTTTGTCGGAGGAAAATAAGAGAAAAAAGAAGTTATTCTTGCTGCAACACTTTGTTTTGTCCTTACTCCATACTCTGCATGTTGATCCAATATGTCTTGTACTTTTGTTTCATCTATTTTAGCAATGAATGATATGAATGATATCTCTGCCTTGAATCTGAGATGTTTTTTTCTCACATATGTTGTTGAATCCTTTCCTTTGATTCTCGCCAAATTGGATCTGGAAGCAGCTGGCTAAGATTTGCTTGCAGGTGCTACCTTCTGACATGTCTTCCCTCTTGAAGCTTTTGTTGTTCTTCTCCAGTACGTGCACCAGTGCAATGTTTGCCGTAAACAATTCAAACAAAACTCATCACCTTTTATTTTTAATTGCATATGAGCAATTTTAAATTTTGGAAAGCACTCCGAGTGAAGGCAAATATAAGTAAATTCAATGAAGGCTTCAACTGGAAGATTAAGAGCACATGCACCAGCTCCTGAAAGGAATTTTCCATGCAATGACTTCCACATGGGCTGCGTTAGAAACAAGAGGATGAACTTTTGTCGAAAGCCCTTGCAATCATGAAAGTTGGATCTATTTCTTCCTCTGATTCCGAAGATATATTCAATGTATCAGACATTGACTTCTGCTTTCTTCACCAATAAAGGCATAAATGAAGTATTCCTGCAAATAATTCAAACAAGTATGCAGTCCATAGCATGAATATCTAATTACTTCACAGAGATCTGATTATAAAGCTTGTTGCCCTCTATTTTTAGACTTTGCTTGCATGCCAAACAAGCTAAAAAATATTATTTTATTCACATGTGCACTCAAATCGACTTGCAGATAGCCAGAATAATAAAAAGGAAGCCTTTGCAACCCTAGGCGCCAAAACTAGATGTTTCCCGGCAATTAAAAATATTTTTTAATGCTCACAAACTTCTCCCTTTGGCACCAACCTTTCCTGAAAATAATAAAAATAAATATCTTTAAAGGCATGTAGTTTTGTCAAAGTGGGTCGCCATTTTTGGGCTAGGAAGTGGGAATTTTTCACCTTCCAGGCAACCTCAAAATTCCCACTTTTCACTTAAATGACTTGACTTTCATTATGGGAATTTTTCACCTTCCAGGCAGCCCCAAAATTCTCACCTTCCAAGCAACTCCAAAATTCCCACTTTCCACTTAAGTGATTTGGGTGAATTTCTAACCTTCTCAGCAACTTCAAAAAAAAAATGCGACTTGCATGGGTGAATAAAATCTCTTTTATGTGAAAATTAAGAGGGTAAGGAAGTGGGAATTTTTACCCTTCCAAGAAGCCCCAAAATTCCCATTTGCACGTAAGTGATTTGACTTTCATAATGGGAAAAAACAACCTTCCAAGAAGCCTCCGAATTCCCACCTTCCAAGCAGCTCCAAAATTCCCATTTGCACTTAAGTGATTTGACTTTCATAATGGGAAAAAACAACCTTCCAGGAAGCCTCCAAATTCCCACCTTCCAGGTGACTCCAAAATTCTCATTTTCCACTTAAATGACTTGACTTCCATCATGGGAATTTTTACCTTCCAGGCAGCCTCCAAATTCCCACCTTCCAGGCAGCGCCAAAATTCCCACTTTCACTTAAGTGATTTGACTTTCATATTTTTCGTGGAAATTCAAGAGGATGGGCAGCTTTGAAAAATGCAACTTGTTTTATGAAATTGCTCTTCCCAAAAAGTGCGACTTGCATGACTTCTGCTTTTAAAGTTGCATGAAAATTCATCAGCAGCATTTTATTTCCATTTTTGGATTTTCGGTGAAGAAAACACAAGAATAGAATAAAATTTTCCATTTTTGGAAACAGTTCGGGAAGATGTATCAGCAAAAACTTGCAAGTGCCATAACTTTTACTCTGTGGCTCCGTTTTAGGTGCCCTTCTTTTTAAAAGTGCATATTTTCTTGAGCTCTACACATTGGTGGTAGTATTTTTCTTATTTTCATAAAATCCATTATTGCACCTTTTTGGAGCAAGCAACCTCTTGCAATCTCCTGAAGGAATCCTGAGCTCTGGTCTTCTTTAGACAAATTAATTAACAATTAAAAACACTGGATAGCTTTTCAAAACCCTGGGCCCGAGAAAAGGTCTAGCAGGAAGAATGAATAGGCTACGGGGATTGCCAGATGGAAAACGGAGAAAGACAAAAAGAAATAAAAACAAAACCTAAAAGAAGTTGCGGGCAATTGCTCAAAAATTTTCTCTGATTAGCTGATCTGCAAAAATGCTTCCCCCCAGGTGAATGTTCTATGGTAATAATGATGGGGTGAATTGCTTTATATAACCTAAATCCTCCAATTTTAGCTCAATCTATTTTTAAAAGAACTTTATTTATTTAATAAATAAATAAAATTCTCTTGGACAAAACCTGGCGAAGGGATAGAGTGAGTTTTAGCATGTGGGTATTTGACGAATTTGGCTTTTATGACCCTCTAGGGATAGCTTAGAGCAATGCAAACAACTGCAGGCAAAACAAACACAAAACGACCCGTTACTTTGAAAAAAACAAAAAAAAATTAAAAGGGGTAGTCCCAAATTTCAAGGTGAAATCTCAGGGACACCAATTTTTATAATTGTTAATGCACAAATCTTGATTTTACATTTCTAAGTGAAGGATACATGTATCTAAAAAAATTCCTCGAAAAAACAACATATCACCTTAAAAAGGAGTGGTCAATAGGTAAAATTGTATATATGTTTTGGTAAATGTTTAAAATTTTGTAGTCTTTGACGAAAACCTGACATGTTTGGGAAATAATAAAAATCACCAAAATATGGCTATCATCGGCTAGGTTATAATTACTCATGCTATTCTTCAATTTTATTTTCCATTTTGATTAGAGATCTATATTCCTGTAAATTTTAGTTGTAAAAAGATACAAAGGTTGCAATAGCAAATAACCTAGCACAAAATGACCTCTTGAATTGACTTACAAGGGCACAAATTTTGTCATTTGTGTCTCAAAATTAGGGTACAACTCTTTTACATTCTTGTTTCAAAAACAAGGGCGTAATTTTTTATTTTCTTCCAAAATTCAAGGTATGAAATCTGCATTTCCATTTTAGAAATTAAGGCATGAAATTTTGCATTTTGTTCTCAGAAAGTTGGGGTTTTGACTCTTGTAACAAAATAGTCCTCCACAAACTTGTTTCAGACAGGTTCAATCACACAGTTCTTGCTTTTTGAAGTTAGTAAAACAATTTGTCAAATAAGTTTCCTCATATAGGCCCATGTTATAAGTAATTACAACGAGAGGCGTTCCTACAATGACATCCAAGGCTGTAATGGAGTGAGTTGTTCAATTTTATTCTCGACATTACATTTGATGTCCATTTGTTAGTCATATTACAGCTCATCCATAAATTTGACTTCCATTGGACGGTCACTTAAATGTTTGTTTTTCCTTTTCTCTTGGAGAAGTGAATAAAAAATAATATCTTGTCCATAGAGTAAGTTTTGGGCCCTTTTTCTTGAATAGATTTTTTCGATAACGACACAATCACAGAGCTAAATTGATTGCATTTGGTAGAAATCAATAGAGAATTTTATAAAGTTTTTCACTGCTTTGGTATGTGAAAAGTTAGAACTAGGAACTTTGAAATTGATATGTATTGATGGATTTCCTATAGATAAATTTATTATAATATATTTATTATATTATAGTTTTATTTTTTCATAGAAAACTAGCATTCTTATACTATACTAGCATAGCTAGATAGGTGCCTCGAGATTTGATCTCTCGGCGTATTTTAGATAGTTATAATGGTGCGAGTTATTCACTTTTGTTCTTAACATTAAATTTGACTTCCATTTGACTGTCATGTGGCAATTCATCCTTAAATTTGACATCCATTTGATTGTCAATTAAATTTGTATTTTCATTGTATTAGTTTACTTATAATATACTAGCATATTTATCTTAAATATCATTGCCCCCATTCCAATCAAAGTGGTTGGCACTTTTGTGCTCAAAAGTATTTAGAAAGCCTGGGAGCAGATCAAACCATGGCTTCTGTGGAATGGCAATGGCTTCTGTGATGGACTTTCATTCAACCACCACTCTTTGTGGTGGTCTCATGTCATTCAATTCCAGGATCATTGTCTTGTTGAGGTTCCTTGGATTCTTGCGCTTTGCCTTTTCAAGTGAGGCATTCGCACTATCTAAGAGCTCTTCTGCAAACATGCCCAGTCTTGGCGTCCCTGGCATGAGCTCAAGGCTAAATTCAAATTGGCTCTACCTAATCGTGCTATCATCAATGACATTATTTCCTTTGTGCCAAATTGCATGATCCACAAAATCTATGTGCTTCCATCTCGTCCTTAGTGGACGGACTGGAAGTGGTATGTGGACACCTCATTCTGGAATTACTCAGTTGGCCTAGTTATGCCTGACTTTCACCTCATTTGCCCATGGTGGGCAAGCTTAATACCCGATGGGGATTGCAATCTTCTCCATCAAGTTGAAGAAGGAGATTTGATATTGTCTGGTCCACCTATGTGGAACCCAAAATTGCTCACTTTTTGTGGTGTGTTCTTCACCAAGGCCTTCCAATTGGTGTCACTTTTGTGGTCACTTGGAAACCTTGTCTCACCTTTTATGGTATTGTCGCAAAGCCTAGAAGGCTTGGAATCGGATTCATGCTTTCTTCCTCTCCTTCTGACCAGAATGATTCACTTGGTAGCACATTCTTTTAGGAGACAATCTGTAATATCCCTTTTGGGGACAAAACTGAAAATTAAGGAAATTAGCACAAACCCCAATATAAGCAAGTCTGATTTTTATAACAATTAATAAAGGACCAGGAAACACTCCCCTAACCCTAACGACTAGGAGAGAGAGAGAGAGAGAGAAATCCAACGTAGAAACACTCAAAAATTATGAGAAGTGATTCCTTCGATTGCCCTTGATTTTAGAAGCCAGAAAATGTGATCAAATCATTAAACTCAGAATTCTGGAATTTATTATGGCACAAAGTTAGTTGAAAACTTGTAAATTCAATAACTCTTGGGATACAAGGGATCTCCACACAAATGAATACTCAAAATGACCATAAAAATACTAGAAATTAAATGAGACCGATATCATAATTTTCCAACCACGGAAACCCTCTCAAAATTGATCCCACGATCTCAAAATGAGTAGATGAATCTGAAAACCATTCCAAAAATCACCAAAGTGCAAATTCTAGCTTTGTAAAATAAGCCGAATCAGAATATAAGATTAGATTTGTAATTTGTGCCCTAAAAGGCACTCAAACACCATCAAAACCCTAGTCGCTCTAACTAGGAATGGCTCTAAAATGCATGCAAATATTTATAGATGTCTTTGATCCTCCAAAACTCAAATTTGCATAAAGGTATTGTAATAAGTCTTCACTCCAACCAAGGAAAGAGGGTTTTTGTCCTCTAACCAGCCACTAGAAGGGTTTTCATCCTTCTAGGAAGAAGCAACCACACTTGGGTTTTCATCAAAGAGTGGAAGAACAAGGAGCCACAAGCCCACAATGTCTAAATAAAGAAAATGTACCACTCTAGATGATGCAAATGAGTCTTCTAACCCTTCTTTTATAACCTCCTCTTGGCACCAAAGCTTGGAATAGCAAGACCGACCCCTTAAAGTATTTTTTTAATCTTTAATTGGCTTTTAAAGTGCATAAAACCCAACTGACTTGCTAAAGGCAAACACATGCTAAAAGAAACATTAAAAATTAGAAAAATAAATACAAAAGAAGCACAATTTCCTTCTCCAACTCCTCTACTTCTTTGCCATGGAAAAGGGAATGACAAGAAGTCAAGAAGTCCAAATCATGCTCTTAAATCGGAAAAGGGGACATTAAACAATCCTTAGCTACCTCACAAAGTTTTTCCACATTTGGCATTCTTTCATAGGGGAAATCCTTTTCTGGCTTTGGAAAGGAACGAGTTCTTGTTTATTTGCTAATGTTAAAGTTGACCAACAACTCTCTATTTATAACAAGTTTGTGGTTATCGCGAATGTATTGTTGCAGATTCAAGTTCAAGCAAACAAAGGTGGCGCTCGAGGTGGAGCATCTCCAACTCTCCCTCAGCACTGGGTAACGCCCCTTACAATGTTGCCCGTGAATTGTCGTCACCTTCCCACTACTCCCCATTGCAAGGCGGTGCCAGCGGTCAACCTAGAGGTGGTAGTTATTAGAACCGCTCACAATGTCGCTCAAGCAATTGGGCCCACCGGTACCCCGCATAGCCAGCCTCCAGGGAGGAGCTTCTCCCCTCTGCCTTCAGTCCACCACTGGGGCTAGGATGCCCCCCCCCACCTAGTCTGCTTCACTGGGGCTCATCGGCTGCCCTCGAGCCGTGCACTCACGACAATTGGATCCTCCTGCCTTTGCACGACAAATTTCCCAGGCTATCTCTTTTCATCTCGCCCACCCGACCCACAACAAAAGATACTGAAGAAGGAAGTCAACTTGGCTTTGGTTGGGACGTGCCGAATAGTGACAAGAACTTGCCTAGTTTTGGCTGGCATGATCAAGATCCGCCCCCTGCAAGACAAACAATTCGTAGCAGCGGCTTAACTTCTTTGCTTCTCTACTTTTTGATGTTTTGTAATCAGATGTATTCATATGCTTTATTTTTGCCTAGTTTGAACTCATGGCTTTGGGGCGTGCTTCCATACCGCCCAATTTTTTGTGAATTATCTTGTATCATTTTACTTGTTATTATAATATAAGATATTATTCATGAAAAAAACACTTAGAGATATCAATATTAAAACACCTATATTGTATTATTCGCACAGGTTACATCGACACTTTAAGATTGATATCTCTTGGTGTATTTTAGATAGCTATATTTTATATATCTATGCTAGTGTAGGATCACTAACAATATGCCTCATGTGGGCTCAAAATCTAAGCAACCTAATGTCATCATCACAAGATAAAGTAGTGTAAAACATAAGTATAAGATCTTGCCCCTAATGTATGCATGATAGGAGTCATGGCAACATAAGTGCACAATAAAGGCATTTACATGATATGGATCATAACCATACTTCAAAAACTAGTACTTGACAACCCAAAATTTTGACTTGGACTCTGAACTCGACAACTTTAATCGTTGCTTAAAAAATATAAATTCATAAAAATTAGCTGAAATAACATCCAAAACACTCTTAAATGACATGGGAAATGAAAGTAGAGAACACATGAGTATATTTTCCATTAATTTTTTACCAAGAGTACAATGCTAAATTTTAGACCAAAAAAAAGTATGAAGTACAAACTACAATGCTCATAGAGTCGTCAATGTCATCTTGAATGCCTAGTTTACTACCCCTTCCAAGTGGAAGATAAGGATTCCTCCTCTGCAACAACATTATCCGCAAAAGATATCATCCAACCGCTTCAACTCCTGAAGCCTCCATTGCCCTTGACGTTATCTCTTCCTCTACATTCCTCTCCAACTATACGATGTCCTCGATTAACAATGGGTTGCTCATCCAGATCCAAAGGCTCAACAATCTAGTTTGCATATGGATTGATATCATGCTTGTCAATTGTATCATTACTCTTTTGCCACTCCACTTGTATCTCTCAAAGACAAAGATTGTATTGTGCAAAACCAAGGCTACTGAGGTGTTTTTTTGTCAACTTGCTGCACTTCTTTATGCGAACAACCTCAAATATGCTTCAATGACGTTCACACCTAGAAGAGCTACAAAACTAGCACAAAATGTGCATGGATAGCCTTTGAAGATTTGGTCTACTAGCACCAAAATCCACCCACTACAACTCCTCAAGTAGGACAATAAAACATGTATAATTTTCAAAGCCAATTAGGCTTGAATAAATGAAAGAGGTCTAGTAGTAACGGGACTGAAAATAAATGATTCAATTTGTATTTACTTGGCTGTTGGATGTTTCTCCTTTGAACACATCCTTGCAAAGAAAAGAACCTAACCCCTGCACTCTTATAAATCTGATTCTCGTCAAAAATTGCATTTTTAATGTTTATGTCAGGGATCAACCTCTATATACATGTGTTGAGGCCATCCATACTTTCTTTTCAACCATAAATAAATCAAAATAGAAAAACTTAGGGTGTTTTTGCCATCCTCCAAGTGAAGAACTCTAACCAACGGCTCCAACACCTAAAACAACATATTGTGTAATTTTAAAATCAAAACTAAGGAAACTTTGAACCAATTTTTTTAAGATAAATGAATGATCAATTAAAAATAGTTAAGTTTAAGGTTACATTACAGATATCTTTTGTGTGCTTTCCATAACCCTTTCCCCCTCGACCTTCCTAACAGAGGGAGACTCCAACCACCATGTACTTATTATTTTGGTCCAAATTGTATGCAAAATGAACACATTTTTAATCAAATAACACCGAATAAATATAGTATAATATTTCTTGTATTCCATTTGGGATGTTGTATTCATCTAGAGATAGCTTCCTATACAAATGCTTGATCCTATAATCTAGGAGTCAAGTCTTATCACTTAGTCTTCCTCATATCTCTCTCCATGAATCTCTCAAGTTTATCCCTACGATCACTCACACTCCAAAATAGCTACGTGAGTTGTTTATCACAACACACTCACACTAACTATATTATTAATATGAGTTATATAAACTCGTTATTAATAATATTACACTATATTAATAATGTTACAAAAATATATTTGTAACAGTACTCATAAACATTTTCTTAGGAGGTGTTAGTGAGGTTGCAATGTTCTCCAATGCGATGAAGGTTGTGGTGAACGTGTGACTCTCACTTGCATAAGCTCTTTTCCATTGGTGTACTCTCTCATCAAGCTTAGCACTTAAGGGTGATTGTAGATGAACTTGATGATATTTTTTGGCTCTTCAACCACATTTCCACCCATGTCATCTTTCTTATGTCCTCAAATAAGAGATCACTGCAATGGGTTGCACAAGGGGTCTAAAAAAGTGTAGGATGCCTCTTCTTAAAAAGTCTCTCAGCTACTGCACACGTTGTTGCATTGTTTGTTGCAACCTGGACGACATTCTCCACACCCATTTCCATTACCACCTCCTCCAACATATCACACAAAGTGTTTGCATTTTTACTTGGTGGGAGGCATTTGAGTTCAAGAACACCAACTGAGTTCAAGAACACCAACTGTCCTCTTGAAGCCACTATAAAATTAATCAAAATGTAATTTTCCCCATCCGTCCACACATTAGACAATGTTGTAGCCTTTTTTATGCCATATTTGTTTTGCTCATTTATTATAAATTGTGCATTTTGGACTATATCTTCCAACAATGGGGCACTCAAATCATGAGGAGCATGAACCTTGAACCCCTTCTTGATAACAATCATTGTCGTTATCAAATTATCACAATATGGGCTTTTTGCCACATTGAATGGAATGTTTTTGCACTACCAAAAGTTTTCCGTAGCTACCCTTGCTTCTTTGTACAATTCTTGGTTCCAACCAGTACTTTCGAGTGAAGGTTGTGACCCATACTATTTCGAGGAACAACAATTATTGTCAACTCCGCATGCAACTGAACTATCTTTGCTCGTCCCCGTCCCCTTGGAGTTGAGGCAATAGAAGAGGCTCCCACGTCATACTCACGGTCATTTGAATAATCCCTCACTGCACTCCTATTCACTAGGGCTGCAATCGCTTCAGCCTTACTCTTTTTTTCTTACTCTTTTTACTTTGCATAACTCGTCAAATAAGCGACCATCTCTTTTTGAGCCTCATGTGGCACTTTTTAATGCATAAATACATATCTTTACTTGTGATTCGTGTGAGGTGGTATTTAAGGTTATTGACGCCTCCACTTATTTCAAACCCACATTAATTACATATGACATGGTTGGGCATTGTAGCTCGTTCACAATGCTTCTAAGAAGGGTCCTTAGAGTTACGTTTATTATGTATAGTTGAACGAGAGCCGGATGTTGATGCCATTCTTGGATATATATTGTTGCAAATTGAAACAAGTAGAAACCCTATAAAACCAAATTGTTTTTTAGACTAAAACCCTAGTTGCTAGTGTCTATTGAAGTTTAGTCCATAAGAAATACAAACTTGAAAAATATAGTATGATCAATGTTCAAAACATTCAATACACTTAAGATTTTACATTTTCTATGATATATGAATATTATATTCCTTTATGTTTCATCCATTTCCTTTGAGATTAATTTTTGTGTTGCCATGATGGCCATAAAAGATGTATATAGGGAGCTCCTGAAGGACCTATTTAATTGGGTTGACTCTAACCTGCCAATGATAACTAAAGAGGTCAGTCCAATGGTTGGTTCTTATATTCATGGTTGGTTCATTATCCAAAATCACCTTCTAATCCTCCTTAAGGATGCGGGAAGGAGTCAATGATGTGCCTTAATATTTTTGGGAAAGGATGCTCTTGGAAACTTTAAGCTACTCAGTTTGTGGTTCCAATTTTTTCTATTATTATTGAAGATCACCTGAGATTTGATCTCATAAATAACTTGTACGGAGGTTCGGATATATGTCCAAATTTCTACGAATAGCTTCTTTCCTTGGACAATTGCGATGATCCCAAATAATTAACTCAAACATTCTTGATATCCTTTGAACATTTTCTCTCCAATAAGCTAGAGGGATTTTAAACAATCTCCTGGTTTCCTTGTGGTTGCCATGCCCTCCTAGTCTAGTCTTCAATAAAATTGAAGTTTGCTTGGATCAAAAATAAATAAAATTAAAAAAAATTGGGGTCCCCCACTGCCCAACCCTATGGGTAAGTCCCGAGTACATCTGGGTATGTATCGAGTACGTCCCAGATACATCAAAACGTACTCGGGAAGTATCAGTACAATACCCAATATGTATCTGTACCGGGTATGTATCTAGGGGGTACAGTAGGGTGGGGGGCGAACCCTGGTAACATAGATGAGGATGTGATTCCATAATATGACCTAGGCACCTAATTGCATCTTACACAAATATGTTCTTTTGGCTCCCATTGTTGATGATGACGTGAAGGGGCAGACCCTTGACCCAATACTTGGTATGGCAGAGCTGCTTTTGTTCCTCAAAGCAATTGGCACTCAGACAACTAGCATTTGGATCAGTGTCTTCTACTTAGGCAATACTTGAGCACGTCATTTGGAATCACTATTGGTTTTTTGTGAGGTGTTGTCAGCCCCACTTATCCCTTTTCTTCCTCTTTTCCCTTTTTTAGTATCGATGGCATTTGAGCCTTCGACTATGCCAAAGGTTAATTCAGTTATTGTCCTTGGTGCAAAGGCATTTAAATTTTGCAAAGGCAATTGGCAATGGAATGTTTGGCACAACAAGAACATGATTGCTCTTGCACATAGAGTTGGATGAAAAGTAGAAGTTCTATTTCATCTTGGCCTTGACCCCGATCTTTGCAACATTGTGGTAGGCTTTCCCCAATGTAGGAGAGGCCCGAAAAATTCCTTCTCCCTGATGATGGATCCAGCATTGAACTCAAAATGTTGGAATTGAAAAACTCTTTGCGTAGTATATCCAAAAATTTATATCATGTCTAACTGCGATATGAATCTCAAAACCATAATTTCATCTATGTCAGGTATACAAGGAGAGTACACTAATGTACTTTGGCACCCTATTTTTCTCCGTTTTGGTCTCTTATGCCCGGAAGGTAGTCATGGAATTTGTTTGTGTATTCTTGTACCGATTGGTCCTTTCTTTGGTGCAATTGTTTAAACTTCGTATACTCGTCGTCACAATGCTTGAGTGGGTGATATTCTCCATGTAAATTGTTGACAAAACTTATCCCATTTGTCAATAGGTTCATGGTCATGTTCTGCTGACATCCCACAAACTCTATGTGCATAATCTGACATGGTGGAACAATCCCACATGATGCACAAGTTCAATGTTGGGCCTAGCCTCTATGATATGTTTTATAGTCGCATGCCAACTTGCATCACTCCATACAAGTAGAGAACCTAGAGGGAACGAGCACCAATGTGTTGAGTGTTGGCATGAAAGTCTAGCACCATGGATTTCAGAACTAAAGCTTATGTGCCTTGTCACCAAAGGGCTTGGTGCACAGAATAGTGCTAAATTGCATAGGATAACCAGCACAGCTAAAGTGAGAGTGAGGACCACCGCAGGTTGGCTAAGATCACCAATGGTCATTTGAAATTTAGATAAGGTAAAAAACATAGAGAATAACAATTTCAAAAACATTACCACTCTTTCAGTAGTGAAAGTGAAGTCATGAACACCATGATCGACAAAAAAATTCTTTACTTCCTCGAGCATGAAGGTCTGTCAAGTCTCCACTCGTGAGTGCACCCTGAGCATCTGAAAACAAATTCAAAGTAAAATTGAGTGCAATGCATCTAAAGAGTATGATCATAAATGTAGACGGAAGGCAGTTTTTTAAAAGAATAAAAGCATTGAATAAATTATTCAACTAATGTTGAAAAGAAAAGAATAAAAGCATTGAATAAATTAATCAACTAATGTTGAAAAGTTATTCGTAGGTACATAGTTTTTTCCATATACAACTGAAGTTTCATATGCAACCGATGAATTGTTCATGCATAAAAACTATACAAAAAAATGAGGTTCAACCATGAATACATAGAAATAATTAGATACCTCGATTGAAAATGAATTAACAAAACATGACTCTAGCATAAGACAATTATAATAATCAAATTACAAACCAAAATAAGATCTTTTAACATAAAGTAAATGAGAGGAAAAAGTTATTCATTAGACTTTAAAGTCTAATTTCAAAAAACAATTAAGTATGATTCTCCAGTAGTGATTAAGGGGTTCATTAGATCTAGTGGTTACAATACAAACTTGGACGAATCCATCACTATCAAATACTCACTAACATATATTAGTACCTAAGTTTTCAGAATTATGTACCAAATCAGAATATCCATTTTCAGAATTTTTAGAGCTGAGGAAAGACCATTTACAGCTGTGTTTAAGGCAGACCGTCTGCAAACTTTTATAAAAATAATTTCAGCATGATTTGGAGCTCAAATTCGGTAATTTCTTTATGATTTCGTCTTTATAAAAAAAAATTGATTTGTTTAGGATAAAGATTCAGTGGGTTTATGACATATTTAATGCAATTTCATTCCTAGACCTAGTCACCATTTCTGGGTTAATTGCATTTTCCTTACTGCCGTTATACAAAATCAGACTGTTGTACCTTGCTGTCATAAATTTCAGTTGGTTGTCATAATTTTCAGTTTACTATCTATTGGGGTTTGTGCAATTTCCCTTTGTTTTCAGTTAGAGCCCGGAAAGGGACATTACAGAAATATTTAACCATTATGACAAATTTTGTAGTTAAATTATATTATTGTTTGATCTCCATTCCTCGAGTGTCCATTCCCAGCAACTTCTAACTGCAAACTGGAACCTTTCTTAAAATTGGATTTTATTTGGGATAGCAAAAGTTCGTTACAGGTGTTTTCTAAAAATATTTCTCCAGTGACAGTGGATTGTGTATGTGTATGTATGTATTTGTGTATTTATGTATGTGTATATGTTTTTATGTATGTATGTATATATGTAGAGAAAGAAGATTTTTGCAGAAGGAATGAAATTATTGGTTCTTCGAAATTATGACTATCATACTTACTAACACTGCCATTGGCACTCGATATGCTGTTTTACGGTATTCACGAATCACTTGAGTGATCTGCGAATGAGTCCTCCTGCAAAACAATTATCAAAATAGCAGTTATCAGCACATTGCATGGTTGCGTGTTTTGCCCAACTAGAAATCACACTACATTGCAACAGTACACACGAAGCATAGAAGATTGTTGGGACTTTTGCATCTCTCCCTGCTCCATTGCCAACTCCAGAAGCAGCATGTCGTGATTCTCCTGCTGCTGCTGCTACCCCTACAAACATCACAAAATACATATTGACCATATCAGAATAAAGAGTTAAAACTTAAAAGACTGTAAATTTCACAGATAAGTTGATACCTACAACCAATAATTCAATTCATGTCAACTCGAGTGGAATGGATGATACGTTCAGCAATTTGTGTCAATGCTAGTAATTAACTTCTACAAATTTAGACTTTAGTTTCTGGCCCCTTCCACTTTCATTCAGAATGCCATATCATACATTTTTCTCCCAGAACAGATTCATGAAACAGCATTATTTGAACTCACAATGGTTTCCTGTTTACCATCACAGCATTTCCACACTAACAGTCATAAGGTCATAATTCCATAGCTAGTAGCAACTACAAGCTGTAAGTCAAACAGCGATGATTACCCCTGCACCTTGATTAGTGAATTTTCCATTTCTCCTGTTATGTCACTTTCATAGGAAATACAAAAATATGCCACTGATTCTCTTATGATTGATATGTATTCTTGAATGCATAGCGATATAGCCTTATCCACCAGAAAGTCTGCGGCTAAGGGGACATAAATACATGTAAATCCATGCCTCTTTCTTCGCAACTGAAACAAAACACAACAGATGCAGTGTCTATACATGCAGTTGAGGACTCTGGCAAAATCGCCTTTACATGCAGCTGCATTCACTCTGACACCCCACTTTCATGCTTGGCAGTATTAATTATAAAGATGGTGACCTTACAGGTTTAATTTGACCACATCATTTCTAGACTTCTTGCTTTATAAGCTGTCCATTAATATCACAATCGATGATGTCAAATTTAAAACAAAACACAGAATTAACCCTGTCTATCTAGCACTTCAGCAAAGCTCCCAAGGGCCATGGCATATATACTTGGAAACCAGATCACAAACCACTGTCCTGATAAGAAGCGGGGATTATTAAATGATATATCTTTGATTTCAATGCAAAAACAGGCTCCATACAAATCTTAAAAGTGCTTGATGAGCCAATAGCAATTGCAATTGGCAACCAGAAGCCCAAACATTTAACATGATATAGAATTCAGCTTAGTTCTGGCTTAATGATATCATAATTTTTCAATTAACACCGTGAGAGCTAGAAGTCAATGACTACAGAACAGCTTGCTGCAAAACAAAGGCTGACTTAGTAGAATTCAGTACCAGCAGCACATCAGACCAATCACTTGGGCTGCATATACCAAGATTTACCCTGAAATAACATAATATGTCAATCTTTTCAACAGAAGCAGGAATAGCCAGGGCATACGATCAGATTTCCAGCTCGGAATTTGGGGTCAAAATTCCTGATAGCCTGCGGATTCTATTCTTCAATGTTCAGTCTTATGATGATCTGTGGGTTTAAAAATGCTGTTTAGAGTTTCAGTTCAGCTGCTTGAGCTGAATTATTTTTTTCTAAAATGGTTTTGGTTCCATGCCCTTCACAGTCCTTACATATGTGTAGTGGCCATTTTTGTAATTGTTTATAACTGTGTATTGGTTCACAATAGTAACAAATTATAAAATGAAAATTGCCGCAAAATGACTTTCTTCAAACTGAGCACTATTCAATTTAAAGTCAGGAGTGCCAAAGCCTCCAAAGTTCCCAGTCACTTGATCAGAGAGTATGGATGCCACCCCTCAAGTTTCTCATGTGCACAGGCTATCAGCTATTGTTGCTTTTTGATCCAGATATAGTTTTGTAGTACTAGTACAAATATTTTAAATACATCTATTTGAAAAATGCCGATAGATATTAATTTTGAGGTTTTTATCGTGGATTTTATGCATATTAGCTTGATTAATAATTTTATTACATTCTCTTCATATTTCTCACTTGCTGGTGAGAAAAAAATATTTTTGGAAAAAAGAGCCCCAAGCTCTACCATATAGTCAAGATATTACTATTTGGAATTTTTTGATTGACTTCTCAGAGCTTAAAAAAACTTAAAGTGACAGTCAAATGGACGTCGAATTTAATATAGAGAATAAAAATTGACACAGTCACACTATAAAATCCCACCCCTTGCTGCCATTGTAAAATACCTGTCAACATAACAAGAACCTTCACTAAACTTTTTTGTGTGTAGCCGTACAATATCTCCATTATGTAGGGTAGCAAAACAAATGAATAGAATCCGCTTTTGACTTAATAATAATAAAGCATAAAATGTCAGCCTTTTGGTGCGCTGTTATCAGTGATAACCTACAGGTCCTAGACACGTGAACATTACGAGAGCACCGTTGAAGGTCAGTTCGGCTGATATCACTTTACAAGTGGCCACACATTATCTTTAAGATGAAAACTATTGTTAAATGGCTATTTTTATTGAATAATTATTTCACACAATTCAAATTGTGCCAGAGGTGGAACTCATCAGATGTTGCTGATCAACCTGATAGCGGTTGGGGCAAGTTGTGGAACAAGCTTGCCGATCCCCCTCTGCCTTCACTTTTTTTGGTTGTGGCCACCGTGGATTAATATTTTTGCCCTTAGTTTTCTCTTTGCTTTTTTTATTGTAAAACTTGTTTAAGTTCTAGCTCTCTCGGCCTAATCAATGTGATGTGCAGTGTGAATTGTCCACTCACTTTTTTTTGTGAGATCAGCTTGTACTAAATGATCATGCATATAGATGAAAAGACTTTCAATCAAATTAGAAAATTTTGTCAGAGGTGTTAGGGCTCGGCTTCAACCATGGCTGCCCAAGCTCTTTGGAAGAGTTGTACAAATTGGCTCTAGATCACTTAGACAGGGGTACAAACGCAATGTCTGCATTCTATGACTGTGCCCTTCATAAAGATTCTCTACAAAGTAAAACCTGATTTAGATAACGTTTAGTCAACTGCTAAAATCTTTAAAGGAGAGAAATTATTTCCAAACTCCCAGTTCAATAAAAAATCCCTTTGAACCCTCAATAAAAATCAAAAAAAAAAACGAACAGATTGAGTTCGCATATTTGAAAAAAGTTTAAAGTCGTTTTGAATTTTTTGCTGGGAATGAGGTTGTTCAGACATTAAAAATGCAACAATGTTAAACCGAAACATCCCTTTAAATCCTAAATATAAAATTTTAAAAAAAAGCACGCATGACAATTTCAATAAGCGGTTAAGCTTCAAGAGGAAAACTGCTTAGGGAAAATTCAAGCAATTTTAATTGTACTTTTTGTTTGTGTTTTCTAGAGAGACTATATACCTAATGTTTGGCAGCAGGCTCCAGAAACCTCTACAAAACACGGTACTGCGAAAACAACCTCAAAACTTTAAATAAAATCTAATTGAGTACCTGGTTGAGTGTTTTCTGGTATGAATCCGCCGCCCATGGCAAATGCATTCGTAGCTTGAGATGGCGTAGGCTGCGGCGGAAGCGGAGGCGGAGGCGGGGGCGAAGGAGGCGGAGGCTGAGATCGCAGATTGCTGATCTTGGAGGCGAACTGGCGCTGCCACGCCAGCGTTGCGCAGAGCAATGAAAGGGATTTACCAGTTCCAGTTGGCGACTCGAGGAGGGCGTGGCAATGGCCCTGCCTCTGTGCGCGATCTAGAGCGGCTACTACTTTGCCCATGTAAGCAAGCTGAGAGCCATATGGCTTGTACGGGAATTCCACGGTAATTCCCCCAATCTTGTAAGGCCGAGCAGGGACTCTCAGGCTCTTTCATAGGGATGTAATTCGCTGCATTTTTTCCCATGTTTACAATGCGGTGGTATGGGGAATGCAATGGAAAGTGGTGTAAACAGAGCACTCGGTTTTTTGAATCTGCATGGAGAAATGCGGCTTTTTATTTTGGCGGGAAAGCGGTGGAGTGTTAGAGCGCGATCACATACCCGGCGCTAGGTATTGGTTGATTTTTAATTTATTTATTTTATTTAAAGTGTATTTTTATTAATAATACATTATAGTATAATATGCTTTTTCCCGTTGTTATTTATAATTAAAAAGTGCATTTTTAGAGGACAAGCACCACCTGGTGAACATGCACCAATAGATATGTATTTTTTGTGAGGGTGGGGTCCACTAAGTGGACAAAAAAAAGATTAAATTAATATAGTTGAGGGACCCAATAAATGGGCATATTTGCACAGAGATGATATTAAACTAAATCTTTATAAAATTTACATAATTAATACACACTTGTATTCAAAACATGTCTCAAGTGACATATTCAGACCTTAACATTTAAATAATAATGTTTGACTCCTCCATTTAAAAGTCAGCATCATTAGCTTAAGTACTCAACTATACATAATCACAAGTTCGTCATTTTAACCATTGGAACAAACGTGTTCACATTTATGCACCTAATTGTTCAACGTCTCAAGTTATCATCATTGCCCTTCTTTTTGCCACGTTCACCTCATTAAATGTGCAGACACAAAATCATGGACATATTACTACTTTACTATGTCATTGGTATGTTGTTATATGCATGAATCTTAAGTGAGAAAAGTACACATTGGTGACACGTTCCCTTGTCCTTCTACGTTCTTTGGTTGATTTCTATTGTGACTCTCTTCTACACTTCTCAGTTTCATATTCACTCTTGGTCAGGTCACAGGGATCCATGTCTTTTTGTTTTGTCACATCAGTCGTTTAAGGTCTCAAGACACTAGCGCTCAAGGGCTCATGTCCCTTCTGGGTGCTCATGTCCTCCTTATCCTTTTTGCACATTTTTATCATTTGTGGCCAGCCTTATTGATTTCATTATCCTTATCTTGTGTTCCTAGTCGCCCTTTTGCGTCACTAATGTCGAAATTCAAACAAGAGACTCATATATATACACAACATACTCGTTATTATTCTGACTGGAAATTCTAGAGGGTTATTACATCTACATACTATCAGTATTATCAAAGCAAATACATTTTTGGGTTGTATAAACTACATAGGAAGGGGAAGTGTTGAATTCCATATCACACATTTGCATCAAAACTAGTTATAGTCTATTATCTTGGTATCATTGGCGGCGAGGGCAAACCTAAGGACACTATTTCACACACAAGTAGAAAGAACTACATGGAGTCTGAAATGTAGTGCAGTGCTCGGTACTAAGATCCTAGGGTCAGTCTAGCTCCACATATTGCATATTTTATTCAAATCTAATGTGTTAGTGAGCTTATGTAGATAGTTAGGGTTTGTTTTGCAAGTTACATGTGTGATCAAAGCCCTAATTACAAATTCAGAGTGGCAAAGCAGATATTAGAGCAAATACCCTCAAACCCAAAAAAATAGTAGATCCTAAATATTCACATAGACACTAGCGCCTGGGCACTCGTGTCCTCTTGTGGGCGCTCCTATCCAGCACAATTCATGGTCCCATAACTCTCTACAACCTATTGTGATATCGTTTCCAGCCAAATCCAACAAATACACAGTCCCGACTACCTCCGCGTTATATAGAAATCAGCTAAGTCATACATCTCTCTCCTTTGCTTAGAGTTTTTACATTGTTGGATATTTAGCACTTGTATATTACTGTATATCATTAGTTACTTTGAAATTAGATTTAATTTAATTTATATAAAATCATTTCGTGAACCCATTTCTTCCTCGAACCTCTTGCCCTAGGATCCAAATCCCTTATGGCTAAAAAACATACCCATTCCCGACTCACCCTATGAATTATATGCGCATGCAACCAATTTTTTCCAATGTTGTTGAAGAATCTGAATTTCATGACCTCATGTAAAATCCTTAATATGATCCAAAAGTTCTACAATAACTCCTGGCCCTCCAAGCCTCTGTAGACACTAAATCACACACTTTGGGTATTATTTAGTCCCGGTCTCATACTGCTATTCATATGGTTTTTGAGTGAAGAAAGTATTAATTAACCCTCATCTTTTGGTTATTTTTATTTAATTTCTATCATAATTCTCGGCCTTCACTGCATATATGCCCAATCTTTTTTTGTCACTTTCCGTCATTTTAGCCTTGATTGGGGGCACCCAGGCTTGTACTGGGACACCCATGGGCACTGTGGTCCTAGTCGGGCCGCCTTGATCCTTTTTACACTTTCCTGCCACTTTTTGGACACTTTCTAGCCATTTAAACATTCTACCTTTTTGGTAGTTAGCCTTTTCGAGGTTAATTACGAAATTAGAACAAGAGAACCATATAAATATAAAGTTATGAGACCATAACGAGGGACCGAGCACTAGTCACTACTATCATCCACCTAGAGTTCCATCCATCTAAGACATCTAGAGCTCCATCACAAGGGACAAGGTTGGTTCATCTACATCACACAAGCATAAGAGGGAAGTTAACTATATTTCGTCCACCATTTGATTACATTTTCTACACATAGTTATAGCTCGCTACTTCACAAAGTGTGACTCAAATAAGAGCACCCAGGGCATGATTCACACATACACACACACACTCAAAACTACATTTGGGTCAGAAATTTAGTGCAATGCTCAGTTAGTAAGTCCACCATTGTGGCCGCTGAGGACAGTCCGACCCCATCATTTGCATTTTTCTTTGTTTAGGGTTTGATGTTTGTCTTGAGGTTTTTGCATGTCTATCTTTCATCATTGATCATTGGCGACATTCAGCACAAAGCGACAAATTACATGCGAGAGGCAATGAGGGCTTCGCATTGTCATCTGACCCTGTAAGTTTGGTTTATGGACCTCCTGCGCAGACCAGGCCGCCTATAACTCAGACTAGGGTGCCCGCAAGTGCCTTGATCCCTTCCCAGGCACCTTAATCCCTTCCCAGGCACTTCAATCCACCTAAACAACTCATATATGTCCTTTTAGGGACCTCTGCATGTTTTTTCATATCGGGGTTAAACCATATAACAGTGTTGCACAGATCTATAATCAGAGCAATCATACAAGCAATGAATGTGCAGAAATAACCAGAAGATAAAATAAACAAGAGAAATATTACACCAGATTTAACATGGTTCACCCAGTGTGGGCTACGTCCACCAAGAAACGACCAATATTATTATTCAGTGCTTTACAGAGGAAATACAATGAAAATCTACTTGTCTTCCAACACCTCACAGGATGTTCAATGTTTTTCCCTCACTCAGCTACTCTTTCTTTCTCACCAAGAAAACTTACATGCAAAACAATTGCTATATATATTCTCTCCTTCTTACTTACCCTCATACAATGCATACATGCATGTATATAGATTTTGGGTAACTTAACTTTGCTTTTACAATCAATAAATCATCTTTAAAATAATTGATTTATTCTAATTTTTGTCAAAAAATACAAAAACTTTGTCACACAGGTAACCATTGTCGGTTACTACCTGACCAGCGCCGGTTACTTCCTGACCTAAACTGACCGACGTTGGTTACAACCTCACCGACACTGGTTACTGTCAGAACCAATAACATGTAAAAATAAGTTTCTTGTGAAGCAATTAAGCTCCATTCTCAACAATCTCCCACTTGGAGATCAATTGTTGCACTGTACTGTGCATCACCATCCTTGGTTCCTTTTCCTCAACTCGTTTCTTCCTCTTCAAGTCTTAAACTCGAAAACCAACAGAAGTGGAGTGAAGCTCCAACTTCTCCCTTACCAATGGCTTCGTTAACATATCTGTAGGATTCTCATTTATATGGATTTTCTCTAACTTTAGTTGTCCATCCTCTAACACCTGCCGTATGAAGTGATACCTCAACTGAATATGTTTTGTTCTTGAATAAAATGTTGAGTTCTTTGCCAGATGAATTGTGCTCTGACTATCACTAAATAATCTACAATCCTCTTGCTCCTTACCCAACTCTTCCATAAATATGCTCATCTATATCATCTCCTTGCTAGCTTTTGTAGCTACAACATATTGTGCTTCTGTAGTAGAAAAAGCCACGACCTTTTTGCAATCTCGAAATCCAGCTAACTCTTGTTCCACCTACTGTAAAAATATATCCCGCGGTGTTCCTCCCGCCATCCAAATCTTCAGCCATATCTGAATCAACATAGCCACATAAAGAAGTATCTGACCCTCCATAGCATAACTCCATGTCGGATGTCCCTCTCAAATACCTGAGAATCCATTGGACTGCTTTTCAATGTTCTTTACCTGAATTAGCCATAAACCTGCTCACAACTCCCACTACCTTTGCAATGTCTGGTCTAGTACAAACCATGGCATACATAAGACTTCCTATTGCTTAAGCATAGGGAACATGTGCCATGTACTCACCCTCCTCGTGTGATGAAGGACACTGATATTTACTTAGTTTGAAGTGTCCAGTCATAGGTGTACCAACAAGTTTTGATCTTTGAATATTAAACATTTCCAACACCTTATTGATATAAACCTCCTGAGACAAATACAACTTGTTTTTCCTATCTCGGTGAATTTGCATGCCAAGGATTTTCCTTGCAGCTCCCAAATCCTTCATTGCAAATGTGTTAGCTAACCTTTCTTTAAGTTTACCAATGTCCTGCATACTAGATCCTGCAATCAACATATCATCCACATACAGTAACAAAATAACATAGCTCCCATTTTCAAGTTTTTAAAAATAAACACAATGGTCAGATTCACATCACATATAACCATGTTCATGCATAAAACTGTCAAATCTCAAATACCATTGCCTTGGAGCTTGCTTGAGCCCATATAGACTCTTTTTCAATTTGCACACAAGTTTCTCCTTACCCTTGACTTCATAACCAAACGGTTGTTGCATATAAATATCTTCATCCAAATCACCATGAAGGAAAGTCGTCTTCACATCTAGTTGCTCTAAATGCAAATCTTCTACTGCAACTAAGCTCAATACAGTATTAATAGAAGTCATCTTAATAATAAGAGAAAATATGTCACCAAAGTCAATACCTGCTTTCTGTGCAAATCCCTTTACTACAAGCCTTGCCTTGTATCTTTTCTATCCACCATTTTCTTCCTTGATCTTGTAAACCCACTTATTCTACAATGTTCTCTTATCTGCTGGCAATTTAACCAAATCCTAAGTATGGTTATGTTCCAAGGAGTCCATCTCCTCATTCATGCCATGCTCCCACTGGATGTGGGTCTTATCCATGCCCTGCTTCTGTAGTAGACAAAGCCACAATCTTTTGCAATCTCGAAATCCAGCTAACTCTCATTCCACCTACTGTGAAAATATATCCAGTGGTGCTCCTCCTGCCATCCAAATCTATAGCCATATCTGAATCAACATAGCCACATAAATAAGTATCTGACCCTCCATAACATAACTCCATGTCGGATGTCCCTCTCAAATACCTGAGAATCCATTGGACTACTTTCCAATGTTCTTTACCTGGATTAGCCATAAACCTACTCACAACTCCCATTGCCTGTGCAATGTCTGATCTAGTACAAACCATGGCATGCATAAGACTTCCTACTGCTAAAGAATAGGGAACATGTGTCATGTACTCAACCTCCTTGTGTGATGAAGGACGCTGATATTTTCTTAATTTGAAGTGTCCAGCCATAGGTGTACCAACAAGTTTTGATCTTTGCATATTAAACCTTTCCAACACCTTATTGATATAAGCCTCCTGAGACAAATACAACTTCTTGTTTTTCCTGTCTCAGTGAATTTATATGCCAAGGATTTTATTTGCAGCTCCCAAATCCTTCATTGTAAATGTGTGAGCTAACATTTCTTTAAGTTTACCAATGTCCTGCATACTAGATTCTGCAATCAACATATCATCCACATACAGTAACAAAATAACATAGCTCCAATTTTCAAGCTTTTTAAAATAAACACAATGGTCAATTTTACATCTCATATAACTATGCTCATGCATAAAACTATCAAATCCCAAATACCATTGCCTTGGAGCTTGCTTGAGCATATATAGGCTCTTTTTCAATTTGCACACAAGTTTCTCCTTACCCTTGACTTCATAACCAAACGGTTGTTGCATATAAATCTCTTCATCCAAATCACCATGAAGGAAAGCCATCTACACATCTAGTTGCTCTAAATGCAAATCTTCTACTGCAACTAAGCTCAATACAGTACAAATAGAAGTCATCTTAACAATAGGAGAAAATATTTCACCAAAGTCAATACCTGTTTTCTGTGTAAATCCCTTTACTACAAGCCTTGCCTTGTATCTTTTTTGTCCACCCTCTTCTTCCTTGATCCTATAAACCCGCTTGTTCTGCAATGTTCTCTTACCTGCTAACAACTTAATCAAATCCTAAACATGGTTTTGTTCCAAGGAGTCCATCTCCTCGTCCATGCCATGCTCCCACTAGACGTGGGTCTTATCTTGCATTACTTCTTCAAATCTCTCTGCTTCACCATATCAGTCAATAATAAATAAAATAGATAAGGTGTAAATCTTTCTAGAGGTTTACTTACCCTTTGTGACCTCACAAGAGTTTGGGGTATCAGAGGCTCAATCTAGATCTCATAGACATTCCTATCCAAATCTAATAGTGACCAACGTCGGTCACCTATAACAGATGCCAGTTCTGCTAACCGATGTCGGTTTGGATCCTCTATAACCAATACCGGTTCGTCTGACCAATGCCGGTCAGGGGTAAAATGACACCGGTTACTGTGTAACCCTAAAGGTAATACTTTTAAATCCAAGAGTTAATTTTCATTCACAAACTTCTCAACCGGTTTGTCCTTGGGTACCAAAATTTGATCCCCGTACATTCTCTTTTCATTCCGTTCAACATCACGACTCCTAATAATTTTAGAATTCTCTAAATCCTAAAAATGGAAACCGAAATCACCAGATCTATAACCAATGAAAGTGCATCTCTTGGATTTTGCATCTAAATTTTTCCTATTTTCCTTATCAACATACACAAAAGCTTCTGAACCAAAAACTTTAAGAAAAAAAGATCTACCTCTTTTCTGGTCCAAACTTCCTCTGGTATTCCTCCATCTAGTAAACTTGAAGGCCCGCGATTAATCAAATAAACCGTTGTATCAACTGCTTCAACCCAAAACTGTAAGGGAAGTCCATGATGTATTCTCATACTTCTAGCATGTTCCATGATTGTCCTGTTCATTCTTTCTGCAACACCATTCTCTTGTGGTGTTCTTGGAATCCTTCTTTCTCTACGTATCCTATTTGCTGAACAATAATTATTGAAAGACTTGCTACAATATTCACCACCATTGTCAGATCTAAGGCACTTTAACTTAGAATTTGATTCATTCTCAACAAGGGCTTTCCATTTTTTAAAAGTCTCAAAAACATCAGATTTACGTTTAATACAATAAAATCATACATTTCTTGTAGCATCATCAATGAAAGTAACATAATATTGGGATCCTCCATGAGAAGCTACCTGAGTTGGTCCCCACACATTTGAGTGTACAAGCTCCAATTTTTGCTCCTTCTTAGTTGCCCCAACTTTGATAAATCTCACTTTCTTTTACTTTCCAAAGATACAATGCTCATATAAATTAAGATCTAAATCTTTCAAATCTGATAACTTACCCTTAGCCTTTAAGATTTGTAATCATTTTTGACTCATATGACCCAACTGATTATGTCACATGCATGCATCTGAATCTGAAGTAGATAATGCAAAAAATGAATCAGTAATACAGGTAGATGAATATAACGTTCCTACCTTCTTACCTCTTGCCACAACAAAATCACCCTTGGTGACTTTCCAAGAGTCTCCTGTAAAAGTAACCATGCAACCAGATTCACCTAGTTGCCCTGCAGAAATAAGATTCCTCCTGAGGCTTGGCACATGCCTCACATCTTTTAATACCCATGTATTTTGATTATGCAATTTTAGATGAACTTCCCCTTTATCAGTAATACTGCAAAATTCATCATCACCCAAATAAACATGCCCAAAATTACCGTGGACATAATTTCTGAAATAAACCTTATTAGGGGTTGCATGGAAAGAAGCTCCTGAATCTAAAACCCATTATTAGATTCTATTATCTAAAGAAAGAATAAGAGCATCTTGCATTACCTCTGATGTAGCAATATTTGCTTCTCTTACCTTTATTTAGTTGTTGGTTCTTTTTATCCTTTGACCAATAATTTTTCTTTGCATGTCCTTTCTTTCCACATTTCTAACAAGTAATTCCCTTACTTCTGAATTTAGATATGTTATCCCTTGACTTTGATTTCTCATTACTCTTACTCTTAGATCTCTCCTTTTGTCTGCCCCTGCTTTCTACATTCAAAGCATTTCCAGATGATGATTCCTCTATACTCTTCCTGCGAATTTCTTCATTCAAGATTATACTAACCACATCATCAAACTTCAAAATATTATTAGAAAATGTTGTAATACTAACAACCATTACCAAGTTATCCCAACTATCAGGCAAAGAACATAAGAATAAAAGTGTTTTTACTTCATCATCAAATGGTATAGCAATTGATTTTAACTGATTTACAATAGATCAGAAATCATTCAAATGACTAGACGTAGATCCACCTTCATGCATCTTAGAACTAAATAGTTTCTTCATCAAATAAACTTTATTTAAAGCACTAATTTTTTCATATAAATTAGCAAGAGATTTCATTAACTCTATCGTAGAAGCCGCTTCTATAATATTGGAAGCCACGAATGCTACCAGGGTCAATCTTATAAATCCCAAAGCCTTTTTGTCAAGAATCTTTCATTCTTCATCAGTCATATTCGTAGGTCTAGAATTCTCATCTAATGGTAAATATAAATCTCTTTGATATAGATAATTACGACCATCAAATTTCTCTACCTTGTATTTTTTTTTTTCTGACATTGATGTAGCTTCCACTCAATCAAAAAACCCTCTGTGAGTAAATCTGTCAACACACAGAACCCTCAAACAAAGCTTTGATACCAGTTGTTGGGGTTAAAACATATAACATTGTTGTACAAATATATAATCAAAGTAATCGTATAAGCAATAAGTGCAAAAATAACCAAAAGATAAAATAAATAAGAGAAATATTACACTAGATTTAACGTGGTTCACCCAATATGGGCTACATCCACCAATAAACGGCTAATATTATTATTTAGTGCTTTACAGAGGAAATACAATGAAGATCTACTATCCTCCAACACCTCATAGGATGTTCAATGCTTTTCCCTCACTCAACTACTCTTTCTTTCTCACCAAGAAAACTTACATGCAAAACAATTGCTATATATATTCTCTCCTTCTTACTTACCCTCGTTCAATGCATACATGCATATATATGTGTGTGTGTGTGTGTGTGTGTGTGGGTGGGTGTGTGGGTGGTAACTTAACTTTGCTTTTACAATCAATAAATCATCAATAAAATTATTGATTTATTCTTTTTTTTTTTTCAAAAAACAAAAACTGCGTCGCACAGGTAACTGTTGCTGGTTACTACCTGACTGTCATCAGTTACTACATGATCGGCACCGGTTACTTTCTGACCTAGAATGACCGACACCAGTTACACCTTGACTGACACCAGTTACTGTCAAAACCAGTAACATGTAAAAGCAATATTTTTGTGAAGCAATTAAGCTCCATTCTCAACAGTTCATACTTCTAGATTATTCAGTTAATTTTACGACACAGTCTAGATCAGCTTGCGAATCAGCTAAGTCACTTCCTTACTCTTCTTACACATTAGGGTTTCTACTTTCATTAGCCTATTTTCTTGGGTCATTTTCCATATTTATTTATTACATCTATTTACTGTTATCTATTATTGTTCCTAGTTTAGATTAACTTAATAAATCCACATTTCAGTTAATTATTTTGGTGAACCCGACTCGATCTTCACGATCATAGGTTTTTCACAATTATAGCTTCTTCCTTCATTGCTTATTACCTTAGGATTTTGTCATCATGAGTATCTCAATCAATGATTATTTTCTTTCAAATCCTGATCTGAGACATAGAGTCCAACATCTTCTAGCCACTACTCGCATTCATGCTGACATGCATCCTGATTCGGTTTATCAAACATTTGTTGATGCATTTTCTCAACACATAGCGTTCAAGTTTAATCCTCCCACTGATCTTCATACTTTTGATAGTGACCCACTTTTAAACATCATCTATCACATTAACAACTTAGGTATCAAGCGCACTTTAATTGATAATGGATCTAAACTCGACTTGTGTCCTATGTCATTCTTTGAAGTTTTAGGTCTTTCTACTTGTAATGTTAGTCCATCTTGTCTTTCACTCTATGCTTATGATGGTTTTGTTCGTCCATGTGTTGGTCACATTACACTACCTATCACTGTAGGACTGAAAACTATTTCCATTGTGTTTTTCGTCATTGATTTCCCACTATCCTACAACTGTTTACTTGGTAGGCCTCGGCTTCATGTCATGCAAGTTGTCACTTCTATTGTACATCATTGTGTCAAATTTCTCCATTAAGGCACTGAGTATATTATTTTTCGTGACCGCGATCCATTTCAATATTGTGACCGAGCTCCTAACACTAGTCTTCCTCTTCCACACATTGATACTACTGGCGATCATCAACATATGGACGAACCACCTCGCTTGCCATCACTTGAGGGTGTTATTTATGTGCTAGATGCAGTTTCTCCTACACCACCTACTACTAGTACTGCTACGATTCTTTATCTATGACATGTCTAGTTTACAGACGTCGCTCTATCACATGTACTACCTACATTAGCACACCCACCTTTCACTTACACATTCTTCATGAATGACTCATATTGGGAACATAATTTAGTTTGATCCTACATGCGATGACACTATATGCACACATGAAGGTTTGGCTTGACTAGGTTTTGCTTTTGAGGATCTTTTTCCTCCTCAGGATTCTCATCTCTAGTATGGCTTCATCACTATTACTGTTGCTTATGGTTTACGTGTCTTTCATCTCATTGTCTATCTATCGCACACTCCTCACTCTTCACCACTTGCATTAGGGTAGTCATGGCTTAATTATATTGGGGGAACTCTGGATCGTAATCATATAGATATCTCTTTCCCCATGCCTTTTTGTCGTGTCTTCATTTACAATAGCTCTTTTCTAAGTTATAAACAAAATCTCATTCGTTGGTATGCGCACAGTTGTCCACTTCCTCCATTTACTGATGAGGAATATGCCATGGGTATGTACATCTTACACCTCAACGGTTCATTACGTGATCAACCATACACTATTGTTTATCAAGTTGCCAATGTGTATCCATTTGACTATGATCTTGAAAGCAACAATCTTTTAGATGACATTACATGATTGCATCCTTCCTCTTACACATTTTGAGGACATAGCATCTAACACATCCCCCTGCCATATTAGCATTCGTGCATCTTTTATTTTTTTATTTTCACATTTGATCCCCTCACATACGCATAACCATCACATGTTTTAGCGTCGTCATTACCCGATGACACACTCTTGTGCTTCAATTCACACTTGACTATTGAGGGCATACTACATGTGAACCCCACACACTACAAACTAAGCATTACACATTGCGATTCTTCATGCATTTCACATCATATGTCTTACATATTACATAATACATTCTACATTTAGTCTACATCATTTCGGCACTTGCTTATCTATACATCATCCATCATACTAGTCTTCATCATATATATGTCACACTTATATTGTCTATGACTCTAGCATTGCATCCTATTCATCCTTCACATTACATAATACGCATTTAGTCTATCTACACATGTTGCATTACATATTATGTATTAATATCTACTCATTCTACACATCACATGGTCGTCTTTTATCATCACAAATTCTACATTGTGTTCTACACACTATACTCACTACCCTATGATGCACTTTAGTTCCTCAATCCATACTTGAATGTCAAGGGTTTACAAATCAAATGGACCTTATCCTCATCACACGTTCATCATTTGACCTTTTTTCATGCAACATTTCTAGGTTAGCGACATACGTTATAGGCTAAATGGCCACCTATTCTATCATCTTGTAGTGGTATACTATTTGTAGGCTACATCACCACTCCCTGTATTCATCTTGTCGTGATATACGCTTCAGCTATAAGGCTCACACACACATCATTTCTAGGTCACATATCATCAATACACATACATAATCTTCACAGAGTGTTAGACACATAACACACTTTGACTATTTCCCGATGACACACTCTCATTTACGGTTCATTTTTGACTGTTGAAGGGGGCAAACCAAATGAACTTGATTACATATCATTTCCATTCACTCGAGGGCACCCGACTCTTACCATTCATCTTGCATTTCATTCCATCCATCCACAACATATTGCATACCCTTTTTGATTTTATTCTTGCTTACATTTTCTTATTCATGTTCGTTTTATTACACATGCTAGTTAGATCTCTTGTATGTCATTTATCTATACCATACACACATACGTGTCCATGTCTTTTTCTAGATGTGATCACAGATACAAGTCTTTTGCATGCAACATGGATGCTCACCTTCTACCCATCCTACATTGTTTGTTGGGGGCATCCACATTCGTCTCTTCCAGATGTTATTATTTCATTTTGTACTTAGCACTTTACATTACTTGTTTATACACGCTTTTGACATACTGGTTATCTTTCTAACGTGTTAATGGGTGCTTCATGTGCAACATTTGTTTTGTAGGATTATTTGTCTCCACGACTATTTGTTTGTTTGTTACATTTTTTGTTATTGCTTCTTCTTATTTGTAGGATTTGCCCTATGTTGGTGTGCATACTTGTTTGTTTGTATGTGACTATTATGACCTTACATGTCTTACAACATCATGAGTGGTGTCCCATGTTTGCAACCTGCTTTGGAGGTCTACTTTGTCTTCTTACGTGTTTACATTACTACATTGTTTGGTAACTTATACATTGCTCTCTACATGCATGTTTGTACGTAGTAACACTTGTTTTTGCTAGCCTTCTTGTTTGTGTGTGCCTTGGTTTCTACCAAGCGCATTCCTTGGAGACCCCCCTATAGGAAAAAGTTACAGAGTTCATACGGTTGGTCCTTTTTTGGGACCACATTCTCCTATCAACGATGTCGCATGCACCCTCAAAGAGGGGGGCATTACTTGGGGTTTTACATTCTACACAACGCTTGTACACCGGTTCAGTTTAGCACACTTTCCGCGCTTGGCATTGTGGGTTATATACAACGAGTGGGTTCAGACCAATCTATGAACCCCGTACATGACGAATTTTACAAGATATGGTTATCCTGAGCATTATGGGGTGTAGTTAAAATTTAAAGGATACAACGGAATTCCTCTCTACACTACTTCGGCTAGTGGCGTCGGATCTCCCAAAAAACCAGGAAATACAATGATCTCTTCACATATTCAGGGAATCAATTATAGGTTGGAGGATACAACGGAATTCCTCCCTATACTTTGGATTATGGCGTCGAATCGCCCAAAAAACTCAGGGCATGATATCCTCTTTCCATACCCTTTTCTCTCATCACGGATTAGGTGCACATGTTTCCTTTCACACTTTTCATACATTGATTTCAGTCTATTCATTACTACATACATGTGTTTTTGACATATATACATGCATATTTGAATACTTGATCATCTTCTCCTTGCAGGTCTGATCATATGAGAAGTAAGCAATCAACAACAACAACAACAATGACGTCAATAACAAACAACACTTTTGCAGCAACACACACCGTACTAACCATGCAGGTACATCACACATCGACAACCACATGCGCGTTTCCACCCTAGGTTCACTCTCATCACTTTTTTCTCTTTTACATCTTTAGTTTCCATGCTCCATCATCTTTTTTTCACTCCACACTTTGTTTAGTCCTTCAACACGTTTTTCTACATCACTGTACATCGACATCAGCTACACATCTCTATCTATTTTATGTTACTGAGCGTTCCGCTCACCAACATAAAGTGGGGGAAAATGTAGACACTTAATCACGCATGTTGGGTATTATTTAGTCCCAGTCTCATACTACTATTCATATGGTTTTTGAGTGAAGAAAGTACTAATTAACCCCCGTCTTTTAACTATTTTTATTTACTTTCTGTCATAATTTCCGACCTTCACCGCATATATGCCTAGTTTGTTGTTTCACTTTTCATCATTTTAGCCTTGACTGGTGCGCCCAGGCTTGTACTGGGGCACCCATGGGCACCCTGGTCCCAGTCAGGGTGCTCTGATCCTTTTTACACTTTCCCGTCACTTTTTGGGCACTTTCTAGCCATTTAAACATTCTATCTTTTTGGTGGTCAGCCTTTTCGAGGTTAATTATGAAATTAGAACAAGAGAACCATATAAATATAAAGTCATGAGACCATAATGAGGGACCAAGCACTAGTCACTACTATCATCCACCTAGAGTTACATCCATATAAGGCATCTAGAGCTCATTTTCATCCATCTAGCTCCATCACAAGGGTCAAGGCTAGTTCATTTGCATCACACAAGCATAGGATGGAAGTTAATTCTATTCCACCCACCATTTCATTACATTTTCTACACATAGTTATAGTTCACTACTTCACAAAATGCAACTAGCACAAGAGCACCTAGGGCATGATTCACACACACACACACACACACACTTAGAACTACATTTGGGTCTAAAATGGAGTGTAGTGCTCAGTTAGTAAGTCCACCATTGTGGCCGCTGAGGACAGTTTGACCCCATCATTTACATTTTTCTTTGTTTAGGGTTTGATGTTTGTCTTGAGGTTTTTACATGTCTATCTTTCATCATTGATCATTTGCGATATTCAACACAGAGCAATGAATTACATGCGACAGACAGTGAGGGCTTCACATCATCATCTGACCCTGTAAGTTTGGTTTGTGGACCTCCTGCACAAACTAGGGTGCCAAGAATTTAGACTAGGGCACCCATAGGCGCCCTAGTCCAGCTAAATATCTCAAAATTTTCCTTTTAGGGACCTCTGCATGTTCGTTCCTACTTCCAGATTATTTAGTTATTTTTACGACACAATCCAGATCACCCCGCGAATCAGCTAAATCACTTCCTTACTCTTCTTACGCATTAGGGTTTCTATTTTCATTAGCCTAGTTACTTGGGTAATTTTCCATATTTATTTATTGCATATATTTACCGTTATTTATTGTTGTTCCTAGTTTAGATTAACTTAATAAATCCACATTTTAGTTAATCAACCTCTCTTCATGTTGGTTTCCAAAGCCCTGATTTTTGCATAGTTTCTCTTGACTAAAACCTTGACAAAAATTCTCCCTCATTTGTTGTAGCCACAAATGATGATCCATTCTCTTCTCCTTGTACTATAACATATGCTAGCATTAATATAGATTCTTTGCATTATGTAGTTCTTGCTTGTGAAAATATGGATGAAGTGACTCTAATTTTGATAATGATAATTGAAATTGGCAAATTTTTTGGGTAGGAATTAGGACTAGTTCGCCAAATTTTTTTGGGTACAAGTTAATTTTAGGGGTCGGTTCACCAAGGAGTTTACACCAATAGCAAACTGTTATCATTCAAATCACCCTTAGGGTGAAATTAAAATATGCCAAATTCGCCTCATATATATATATATTATTTAAGTATTATAATATATTCATATATTCCATAATTCCAACTTCCACTTGTATTGAAATTGTGATTATCAATATATTCCTCATAATTAGAAATATTCTGCTTATATATATACATATATAGTCATTGACCCGATGTGTCAATGTGTGTGTGTGTGTGTGTGTGTGTGTGTGTGTGTGTGTGTGTGTGTGTGTGTACATATTTCCTTTAAGTATTTTAAATTTAATTTGTTCAGTAGTTCCAGTACTTCCATTTTTTGTATTAGTATACATTTGTGATGGTCGGGTCACATATTCCTACTATAGATTCCATGTAAAGTATGCTTACAATTTGGTTTCCATCAACCAGTCAATATGCATACCTTCCGGTTACAATATGCTCCTGGCCAATAGGATACTCAGGTTGTATACTGTCTGCATGCAATTTGGTCATAGGTTACATAATGCTACTGGCTGGTAGCGTACTATATGCTACTACATAGGAATGATGCTACCGATAGCAGCATAATGTTGTCGCATGGTACCAGTTGGTGGGCTAGTAGACATGCTACCAACCGGTAGCATACGTATGCTACATAGTCGATTGCATACAGTATGCTACCAGACGGTAGCATGCAGATAGTATGCTATTGGCCAGTAGCATAATTGTATGCTACCATGCCGGTAGCATATTGTATGCTGTCGGTAACGATAGTGCATTGTATGCATAAGTAACATAAAGTAGATTTTTGTTTTGGCTTGTGTTTACAAATTTTAAATATTTTGTTTAGATTTTGAAAAAACTGATCTATTTTAAAATTTCTCATGGATAGGTACAATGGATTCTATGAATAATGAACAAAAGACAGATAAGCTCAAAAGAAAAAGTAACATATTAAATTTTTTCAGCCAACTAAAGAAAATAAAGACCCAACTTGCATCCACTGGAAATAGTAACACGAGTATTGATAAGTTGTAACAGATTATCATAATTTTTTTCCTTTTTTCAATTTAGTTTAATTTTTTTATATCTTTGTAACAAGTCAAACATTTTTGGTGTTTCAATACAGAAACCCCTACTGTTAATTGTATTCAACATGAAACAATAAACCAAAACATAAACCCTAAAGAAACAATTATTTCAATAGATGAAGATATAATTGACTGAGACATGCCATAGCTAGAAGAAATTGCTCATGACCAAATGTCTTCAATAGATGAATGTTCTAATGAAAAGATTCAAGCAGAAGATGATATTGATAAGACCCTTTAGAAAAATAAATATGTGAGAAGGAAGGAAACCATCTGGACAATTGGAAGGTCTTTTATGGTAGATTCAGCAACAAAATACCCATTCATTGAACCTGTACAACTAGATAATGGTAGTGATACTCCAAAAGAATGTAGATGTACTATTTGTGGTTGGAAATTAGGAAAATAACATAAAATGCAACTTAAATTGGACACTATTGAGAAACATTGTGGCAAAGTATATTTCACAGTCAAGGAAAATGATGGAAAAATAACAAAGACTCATAGATGGAAAAATGCTAAAGAGTGCATGCATGTAAGATATAAGGAGTATGACAATAAGATGAAACAATCTCAAAAAATTTGAGGAGAAAGGAGGAACCATTAATGCAAATTTTGGAAAAGATGCAAATGAAAATCTAAAGGCAAAAAACTACACAATTTTCAACCATATTCTTTATTCTTAAAATGGGTAGACCTATTTCAAATTTTTCAGAATATAAGAAATTGTTCAAGTTCAATGGGTTTCCAAACCTTCCACATTCACATTGGTCAGAGAGCAGTTCTTGGAAGATGGCAAGATGTCTTGCAATTATTGAAAAAGAGGATTTGAAAGAAAACGTCAAGAATGCAAGTTTCATCTCCCTTTCCATTGATGAGGTTATAATTGTTAACAACACTTCTTGGGGTTGTATGCATGTATATACTTTCCAAAACCACACAAGGACACCTCATCTGATAACTATTCATAAAATGCAAAGAAAATTGCAATGCTGAAAAAATTTTCAAATTGGTTATATCTAATTTGAAGGATATGGCAGGAATGGATGATTATTCTATAGCTACAAATCTTATTTCGCATCAATGATGCAGGGTCATAGAACAGGTTTATGTGTGCGCCTCCAAACATCAGTTTCTCCTTATATGATTCCTTATTCATTGCATGGCTCACAGGATGAATCTTGCATACAAGATAGTAAGCACATTTGAATGTGTTGAAAAGGTTGAAGAGCTTATCCGTGAACTGCATGCCTATATGTCAAGCAGTCCAAAAATATTTCTAGAGTTTCAAAAGTTTTCAATTGGGGTCACATATGGTAAGAAAATTCTTAAAGATGTTGATACAAGATGGATTTCAATGTATGAGCCTGCACAGCATAAGTTTTTGATGAATATCCATTGTTAACTTGGTTTCATGTTTAAGAATTGTATGCAAGTTGACTAAGGAAAAATATTTTCTTTACCGCTTAATAGTACTTGGAAACATTGTTTACACTTTGTGGGATTCTTCCAATGTTGAATGAAATCAATTGCTTAACAAAGCTTGCTCAAGAAAGATCCATCTATATAGTGGACTTCATTAGATTTAGAAAAAGGGTGTGTCAGACTCTAGATTTGTTATACAACTCTGATGAATGCTTTCAAGGACATGTATTCAGTAATTGGAAAACTATGACAAATTTAAAGGATCCTAAAAGCTATTTTAGATTCAATATATGTGGTCATCTTTGTATCATTTGTAAACGAGAAAGAGATTCAAATGCACACATTCCAAAAATGAGTGGATATTGTTGGATCAAGAGATTGAAGAAGTACATATTACATGTAATTTATATGAAGCTCTTATATCTCAAACAAGAATAAAATTGTAGAAAAAATTCACAATGCTTATCCAGTGAGATCAGAGATCACTTTAAAAGAGGTGAGATTCTTGAGGCCACAGGAGTGGTCAATCCTATATTTTGGAATCCTGCAGGAGGCAGAGTTGTATAATGGATTCATTTAAAAGACACATGGGTACTATCATTAAGTATTTTGGATAATCAGTTGAATGTAATGGATTTCAGATTAATGGTGTTCTTCAAAAGGAATCACTTTCATTGCAATCATCTCATTTCAGCCAGGTAATGAGTGAACAATTTGACTTACTGAGTGAACCAACAGAGAATGGAACAATTACACTTTTATGGAAAAAGTTGTATCCTAGTACCATCCTTCATGAAAGCATTAGTGAATATTTCTGATTGTATGAATTGTGTCAAACAATGATATTGGGATCAGTTGAAGATGAAAGAGTTTTCAATGCATTAACATTTATAAAATCAAAATATCGAAACAAACTGGATAAAAATCTTGAGACTTGCTTGAGATTGTATGTTTCACAATATGATGTGGATACATTTCCTTATGAATGGGTAATGACAGTATGGAATTCTCTTGCAGAGAGGAGAGGGATTAGGTAATTCTAATACAGGGATTGTGAATAACAATGAAATTGTGACTGAAAATCATATTCGAAAGATTAGATAAAATGTCAATGATGGTGACCAAATTTTTCAAGATATGTTTCAGTTTGACCTTGTTGATATTGAGTAAAGAAGAATGTATGCACATTGTAATTCTGGAAATCAAATTTCATATCAGATTATATGTATGTATCTTGTTATTTTTGATATACGCATGTTCTTTATTGAATAATGTTTTCAATGTTGCAATTTGTTTAGAGTTTTTAATTGAGAAATGTTATACTTATTTTTTATGTTTTTTTTTAAATGAAAATAATATCATTCCATTTATGGGAGAACTTACGCATGAATATAGTACAAATACAACACCATATAATTTTTTATTTGCCAATATTTTTAGATAATTTAGATAATTTCAGTGTTTGGAAACGCAACTTCTAGTTCTCTCCATAGAAAGTATTTGAAAATGATAATAATCAGTAATGTATTATGTAATAGTAATACCAAAACACAATTGAGAATAATAATCACATTAAAATCTATTTGAAGAACTTATGCACTAATATAACAAAAGTAAAACACCACATTGATTGAAATTTGAAACTCAATATTTTGATTAAAAAGTATATATATTTATACTTTGTGATTTGAAACAGTTTTACAACAAGATTTTAAAACGACAATTATAATTTCACAATTTATTTTTACAGCTTCATCCTTAAGAAGATTATCTTTTCTTTGTGTGTTTCTGTCTCCTGCGCAACAAGAAATTTCTTTTACAACACCTGACTGAACAAGATCCTTTGTTGCAACTTCGATATTCGAAAGAATTTCTCGTTCTGGATTTATTGCATCACCAGCAGACAGTAATGTTGGATCCTGTTTTGTTTTCTTCTTCAACAATATCTCTGGATCCATTCCATTTTCCTTTATTATCCTTCTTAAGGTATTATTATGCTTGTTTAAGATAACAAGCTTCTGCTTCAATTCAATTGTTGCATTTAAACTTTTCCTGACACTTTTTAAATGCACATCAAGCACTGTAGCCTCATTTTTCAAATTTTTGTACTTTGACTACATTTCAAAAGAGAAAAATAATTAATAAAGTTTTAAAAAATTGTAAATAATATTTGAAAATTTAGTAAGACTTACCAATGCCTTATCTTGTTCCGCATTTGCAATAACTACAAGGCCCTTGTCTCTCGACCACATATTGTGGTAGGCTTGTGCTTCTGCATTTAAATTATCAATTCTATTCAACATAATATCCAACACTTCATCATCATAATTATTTTCAAAAGATACAAAACCAGACACAACTTGATTCAACAAAATATCAAGCTTTGTTGGCTCGTTTTGAACTGAAGAATACAATATATGTCTTTGGGAGTGATTTTTAAAATGTGAATTTATTTCTTTAATCCAAGAACTTTAGCCCTAAACTCCCACAATTTTAATTGTTCAATATCCTTCAATAAAACATCATTAACATTGGCTTCACAATGATCAAGCCAAAAGAGCATTAAGTGTGCAAAAGTAGTTTTTTTGGTCATCAGTTAAGGTAGTCTGTACTGGAGAAGGTGTGCTTGATCTATCCACTCTTATTAGAGAAGGTTGCCTTGCCCCATGAATCATATCTTGGGGATTGAAATTTCCATGGGCTTGAACCTTGCTTTCAATCCCTAGATATTCCTCATCCAAATCAATTTCGTTCAAAACCGAAACACCTTGTCCACTAGGAACATTTCCCAATGAAAATGTTGGAAACTCAACTAAAAAATTAAGGGTTCCCCTACTTGAAGCTGGAGGAACAAATGAAATATGCTTGCCACTGAACCTAGTCCTGATATTTTTTGGTGGAGGTGGTGGAGGTGGCATCTTCCTCTTCATAGTAGCAGATGGATTTTGAATTGGATGTGGAGGAGGCCTTGTAACAATCAATTATAATTTTGTAAATAATATGAAAAAATTCAAAATGAAAAACATAATAGGAATGAAATAACAATAAATATAATGTTATATCATATATGATTATAAAAATTACTTAGTTGAGTGGATTCCAGCTAAGGTGCAAATGGGGCTTGTTGTAGTTGATGTGGTGGTTGTAGAGAAGTAAGACTAAAAAGTCTAGGAGTTATACTGGTATGTGTGATCTAAAATATAATTAAGCATTAATGATTTATGAGCTTGTTATATTTTTTTTAAAAAATATAAGCAAAAAAATAAAAAATGAGATTCATACCTGGAGCCAAAGATTAAGGTACCGAAGATATTTCTACATCCTGTGTTTGATCAAATTCATATACATTTTCCATTGGGCTTCCATGATCCTGATGATATAATCTTGTGTTACTGGAGGTTTATGCAGCAAAGGAATATAAGTTCCAAGAAATATTGAAACATACAAAAGACTACAAGTTTTTAAATAATTAATACATTTATTTTCAAACATATTAAAACATATACATCATAAATTAATAAATACATGTGATTAATGCCATGTGGAATATTAGATGTGTTAGTTTGAGGGATTTAAGGAACTCCTCATCCATTTGACAGATTAAGAGGGTGTCCTCCTCTGTGTACTGATCGTCTGAAATAGTGATTGAATCTCTGGAACCTGGTGGGAAATGACCTCTGATAGAAGCTTCCCTTTGTGATGCAGCTGCAACAACTATCTTCTGTTATAATTCAACAATAAGTTGTTTATTAATCCCAAAATAAATATAATAGATAAATATTAAAAAATAAAGAATAAACAATTAATAACCAAAATAATCAAAATTGAGACTCACCTCCCATGCTCTTGAACTGTTAATGACAAAGTTGATAGCTTTGCATGCATTGCTGTTAGAGGAGTGGTGCCATGTAAATTATAGAGAGATTCATAATATAAAACAAGAATCAAATTTTGTTGAGCTGATAGTAACATTCTCATTCAAATGAATGTTAGCCAAATCAATCTTATCCTGGAGGATAAGATACTGCACCTAGTCAAATTTCTGCCCACTTAGGGTGTGAACGATGTAAGCCAAATCTCACCAGGGAATATTTATATATCGACCTTATAATATAAACTCTTGTCTTGGAAGAACTACACCATGGCCTACAGAAATGGGTGAATAAAATCTTTGAGTTGAATTCCTCTTTTTGAAGGGTTTTGAGAAGCTGTAAATGCAAGGAGATCTTTACAAATTTAATTAATACTCAATTAAAAACACAATCAAAATCTGTAAAATTGAAAATAATCAAAATCATGAATGTTGGTAAATTTAAAAATAAACTTACGAGCAATAACAGTTGCAATTGTATCAATAGATAATTCAAAAGTGAGACTCCAAATACTTGCAATCTTCATCTGATAAAACAACCTTTGTCATGATAGGATCCACATCCTTGTGTGGTAGTCCATATGTCAGATGCTCATTGTCCTCGGGTGAAGTTCCAAATGGACTATGCATGAGATGAAAGTTGAATATGAAAGGTGAAAGTGGAAGTGTCATAGTTGGCTAGAATATTGTGGGAAGTATTTTCTAGTTTGTCTGAAATTGGGGCATATACATTTTTTTAGCCTCAATTGAAACTACGACTGCATTAATCCATTGGGAAAACGTATTAGGATAATTTGAGAAATGTGTACAGTTGAGGAAAGACCAGGCTCTTGAATAAACTTACGAATAGCAATAGCTGATGTAGCTAGGCTCTTGGGTTGTGTGGAAATTGTCTTTCTTCTTGGAATTTTTTGTAATCTGTTATAAAATTATTTCTTCATGTTTGTAGATATCCTTTTGACGTTCTAGTTTCTTCATGTTTGGATTCTGTAGATCACCTTTTTTGTTAAGTGCTTTTATCTCATATGCTTATGGCTACTCTTGTTTGTGTAAAGTGAAAATGACTACTGTTCTGAGTATATATAGGACTTATTAATACATTCAATACTACTACTAGCCAGTTGCATTAAAAAAAACACTGGTCAGTAGCTCTCCACATGCTACTGACCGATAGCATGGATAATGCTATAGGCCTATAAAATGGTTGATGCTACCAACCAACAACATGCCAAATACTACAGTCCGGTAGCATGCCAAAATTTGTTCCTTCTACTGCACTAACATTTACCAAAATGATGCTAAAAATTTACCTTCTGTGCGAAACAACTTTTCCTGTGATTTGCCACACATGTGAAAGTGGTTTTTCCAAAATTCACCAAATATTTTTTAAGGATTTTTTTCCAAGGGACCCTTAAAATTTTCCTTGGTTACATCCAGTGCTAGCACTATTGTAGATTCTTTGTTTGTTGATGATAGTCTTAATGACATTCTTTCTTGCGAGAATATGGATGATAATGACTCCGATTATGCTAATGATACCATACATGTTAATAATGATGTTGTTTCCATTAACCAATGTTACTCCTAGTGCACCTCTTAATATGTCTCATGACCCTACTCTTAGTACATCCATAGATTTTCCACATTCATCTCCTCCTCTCACATCTCCTCCTTCCACATCCACTCCCCCTTCTCAAATTCATATGATCACTCACAATGGAAAGATTCAACCCCTCAATGCGCCTCTCAAAATCCAAACCATTCCTTCACATGACATCCTGTCCCTCATGTATGTTGTACATGATTTGCAAAACAAGGTCCACACCCTTACCTTAGAAATCAAGGCTTATTACGCTTCTCTTAACCATAATACCCTTCCCCATTCCAAAGAAAATTCATGATTCCATTTTCCCCAAGGGTTTCATTATGCCTACTTTCTCATGTTTTGATGACACAGGAAATCCCCATTTCTTTTTAAAATATTTTCAATTAGCCATGACTTCCTATTCCAATGATAGATTTTTATTAAAATCCTTTCATCATAGACTTGTTGATATCACTCTCTAATGGTACACTCATTTTCCTGATGGATCTATTAGTACTTATTATGATATGAAGGATGTTTTTCTTAGATGTTTTATTTCTAATATAGGGCCTAAAGTTACATATGAACACTTGCCTTCTTTTCATCAAGGACAGAAAGAACCAATCTTATATTACATTTTACACTTTAATTCTTACATGCATCATTTACTGTTTCATCCCATTGATCTAGAAATGTAATTTATCTTTTTTCATGGCTTAATTTCTCCATTAAAAGAAAAACTATTATATGATACATGATATTGATTTAATCTTCTTCGCTATAAGGTGATTGATTTAGAAAAATATCTAATTGCATATCATGTTATAATACCTCCTTCTATTTCTTCTACTCTCCCCTTGGCTACTAAGTATTCTCCTATCCCATTTATTAATCCCCCTTCACGGCCGCCATCTCCTTTGCGTAAGCGTCTTCCTTCTCCACCACTGCATCAACATTCACCTAAGCCTTTTCCACCTCCCACCCGTGACCTGTTATACTTTTCACATGTTGCAAAACCACATGATGTCTTCCGTATGTTATTTGATAGGTGGTTGATCCGTTTACCTTCTAACCAATAACATACCTCTCACCGGTTGTACCACCATCATGACCACCATTTTTGTAATTTTCACCCCATCAATGGCCATTGTGACAATGATTGTTATGCCCTTCATGAGCGAATTCAACAATTAGAAGATAAGGGTGTCATTGCCTTCCGCACCTGCCCTCATGATTGGTTTATGTATCCTCCTCCACATAAGCAAGCCTCTACACACATCACCTTAGCTCAGTCACCTCCTCTTAAAGTCATTATCTGTCCAACTCCCAAGGTAATCATTCATCCACTTCCTCTAGTTGTCCAACTTCTCACCACATAATCTCACCCTACCTACATTGCTACTACATCTGATTGGCTTCCTAAGTATCCCACTTTTGTACTTCCCACCGTCACACCTCCCATCGTTGGCACCATCTCCTTTGATATCCAATTTGACACCCATACACACTACACTGTTGTTTCACGTGTTCCTCCTGTGTCTCGCAGGCCCCTTCACCTTTAGTAGATGATATCCATTTCCATATCATTACCTGATGATGCACTTATGTCCTTAAGGTTCATACATAACTATTGAGGGAATTGTTACTTAAATGAATCTTACTCTCACATTAGGGGGAAATTATTATTCTCCCCCCCCTTCATCCTCATCACACTCAATTACCTACATCATTGCACATCATTATACAATTATGATAGCATCACTACTTTATTCTTCTACCTTATCTACGCACATTACTATTATTGGCTTCTTTGCTTTATCTCTTGTCTTCTTTATGGTATTATACATCTTGCAGCCCTACTGAAACTTAACTTATTTATCTTTTATGGCATTAAACACTAGCACCCAGTTAGGACACTAGCACCCTGACCCTCCTAGGTGCTCCTGACCCTCTCTTCCCTTTTCTAACTCTTTTGGGTATCTTTTACTTCTTGCGCATCTTTTAACACTTTGGTTCAATATTCCAGTTGTCAATTAAGAAATTCAAACAAGAAAATCATATATATACTTAGTTACTTCTCCAAAATCAGGGGACGAGCACTAACATTATCTATTATCACCTAAGCTTACATCTAAAGGCACAAGAGCATTACAAAGCATCCATCTAGCACATCCATACAAGGGACAAGGGCTGCATCACTCTGCATACACATCATAGGAGGGGAAGTTCATTTTATTCCATCTCACACATTCCATACATTTACTATATTCTAGATCTAGCCCGCTATCATTGTGTAACTTGCACAAGGGCATTCTAGGGCATCATTACACACACATTCACGTAGAATTACATGGAGCCTAAAATGTAGTGCGGTGGTTGGTATTAAGTTCACTCTTTGAGTGACCATTGGGGTCAGTCCGAATCCCTATTTTACATCTTATTTATTAGGTTTGATATGTTTTATGGGTATGTATAGCTAGGTATCTATTTTATAGGTTACATGTGCGAACAACGACATTTAAAAAAATCCAAAGCAATAAACAAAGATCAACAATGAATCTCCTCCTACACATAAAAGATTAGAACCTCAGCATCTGGATGGACACTAATGTCAGATTCAGTCACTAGCGCTCGGGTGATCTTGTCCTCTTGTGGGCGCTTCTATCCTACACATTTCTGGGTCCTATAACCTCTACTAAGCCTTGAAGACATTACTTCTAGTTCATTCCAGCTATTCACTAGTCCAAATCACTTCCCGATCACTCTAAAATAAGCTAAGTCATCTATCTCTCTCATCTGCTTAGGGTTTCATATTATTGCCTATTTATTTTCTTGTCCATTTACTGTATATTATCATTGGTATATCATTAGTTACTTTGAAATTAAGATTTAATCAATTTATATTAAATCATTCATTCATTATTGAGTTTTTTCTGTGTGTGTTCTTATTTAATATTTCATTCGACACAAACTTTGTTGATTCATCATATTTTAGGATTTTGTACACATTTCTACACAAGGTTATTTATTATACTTTTTCCTAAATAATTGCAGGCCAACATGGTATTCAAGAAGAGCCTGGAAGGGGGAAGTCACGAATGTATCCTAAAAAGGGGTGTTAAACTTGATCATATACCTGACTTAGAGAAAGAGTTAGCTAAAGCTAATAAAAAATAATAATTTCATACCAATGTAAATCACAAAATAGAGTTAAAACTAACACCACAACTAGAGGTAACTACTAATGTTAGCAGAAAGTGCACAACAACATCTAAAAAAGTTTTCTTCAGAACTGAGTGAATGATTGAAGACATTGTTAGAGCAATAAGAGATATTGAAGAGAATGGGTATTCCATTATAGGTGCTATAGAAAAGTCACGTGTCTTAGTGGGATCATTATCTAACTGGTTGAATGGTATCACAACTACGAAATGTACAGGTGTAGACATAAAATCACACACTTTGGGTTATTATCTAGTCCTGATTACATACTACTATCCATATGATTCATAAATAATAAAATTACTAATTAACCCATGTCTTTGGCCATATTTTCTTTCTTTATGTTGCCACTTTTGGTCTTGCACACCTTCTTTATCAGTATGACCTTTGACCCTTTAGTTTCTCTGAGTCTAGACACTTGCCCCTAGCTAGGACGCTAGTACCAGGCACCCCCGTCCCCTCTAGGTGCCCCTAACCTCTTTGTACTTTACTCACATCTTTTGAGTCCTTTTTAGCTGTTTGAGCATCTTATATTTTTGGTAGTCGGCCTTTTCAGGGTCAATTACGAAATTCAGGCAAAGGAATCATATAAATATAAAGTTTTGTGACCATAATAAAGGACCAAGCACCAAGTATTAACTGTCACCATGTTGGCTAGATTTTCTGCACAACTGAAAACCTAGGTAATCATGAGATAAATCTTCGTCATTTACAGGTGAGGCTCCCGTGTAAGATTTTGTTAATTATATTTCCCAGTATCTATCTGTTGGTTTTACTGTAATTGTTTAGCTCATGAACCATAACTAGACAATTTTGTAGCAAGTAAGCAACTGTAAGCAATATGTGCAGGAAAGGGAAATAATTAAATACGAGAAGAAAGGAAAGGAGATGTGTAACCTAACCAATAGTTAATAGAGTTGATCACATGCACATAAATGAAATAAATAGATCTTGAAATGTAGAATTTGAAGCAAAGGAAAGTTTCAGATCTAGATCTAAGACAGCACAAAGTTCATACAAAGATCTAAAAATAAATAAGAAACAAACGCACCGTTGACACAAAGTTCTTTGAAAATATGCCTCTTCTCTATTCCTCCGCTTTCAGAAAGCTATCAAGGGTTTCAACTCAAAGTCTGGAACACAAGAATGTTGATTTCAAATTCCAATTCTTTAACCCATAGGCTCTTCCTCTATTTATAGTGTATGGAGGGGAAATTACAAATATGACATTATAACTGAACTGACACATGTGGAAGTTGTAAAGGAAAAAATTGCAATCTCCCTCATGGAATTCCTCTTTGCATGATTTATAACTGAAAAATAAAACCTTCTCTTTTACATGTCTACCACCTATTTCCAAGTTATCGACTTCTTCAAGTAACGAATTTTAAACCAATCACTTAAGTTTTATAATTTAATTGATTGCTAAATCACTTTGTCGGAGAAAATAAGACAAAGAGGAAGAAATTAGAAGAAAGCTGCAACACGTCTAGTCTTGTTCTTTTTCCATATTCTACATGTGGTTGACTCTTTTGCCTTTGATTCTCACCAAACTGGATCTGGAAGCAGCTGACTGTGATTTGATTGTGGGTATTACCTTTGACTTGTCTTTCCTCTTATCCTTGAAGCTTTTGTAGTTCTTCTCCAATACATGCACCAGTGTAATGTTTGTCATAAATAATTCAGACAAAACTCATCATTTTTATTTTTAATTGCATATGAGTGATTTTAAATTCTAGAAAGCACTCTGGGTGAATGCAAATACAAGTAAATTCAATGAAGGTTTCAACTGGAAGATTGGGAACACATGCACAAGATCATGGAAGGAATTTTCCATGCACTGAATTCTACACGGGATGCGTTAGAAACAAGAGGATGAATTTTTTCCAGAAGTTTGCAATTATGAGATCTAGATCTGTCAATAAAATTGGTGATAGGTTCAGGGCCTATGTCTATATTATTGACTTCAGCAAATCTGGAAGCTATACATGATTTTGTTGATCCTTTTCTTTCATCATGGCTGGAACAATCTTTGCCTTAGCTCTTTTTCTTTTAATTCCACTGGAATCCCTTGCAATTGGATCAATTTGTGCAGATCTGGAAACTTCTTCAGATTCAGAAGATATATTCAATGTACTTGACATTGATTTGAACACCTGTGATGAATACCTGCAATTTTATTCAGACAAAGATGGATTCCATGGCATGAATACTTGATTTTTATCACCAAAATCTGCATATAAAGCCTACTGCCCTAAAATTTGATGTTTTGCTTGCATGCAAAGCAAGGAAAAATATTATTTAATTCACCTTGGCACATATACCAACAAGTAGACATGTAGAATGACAAAAATTAGGCTATTCAAACCCTAGGCGCCAAAACTGGAAGCTTCCTGGCAGTGGAAAATATTTATTAATGTAACATTCTCCTTCTTTTGGCGCCAAAACCTGCCCGGGCTGCAATCTTCATCAAAAAGAAATAACTGCTTGTCAATTATGGCATCGCATGCTTATATAGCCATCTGCATGTTATTTTTAATAACTGCCCTTTCCTATTTCTAGAAATTTAATTAATTAAAAGTCATGCCTCTTCATCTAATTTAGGCGCCCAATTCTGCATGCTTATGATTATTTTTTAATGAATTTATTTTATTTATTTCTAGCATGCATCCTTGACTTCTCTTTAGCTCATCCACTTGCATTGACTTTCTTCCTATTTATGGCACCAAAATCAGATAAAAAATCCATTAATAAATAACATTAAATGCATTGTTTAATGCCAAGGTGGGTCACACTTGTAGGTAGGGGTAGATGCTAAAAATAGGAAGTCAACTTGATGGGAATTTCCACCCCGCACTACAGCTCCAAAAATCCCCTCTTCCATTTAAGTGATTTTTCTTTTATAATGGGAATTTTTACCCTGCAATGTAGGTAAGAAATTCCCACCCATTTGCCACCTCTAATATTTCCATTGTAGCTTAAGTGACTTTGAATTCATGGGAAAAAGTACCCTACACGATAGATAAGAAATTCCCACCTGCTTGCCACTGCCAAAATTCCCATTGTAGCTTAAAACTATCTATCCTAAAAAGTGTGACTTGCCTAGGAGAGGTTTTTTCTGCTTGACTTCATCTTTTTTGGCTAGAAGTTTTCCTTCCGAGACTAATTCCTTCTAGTGCTGAGGCCATAAATAATCTCCAGATGTTCTAGGCAATCAAACAGACTATACAAAACAAAGAACGGATCCATGGGAATTTAACAGAAAGACAACGGAGAAAACTAGAGAAAAAATGAAAAAGAAATAAATAAAAACAAAAAACGTTGCCAGAAGTTGTAGACACTACTCTGAATTCATTCTTGGTGGAAACCCTATTGAGATGTGTGAATACTGGCATGCAAAACGTCAACATGATTCAACCAGAGCATAATTTACTTCAAACAGGGCTTTATTTATTTAATAAATAATTAAATAAAAATTTCCCGCAGACAAAACTTGGTGGAGGGATAAAATGAGTTTCAACATCTGGGTATTTGTCGAAATTGGCTCATATGATTCAATGGAAATATCTTAATGTAATAGAGATATTTTCTCGCAATAAAAACACAAAAAGACCCGTTATTTTAAAATAACAAAAAAAATTAAATAGGAGGTAGTCTCAGATTTCAGGGTAAAATCTGGAGACACCACACCACCTAAGGTTGCATCCAAAGGCTATTCAAGAGAATTCAAACATCTATTCAAGGGCAAGGGACTGCATTATTTTGCATACACTTCATAGGAGGGGAAGTTCATTCTATTCCATGCACACATCTACTACATTTTCTTTCATCTAGTTATTTTCTCACTATCAAGTGTGACATGCACAATAGCCACCTAAGGCACGATACCGCACACACACACACACCTAGAACTACATTGGATCTGAAATTTAGTGCAATGTTTAGTTTTAAGTTCACATGTTTGACAAACAAGGACAGTCTAACCCCTCATTTGCATTCTTTTATTTTTGGGATTTGATGCACTCTTGAGGTTTTTATAGGTTAATGTTTCATTACAGGTTATCAACGACATTGATGATCATTGTACAACATAATAAAGACATGAAGCGAAGGAAAATGAACACTTTGTGACTAGTCAAAGATGGTTTTCTAAGAATTTTGGTAGTCACAGGAACCTAGTACCGGTCTGTGGCGCCCACAGGTGCCCTTGCCCCTTTCCAGGTGCCCTAGTCCAGGCAGATTGACAACTTGCAAATTTTTCTGAGGCTTTGTGTGAAACTTATCCCTCTCTGTTCATCTGGTCATCACTTTGGAACAACCCAGATTTGATTGCGAATCGACTAAGTCTTCCTTCCTCCTCTTTGTAGCTAGGGTCTCACATTCACTAGCTTAATTATCTTGGGTTAGCCTTATTCTTATTGCATATTTATTTATTGTTACCTTACAATTAGTACTAGGAATCTATTTAATTAAATATTTACTTAATCATTTTTGTGAACCCGACTAGATCTGAACACTCTTAGGGTCATCATACTTATATTGCTTTTATCTTCCTAGGATCTTCTCATTATGGATATTTCTATCCATGATTTCTTTCTCACTAACCTTGAATTTAGAGCTAAGACCATTACACTCCTAGTTACCACTCACATTCCTTATGTTTTTCATCCAGATATAGTATATAATACATTTGTAGATGCATTTTCTCAACACATTGCTTTTTTGTTTACTCTTGCTGTTGATATTGTTGTCTTTGACAATGACCCCCCTTTTTACACAATGATTCAAATCAATAATGTGGGTGTTAAGCGAACCATCATTGATAATGGATCTGAGCTTAATCTATGCACTTTATCATTCATTGAGGCTATCGGACTTTTTGTTTCTTATTTTATCCCCTCATCCATCTCTCTTTGTGCTTATGATGGTTCCATTCATCCATGCATAGGCCACAATACTTTTCCTATCACTGTAGAGCCAAAAAATATTAATACGGTTTTATTTATCATTGACTTCCCAATTTTGTATAACTGTTTACTTGGTAGACGATGGCTTCACCACATGCAATTTGTACCCTCTACTATGCATCGATGTGTCAAGTTCTTACATGAGGGTTTCAAATATATAGTCTTCGATGTCCATGAACCATTTGAATATTGAAACCACGATCCCACCACTACACTCCCTAATCCTACATCTATTACCACTGATGAACCACAACCCATGTATACTTTGGCTCATTTACCACCACTAGAAGGTGTTATTTGCATGTTAGATGTTGTGTCATCTACATCATCACCTCCTCGTACTTCTACTAATGCTATGGTTCTTTATCGGGGGCCTATCCAGACATTGGATAACATTCCATCTCCTCCACCTTCTTAGGGGCAACCTCCACTTGTACGTCCTCTATTTACATGCACATTTTCACGAATGACTCTTATTGGGAACATATTCCATTTGATCCTACTTTCTCTGAATATATATGCACACATGATGGGCTCACAGTTGACGACACCTTTCCTCCACCTCATGATTCCCATATGTACCATGGATTTGTTTATCTTGTCGTTGCTTATGGTCTTTGCATCTTTTATCTCACTGTCTTTTTTGCACGTAATCCTCGCACTTCTCCACTTACACTCAGATAGTCTTGGCTTGATTACATTGGGGGCACATTAGACCCTGATCATACTGATATATCGTTCCCCATGCGATTTGTTCATGTTTTCATTTACAATGACTCATTTATGGGCTATTCATCAAATCTCACTTAATGGTATGCACATGGGTGTCCATTACCTCCTTTCACTGATGAGGAATATGCTATGGGCATGTATAATTTATGCCTCAATGGAGCCTTACTTGATTAACTTGACACTATCACTTATCAAGTTTCAGATGCTTCACCATTTGGTTTTGACCATAACAATGATGACCTCTTAGATGACATTACTTGATCTCTCTTTCATCATCACATACTTGGGGGCATCACACTATTTATTTCTCCCCCCACTGTGTCAACACATGTCTTATTCTCTCATCATTTCACATCTAGTCTCTCACACACAATATACACATCTTGATACATTAATATCATCATTACCCGATGACACACTCTTATTCTTCGGTTCACACTTGACTGTTGAGGGCATTCTATACACATGAACCTCTCACATCACATTACACATCATATTACACATGACATGCTTAACACACTCATCACTACACAATCAACACACATGCGACAAAAAATTCCTATTACACACATTTAACATAACATATAACATACTCAACATACTTCAACCTACTACACAATCAATGATTTCAAAACATACCATTTTACATCACATGACCCATTTTTCTTGAGCACAATCAACACAAACATCTTACACAATTTACATGATCACAACACACTACCCTACTTGACACTTTCACATGCAACACAACATGTAGCATTATCCACTCAAAATGTTCACACTCAACTTCTCTCACAGACATTCAACAAAGCTTCACAACATCTTCCATAAAGTGACACTTTCTCTCCTTCACAGACAATCTAACACATTACATATTCAACATATTTATTGCACAATCAACACAACAATCCTCCTTATGATGCACTCTAGTTTTGTTATCCTGTAAAATTGACAAGGGAAATTTTGTAGGTAACCATACCAAAATTTTGTTTTGGGTCCCCCGCCAAAGTACCTTAGCGTTCAGAATGGCATAATATCCCTTCTCCGGAGAATCTAGTTTTTTGAATTGAGTCTTTCGGTCCTTTTTTGGTTGGGCACAGATTTTGTTCATGCAACACCAAATGAATTTGCGCCCCCTTCTATTCCTTTGGAACATCCTTTGGAGTGTTGACATCAAAATTGTTGTGCCTCTCCATGTTGCGCCCTTCTAACCTGCACCGAGGCGCATGCGCCAACCTGTCAACACTAAAAATGTTGCACCCCTTAAGCTGGTGCACCAAAGGCGCTAAAATCCCCATGTTGACAGTCCTGAATTCGTGCCAAAGGTGCAACTAATTTCATGCTGATAGACGCATAACCGCGCCAAAGGTGCAAATAAATTTATGTTGGCATTCTTTTTTGTGCACCCATTTGAAAAAGTTGGTGGTACATTTATTATGCCTTTTACTATAAATAGGCGCATCTGACCTGTCATTTTCACGATTGAAAACACGTGAAAAAGTTTATTCCTCTACACCTGTCAGTGCATTCCTATCATCCCCGTGTCGCTTTACGTCGCATTCGTGGACCCTGCATCATTTTTTTTTCCAGTCTATATATTCTGGGTAAGTGGTCCTTTCTTTTCTTATGGTTTTTGTTTTGGTTTGGTTGTTTGTGGGGTTGTTTTGTTTAAATAACAAACAAAGAAATAAATCTAAAGAAAAAATATGCACCCTCTAGCTCGTTTTGCGATCTTCTCTCCCCCAAACTAGTTTTACCCCCCCTTCTAGATCTGCTGGCCTAGAGGGCTTTTTGTCTTAAAATGATTCAAGATCCTCTTTTCTATTTTCCCCCCTCATTGTCCAGATCTATGTTAAAGAGGCCAAAAGACCACAAAAACCAATCAAAACGGAGAAAATCTAAAGTTATTACTTATCCAAACCCGTGGTTCTTCCTTTGGCGCAAATGCCATCGCTGTTGCATAAAAAATAGTCACGCCAAAGGGCACACTATCCCTGCCTGTAGCACGTTTCACCCTCCATGTGCACCTTCATAAATTCTTAAAAACCTAACATAAGGCGCAAGCGCAATCTCTGGCTACACTGACATCTGAATGTCATGTAAGCTCTTCCTACGCCGCGCTAATGCCAAAGATCCCCATGATGCACCTTAAGATCAATGATGCATCATTAAAACTTGCACCCCTTTGGCGCACTAAAAATTTTCTGCAACACGTTCAATATCTATGCGCCAATGCCGCATCCTACAACCTTGTTACACCAGAATTATCTGCACCTAGTTCAAAACCTTTTACAATGGCGCAGGTGCAAATCCTTTTACACTCAACACTGAATGTTATGTTTAGTATTGTTGCACCTTGCGCCCTTTGGCGTTGTTTTCTTCCTTGCAACACTTTTTGCACCAGTGCGCCTTATTTTTCTCATCCTACAACCTACAGTATACCTGTGCACCCTATACCCAGAGGCTTCTAAAATTGCTAACTCTTCTTTCTGTAAAGCTTTGATGGATAATCTAACCAGCTAACATGGCTCTTTTGTGTTGGACTTCGCTCCTTCTTGCAGATCAGCAACTAAACTAGATTCGCACATGTCTTCATCAAGCAAGAGGCCAACCAAGTCAAAGGGTAAGGCCAAACTCACAGAGGAAGAAATGAAGTATAAGTATCAAAGGGTCAGGATGCCTGAGTCCCATGCAAAATGTGACTTAGACATCAGGGATGCTGAACTTGGCCACATTGACATGGAATATTTTTGGGCTAGAACCAAGAAGGGTCACAGGAAGTCCTTGGATGGACAAATTGGTTGGCAGTGGTCTACACTTCACTGGGGGAATTCCCGTAAGTGCGGTGAATAATGAATTCATGATGGTGGTGGCCCGCTGTTATAATAAAGACACAAGGTGTGTCAAGAATGAAAAGGGCGAGGTTATAATCAACCTCACTCGGCCCGACATTTTGAAATTATGTTGGGTATTCCCCACCACCAAAATTTTGTGGCTAGTAAGCCAGGAAGACTACATAAAAGCATGGGATGAGAATGAGGACAAATGTATGCAGCTCATGAACGAAGTATACCTAAAAAATAAGAAGGTAATAACCAGGTGGCCCCAGGTTATTCATCGCAGTGACTTTTCGGAGGAGCTGAGCGACACCATTACCTTCCTGAGTAGGGTGTTTGGGCTTCCTGATGCCCATTACTTCCACAAATGGATGCTCAGGTATCTGGAGACAATGAACAAAAACGTGCCTGATCAGCGTTTTGAGTGGGCAGAAATCATCAGCAGCACCATCTCTGAACAACTCCAACAACTCTCAACAACGGGGAGGTTCTACATGAACTCCTACGTGGTCTACGCTGCCTACCTCTGAGAGAGATTATCTGGCACTGAGCCGATGCGGGGTATGGCCCCAGGTGAAAATATATGAATATTATCCAGAATTGAAACTGGAAAAACATTCCGCAGTTCACCAAGATCAACGATGCCTTCTTCTACAGCATCATCTACCTATTGAGGCCCAATATGACTCACGGTCGGACAACCAAGAGCATAGTGACTGCAATAGAGAAGTGGGGAGCGTTATTTACGCAATTCCCCACTTTCACTTATCTAAGAGCCGCTAACTTCTTAGGGGAGCCCACCAAGTTACCAAGATATGCAGGCCCTAAGTTGATCCTATTGGAGCTGTCCAGATAGCTCATCACATATCATGAGAAGTGCCTGAAAAGAAAGAAGGGTGGAACTCCATTCCCCCTCATACAGTGGGCAGGTACACTTGCACTTCTCACACCAAGGCCCGGGAAATGTTTGCAGAACTGGAGCTGCTCAACCTAAAACACAACTTCCCTGACAAGGCCGACCTTTGATCCACGCAATTGCCTCCCAAAGGAAAAGCTCGATCCAATCCACGTCCACAGATCGAGGACATCTACATCGACCTTTATCACGAGGTCGAGCTCAGGAGGAAAAGACCACTCCCGCCTGGCCTTAGCAAAGATCATCCAGTATGGCGTGGCCATTATCATGAAAGGTTTCCAAATGACTGATCAAGAAGTTGATCAGGTCTATCTAGATACAGATGGGGACAACTGGCCATTTGCCGAAATAGACAGAACAAGGGCACCTCAGACTATCGAGGAAAGGGTTAAAGGCACTCTACAGCGCACAGAACATTGGTGCAGATTTAATGGCCTCATCTACCTTGGGGTAGACTTCACTACATCTCCCTTAGGTAATGCACCTGCCAGGCCGAAGCATTTGCCAAAGGGAAAAGGGAAAGATAAAGAAGGGGAATCAAGCATGCTACCTAAGAGCAAGCTCCTGAGAGTCCTCCTTCCGCCGCCCAGGAGCAGGTCATGCGCCCTGTCTCCCCAGAAAAGAAAGCGATAGTAAGTGTTCCAACGGGCACATCCACTCAAGATGTTGCCACTACTATAACCACTGAGGTTCCCATCATCCCTTCTTCCACTCCTCCTTCCCCTCCTCATGTCACTCAACCAACCATTCCTTTGGTTGTGTCTTCTCCCCCGTCTTCTACTATTCCCCCTTCCTCTTCCTCCATCTTCTCTTCCCTTGCGGAGCTGTCCCCCAGTATTTCTTCCCTCATCTCTCAACTCCCTTCCACCCCCACAATTTCCTCTCCTACAGTAACTCCTACCCCTGTGAGCATTGGAGGTTTGACTTCTTTATCAATGTCTGCCGCCAAGCATCTCAACCCATTTCCTTGAGTACACTATAGTTGCTCCTTCTTCTTTTGCCATTCCCTCTTCTCCCGCTGGTCCCACTCCCTTAAGTCCAGCATGGATCTCCCAACACCTGAGCCAGCACAAGAGGAAAGTCCCCATTGCACCTATGGACTTCTCCATCATTCCAATGAAAGGAGCTAAGAAGCAAAAACCAATAACCCACTTCTCTCAGAGTGCCTCAGGTGAAAGAGTAATGGAGATCGCGTATCTTGATCCCACAAAGGATAAAAAGGATCTATCTCCTACAGATTACACAGTGACACAGGTCACAATGGGAACATCCTCCGAGAGCCTTCAAGGAGAGGCCCTATCTGCAGTGGATGCCCTTTGCAAGAAGCTTTAGGAAGCAAAGGAAGAGAAGAGGATACTAAAAGAGCAAAACAAACATCTTCTCCAAGCCCTACAGAAAATGGGCAGTGCACCTCCCACAACTGCCACTGAAACTCCTGAGGCCCTTAGTCAGGAAAAGATAAACAAATAAGCCAAGATTGGTGAACAAGGCATGGCAGTATCCGCTTGGAGAGACCAAATCCTCAAAGATAGTGAGGAAGTGATCGGTGAAGTTCACGGAGCTATATCAGAATATTGGTCGGGCTAACAAGGAACTCTAGGTGATTGCAGGACCTATCTCCGAAGAGTTGGACCACGCTAGGTTACAACATGAGACATTCCAAAAGATGCTCGACTACTCAGTCGATGACTTAGTGAAATTCGGTGTCTTCGATCACCCTAGAGCACCCAACAAAGTCCTTGCTGCTTTGGATTACCGGGTCGATCAGATGGAGTTTGTCTTGGAGAAGATTGACAAAGTTAAGGAGGAAGCCCTGGATGGAATGCATCAAATGGAGAAAATTGTCCTAAGAATGTCTCTGGGCTTGCTCACTCCATCATATGCCTTGAGGAAGGTAGATGAAACCATTCGGCTCTTCAAAGAGATCATTCTCGCAAGGGTTAGGGTCAGAAGCTACTTTTGACGCGGAATCCATCAACAACCTTCTGGCTTGCCACGAATTTGTGGGTTACCTGACGGAGGCAAGAAATGAGTAATTCAAACTCCCAGAAAAGCTCAGAGATGAATGGGAGACTTGTGAAGTCATCAGCGATCACACTAAGGGTCCTACCCAAGATCAACTCCAACTGATGATTGGCAAATTCATGGAGTATCGAGCTCAATTCCACATTTCCTCTCTTGAGCAGAAGCAAGATACTCCTTTCCAGCTGTGGGACGACGACGAATAGCCTTCCTCCTCTTGGCTTTCTTTCCAATTTTGTAATATTTAAAAGTATGTTGACACAAACGATGAGATCATCCATGTTGCACCATGGGATGTTATCATCCACCAAGTTGCCCCAAAGTCAACAGTTGACTTTTAGATATTTTGTAAATATTTTGTAATTAGTTGTTGGTTTCTTTTTGCCTTCTTCCTCCTTCTCCTTTTATATATACTTGAATACTTGTTGTATTCAAGGTGGTGGACAATTTTTAGATGAAAAATAGAAGTGAGAAGAAAAGGCTTTGTACTTTTTGTAACAGAAGAAAACATTAATACAAATATTAAGACTTTGTGCTGAATACATGTGTTATGTGCATCAGACCTTTCTTATGTCAGATCTGTGTGTTTATTCTGTTAGATCTATCTCTACCTTTTTGTCATTTGTTCATCAGTATTGCTTTGTTCGTCTATACAAGTAGGTTCGGCTCTGTTTATTACTAGCCCAAAACATAGACCCTCTGACCTTTCTTCTTTGGAATTCATTTCTTTTCTCCCTTTAGATCTATCCTATCTCCTCTCCTCACTTCATTCCCTTCTTTTCACAGTCGGAAATACCCCAACTGAGATGAGATTCCAAACCCCTGAAGGCAGAATACTGTAGGACTTGCACAGATTCCTACTAGTAGAATAACAATAAACCAGTTTCGCTTTACTGCCTCAAAGAGGGGCCATGCCCTACACACTGTTGGCTCATCTATCCATAGATCTGCCCTCCCGAAATATTTTCGAACAAACAAGTTCCATGGTCCATACTCGACTGCTAAGGGTCTACATCTCAAATGGACCTCACCACACTCACTCATTCAGACATTCTACGCTCTGCACTTTGATGATCAAATATTTTTAGTACACACAATTCAAACCATTTCCCGATGGCACACTTTTGTTCTACGATTCATTCTCTATCATTGAGGGGGCATGTATAAATGAACCCCATCTCATACATACACATCCACTTGGGGGGCACACTGCTCATATCATTCACTGTGTATTCCATTCCATCTCATCCACAACATACTCCATATCTTGGTTGCATCTAGTCTTGCTTAGATATACTTATTACATGTACACTTTATTACACTTGCTAGATATATATCTTGTATGTCATTAACTTTCCATACACACATGCACATTAACTTGCTTTCTAGTTGTGATCACAGATTCTATAGATCAATACATGCAACACGGATGCTTGGCGTAGTACCTATTACCAATCCCACTATGGTTTTTCACTAATAAGTTGAGTAAAACAGATAAGGTAAGAGGTTAGGAGGAATACCAGTAAAATCAAAGGTGGAAGGTAGAATGCGCACGTTGTTAACATTATCAAAGTTGATCGTAGAGAAATCCTTTTTTTTGGAATGACTACTTGTAAATACAAAACAAGACCACAAAAGAGCATTAAATAACATATGACAGTGGACTACCTATAGTATGCTAGATCTAGGAAGTGTGATGCTTCCTAGAGAGGTTGTCAATCCACTGTTTAATTTAATGTGAATGAGAAACTGAAATAAAAAGGAACCTATTGTAATGCAATTATTTAGGTTTCTTAATACAAAAAAACATGCTCGATTTAATGTTAAATACGAAATGTATCACTAAATCTAATGAAACCCAAGGTTTGTTTGGGCTAGGTAGGTTTTTCAGAGGTATGGTAAAGGTCTAGGACTGATTAGGTAAGGTATGGGTTGGTTTTGGTTGAATAGAAGGCTTGTTGGTCTGAGAGTGTAAAATAACACAAAGACCAGTATTGGTCAGGTGACCGATTCCGGTATAGGGATGAGACCAACACTAGTAAGGTAAACCGATGTCGGTAGGGAAAATGGGTGATAAATTAATAAAAATGGATTTTTAGCCTCTATGATTGCACAAAGAGTGAGGAAGGTGTTGTAAAGCTTGTAATATGGCTGAGAAGACTCAGGAATGCAGAGGAAGAGGTTAAGAAAGGTGGAAAGGATTCAAATGGTTGGGTAGGTGGATTGGTGGGAAGATGGAGATATATGGGTAATAGCAGAAATGGAAATACTTAAAGAAGTAAAAGATCTATAGTAAAGTAAGCACAAATGATAAAAACCATGTTACTTACTTTTTACTATGAAGATCTCATGAATGAAGGTGGATGGTGGTTGATTAGTGAGATGATGGTTGGTTTAGTGTCGCAACAGTACAACCTATGTGTTCCCGTGAATACTCTAATGCTCTAGAAGAGAACCTGTTTCTTGTGTTGCACTATGGTGGTGTGTCATCATCATTTATATGCAGGAATGACTTTGAGACTCACACTTGATTGTAATAGAATTCCCAAAACTGAATGACCAACCCGTGTAAAGAGTTGTAAAATTATATATAAAGGAACCAATGGCGATTTAGGTGACCAACGTTGCCCGAGGATAAACTGACGTCGGTTAGGGTGAATTAGTCCAAGTTACCAAAAATAACCTGATCTTTACTATGTTTGGCATGATCTTGATTGCTAATCCAGGTCTCAAGTGAGGGTTGACACTTAAATAAGTGGGAGTGTTGTTGGAGAAGGAATAAGACTTTAATTTTAGGGTTTGAAAGAGTCTCAATTAGTTAAGATAAGTAGGGACTCAATATTATTTAATTAATAGGCTGGGAATAAGTCCATGGTGAGGTGTTGTTAGCATATGGATTTGCACGCATGCAAATGACATGCAACAGTGTGGGAACGAAGTCCCTCCTCAATGAAGGTGAGGCTGCCTTTATTGAAAACCAAAACTGTATTTACATCTGTACATTCAAAATTGTATGTGGGGGGTGTTTTGGAACATCAATGGAAGAAAAGTGAATGAAGGAGATAGAATGAAATGAAGGAAAGGAGTGGAATGGAATGGACTAAAAGAACATGTAAGAGTTAGGTAAAAACATAGCCTAATGTTGCATGAAGAGGAAAGCTGAATAAGCAACACAAATAAAATGGAGTTTGAGTTAGTTAAACAAGAACATGTAAAAGGGAACACATATGAGCAAGTAGACAATCAAAGCTTGATCACTGTGAACTAGAACAACTGATTACTAATGTTGACAATAAGATCAAAGATAATATTTGTGTTAAAATACATTAAAATAATTAATTAATTGCTCCTTGTTTGATTAAATTAATTTTTAAAAAATCACTTAAGGAGTATTTAATTAAATAAATATAAATTAAAGTTCATTCGACAAGTTTTAGTGCCGGGGAAGTAAGCTTTCGTTTCCAACCCGGTTTTCCACTTTCCTGGCAATTTCCTTCAAATTTCCTACACGTGGGTTTTCCTCTGCCAATTGCCAAATCATGGATTAGCAAACGGGCATAAAATTCCCCAATTTCCCACATGGGGAAATTGGACAGGGATTGCCAACCCATTTTGCCATTCCCGTTGGCAATTGCCCGTTGCTTTTCCCATTTCCCCTGGCACTTCTACCCGGGAAGAGAGGAAGTTAGATTAATTCCTGTAACTTCCTCCATCAAACCCATTGAAAAAGTTGTGCGAAGCTTTCAATTGCTTCTTTCTTCAAGAAGAAATAATATTTTGTCAGCATTATGCAAGAGAAACTAACGCCATTGTGAAGGAAGAAATTTGTGCATGCAAAGGAGGTTTTATCAAAATACTAGCTAGAGGAAGGACATCAATCTCCCACGCAGGGAGAAGGGAGAGAAGAACAGTTTCAAGAGCAGATTAAAGGCAAGCCGCCCAGCCTATGAGAAATTCCACACATTAAAAAAAGGAAGAGAACAGTCTTCCACGCACCTGTCCACACAGGCCACACACAACCAAGGAAAAGACAAATAAAAGCTTCTATTTTTGTCTAAAAGACCACATGGAGGTGAAAACTAGCTCCCACGCCCAGCCAAGAGGGTAAAGACCACGCATTGCTATGAAAGAAGAAGTTTTTAAGAAAAGAAAATAAGAAAGAAAAGAGCAGTCCACGTGTTGTAGGTTGAAGAGGAGCCCACACAAGTAAAGAGAAAGAACCCATGCATTCACCTTGCCAGGTCACGTAATTTAAAGGATAGAAAAGAAATACAGTCCAAACGTTTTCTTTTTTTGGAGGAGATGCCTAGTAAATAAGGTTAGTTTTTAATAAAAAAGGGGGCTTTGTTTTTAGCTATGCATTAGGAGAAGGATGACACCTGACAAATAAGAACAAAGTTTTCAAACAAAAGACCAAAGATTCATTTTCCACGCAGCTATGGAAGGAGGACAACACATGAAGGTGGAAAGGTTTAGTTTTTAAATAAAAGATTAAAGAAAGTCTGCGCACCCAACTAAAAAGAAAAGAAACATCTGTTTTGTTTTAGAGGAAGAAAACAATTTTCTTAAAACCCACGTGTGCCAAGGAGCAGGCTTATTGCAGTATAGTAGAAGCCTCTTTGAACGCTTCCAACAAGTAGGTTGTCCAACTATGTTGTTATCTGTTCAATATCAAATACATCCTCAAATTCAAGTTTTTTCCTTCAAGATATTTTTATCAAAATCAATTAAGTGATAGTGAGAGTGTTACTAGGAGACTTGATGAAATTTATTACAAAGATTCTCTATTGAGACCTTACTTGTTTTACGATGTAGCTCATGGAAGAGAATGTCATAGAGGTGGTTTGTTTCATATTAGAATATTCATGAAGCACAATTTTCTTTGCAATTATATGAGCATCTTCAACAAGTCACTAAGTTGGCAGGCATCTGAGAAACCCAGGGATGCATGGCAACAATCTTTGGGAAGAGGAGATAGGATGACACCAGAAGATCAACGAGGGATGATAATCATGTGTCAACGCGACCTGACCGAACCATGGGCAAGTATGTTTGAAAAAATAAAATGTTTTTGTGACTTGTTATATTCTGCATTTTCATCAGCCTTCAGAAAGAATGCGTAATGCATATGGATGGATCTAGGGCCCTGATAAAGCTTACAGTTTAATTGCTAAAAGCTGCAACAGATGAAGGTCACAAATAGCAAACATAATGCAATTGTAAGCTTATCCTTATTATAAACTCAGATCCATGGCAGCTGTAGGAAACAAATATTCACTGCTGTGTACAATGGCTTGGGAGAAAACATTCAAAGCTTCATCTGACCAGAGACTAGTTACTGAAATGGGGGCATTGAAATCAAGTGAAAGTGAATCAACTTTTGGATTGGTAGGAGATTCAAAGGCAGTGGAAGTCGTACTTCCATCATTTCAAACAAGGAAAATGTTATTTTTGGTGATTATTGGTGATGTTATGTGAACCAATAAAAGATAGGCTATGCAGTGAGATGGAAAAGTCAGGTTATTCAATTTGTAGAAAGTGTTTGTAAAACTAGACAATGCTTTTGACTTCATCAAATCAGATGTATAGTGCAAATAACTGGTTATATTTATTCATGGGGTGTTTTTTAAAGCCATGTTTTGTAATACCATTGGAGGTGAATTGCAATTTTGGCTCTTAGAGATCTTCTCAACGGCGAAAGACCAGAAGCTAGATTCTGATTAACCAAGGTGGCGTAACGACTACGGTCTCGTGAAAAATGAATAATTCACCATGGAAAGGTACTCGGAGCATGTGGAGAATTGTGAATGTGAATACGAATGAAGATAAATTTTCTCACATCAGGATATTGCTCAGATAGAGGGGTGGATGAATTGCTCAAGTTTCAGGCTCAACACTCTTGTCATTTGGAGGATTGCAAAGCACAGTCAATGAGTTCATTCCCGTACAATCGGGATAGGCAGACTCTTGGCCCAATGGATAAGGCACTGATCCTAGGTGTCTTGATCTGGGTGGCACATTGCTAACTAGGATGTCTACGTGTGCATATAAGTCATTTAAGTGGGGTCCACATGTACCCATTTATTTTATTTATGTATTTTTCCTTAAATGACCTTTTAACTTAAGTGGTGCCAGTTTTTAAAAGTTGGTTGAAAAAGTCAAAGTCACTTAAGTGCCTTATTTAATGTGCATTTAAAACCCTAACTACTTTGTAACCAACTTTTGGGTTATAAAAGGAAGTGAGGGGCTCATTTGTAACGGTGACTTTGAGAGAGGAGAAGAGAATAATTTTGTGCAAGATTTGTTTCAAGAAGAAACTTTGTGTTCTTTGGTGAAAAACATTTTGGAGTTAATGGAATAAAAACTTTGTGTCTCATTCATTGTCTCTTTAACATTTGGTGTTCTTATGTTCATTAGATGTTAGGTGTTTAAATCTTGCATGCAGATATTATCTTTGATCTTATTGTCAACATTATTAATCAGCTGTTCTAGTTCACAGTGATCAAGCTTTGACTATCTACTTGCTCATGTGTGTTCCCTTTTGCATGTTCTTGTTTGGCTAACTCAAACTCCATTTTATTTGTGTTGGTTATTCAACTTTCCTCTTCATGCAATATTAGGCTCTGTTTTTACCTAACTCTTGCATGTTCTTTCAGTTCATTCCATTCCACTCCTTTCCTTCTTTCTATTCCATTTCCTTCATTCACTTTTCTTCCATTGATGTTCCAAAACACCCCCCACATACAATTTTGAATGTACAGATGTAAATATAGTTTTGGTTTTCAATAAAGACAACCTCACCTTCATTGAGGAGGGACTTCGTTCCCACATTGTTACATGTCATTTGCATGCGTGCAAATCCATATGCTAACAGGTGTCTAGGTGATGTGGATAGGTGAGGTGTAAATTAACTTAATTAAAGTAATTAAATTAATTAATAATGTGAGGATGAATATTAATTCAATTATAAATAATTAAATTAATATGAATGCGAGATAAGGTGTCACGGTTAGGTGAATACGTTACGTTAATTAATTTAAAGGGGACTAAGGGGAGTGTGACCTAAATTTAGTGTCTACATTTTCCCCTTTTGTCATGTAGCTTGTATTGATAAGTGACGCTGATAAAAACATGAAGTTGTTGTCTCAGGTATGAGTGAAGATTAGGTCGCCCCAAGTATGGGTGGAGGTGATCCCCCTCAAATTAGGAACTAATGAGGTGATAGATGGAGTCAGTGAGTGGTTTGATAAATGTGTACGTGATGAAAAATGAGGTATAGGTGGGGTGTAGGTATTGGTAATATCGGTGTGGTTAATAGTCAGGGCCATTCTAATGCACGCACACATGTATAGAACATGATAAGGTACTAGGTTGAAGATCTTGCAAACTCTACTTTGTCAAAGGTCGATAGGTTTATCCAAACAAGGTCGAGGTGACCCAGGTATCCAAAGTATAGGATATGGTCCTTAAACACAGCTAGGAAAGGTGTAGGAATGGGAAATAGGTTTGTTTCAAGACACCAAAGGTTAGGTCGGGATAAACAACATGACATTAGGCAAGGTAAGGTCATGAGGCTGAACAACACAAATAACATCATTGCAAGGTATAACAAGTAAACTAATTCAAGTGTCACAATGGGTAAGGTTGGGTTGGGTGATTTAGGCAAGGTCATAGGTAAGGCCACGTTAGGGGTGAAAACATGCCCCAATTGATTGGGAGGTTGGGTTGTAGGTAATAAGGTCAATAGGTTGAGTGGTAAGGTTGGGTTTAATATTGGGTAAGGCAAAAAGGGGTTTGGGTAATTGAATGTGGAGATAAATAGTGTAAGAGACTCAAACAGGCTAACCATACTGGTTAGGGAAAACTAATGCCGGTTCAAGAGTAACCGACTGCAGTACACTAGAGCACATGACTAATACCAGTAAATCTAAACTGGCGTTGGTCAGGTCAGGGATAGGATAAAAAGTAAAAATCTATATGTTACAGATTCATTTTAACCTTTCCACTTATAGAAAATGACAGAGAGAAGGGTTTTCAAAGTTTTTCATGGAGAAAAGGATGAGGCTCTGTACTAGGACAAGTTAGAGGTATCTAAGTGGCTGAAGGTGCTAGGTAGATGGGTCCACGAGATTATTCGGAGTGATTTCATTGGCCAGAGGATTAAGAGTTCGATTGGAGGCATGGTTGCAATAGAAGGAGGTGCTAGAGGTTCACCAGTTCAGAGATCAGAGGTGCCAGTGAGGAGGAAGGTGCCAGTGAGGAGGAAACATGTGGAGGTAGGAATCAATCCATACTGTGTATTTACAATTGAAATTTGTGGTAAAATGAACAAATGGGGTGGGAAATTGAAATTTTAAAATGAGGTTAAAAATGAATGAAATTGGGTACTGGGAGGGTGAAATGTAGATTAATTAGGTGAGTAAATGAATTAGGGTGGGGGTTAGGTTGGTTTTGGGTAGATATTAGGTTGTTTTTTCATTTCTTTCAAAATTTGGGACACGGGGGTTCAGCCTTAGGGCCAAACTAGAGATTGACGTCGGTTAGGCATTGGCTGACATCGGTTAGGTATACTAGCATCGGTGGTTGAGATAGGTGACCGGTACTGGTTAGAGTGACTGGTGCCGTTTACTGTGACCGATGCTAGTCACTGTGAAAAGGGACCTAGTTTACAAAAGGTTAAGTTTATGGGGAAAGATGAACTTATAAGATAGAGAGGTAAGTATTTTTAGAGAGATGGGAGGTAGAGTAGAATAGAAGTAGGTGGGTTTAAGATATATATAGTTAGAAATAGCAGGTATGGGTTAGGTCAAATATCAAAGGAGAGAAAGTGATGAAATAGAACTTGGGGACTTGTGTAGGCTAGATAAAATGGATGATAGGTTAGTGAACTAGTTAGGAAATAGATAGGTAGGTAGAGCAATTTGGGTGTGGGGTGGGGGTAGGTAGGGGTGAAGAAATGAGTAAAGTAGGTAAGTACTTGACATTGTTGAGTTTCATGGATGCAGGCATGACATCAGTTGACGATGTGGGATAGGGTCCCACCATTATTGGGGGAGATGTGACCCAACATCACGGAGGATGAGTGGACTCACATGCGGGAGGTTGGATTGGTTGGGATTAGTGAAGTACAGGTGGATCTGATGGGATCACAATCTTATGGTCACTCTCATTGATAGATGGGATGTAATGACCAACACATTCCATCTACCCACTCAGCGAGATGACGATCACGCTGGAGGATGTATACCAGATTTTGTGGTTACTAATTGTTGGGGAGACCATTTATTCAGTGTCAGCAGATAAGGATTTTGAGGTGATGATTACAATATTTGGAGAGATGGTGAGTGACTTGACAAAGCACAACACCAGTCTCATATATGGAGCAATGTATGTTGCACACCCACATGAGACTCGGTTGGCAGTGTTGATGATGGTAGCGGTGGGGTGCTATGCACTTCTAGACTCAGAGGGTGGTTGATTTCCTCAAAGGATTGATGGGAGTTCTATGGGATATGATTGGAGGACTGGGTCTGTTTTACATGGGTGCTTGCATATCTAACATAATTATACAGGGAGCTGTGGGGCTATTAAGAGGATGTGATGGTACGACATTTGTTGTACATTCCTACTACAATTGTTGGGCGTATGAGCACATAGTGATTGTGCGCCCATGGGGACTGTCTGATAGAAGATTGACATCATGGTGGAAAGAGGGCTAGATACAAGAGATGGGTGATAGTAGGTGGTCATCCATGAGTGGAGGAGGTAGTGCATGACGTGGATTACTATAGACGTCAGCTGGAGGGTTTGTATGCCATGGACATAGTTTGGAGACCCTATGTTGGTTTTCCCGCATATAGAGGGATGGCCTCGGGAGTTACAGGGGCTACAACTACTAAGGTGGATACAGGGAAGGCATGCCAATGAAGCATGAGATGATTCCAATGGATAGAGTCTGATGCCAGTTCAAACTACATCAGGATGTGCCACCACCATTCCCATAGTACCAAGAGATGATGTGGAGAGACCATTGTCTCCACCCCATCCTACAGCTCCCACATAGGGATAGGAGGAGGTGCTAGTTGATATCAAGACTTGATGATGCAAAACCACTATGGCACATAGATAGTGGTGGGAAACATAGTTATAGGAAGCACCACCTTTAACTAGGTCAACCGAATTTAGCCATGGTGATGGTGTAGAGAGATGTACTACAGGGACAGGTGACTACTCTAGGTGTATAGTTGACAGCAACACAGGCACAGGTGGCCACCTTGACAAGGGAAGGTGACTACTTTATAGGGTCAGCTGGCAGCCACTTAGGCATAGGCACAGGCTCCTGCACATGCTCCTGTAGGGGATGGAGCACATAGGTAGCCTTTTTACAGGCACATGTCACTGGTTTATAGGGTCAGCTAACCAAAACCAGGCACATAGGTTGTGGCATTATAGGCCCAGGTAGCCACACAGGTACCAGCAAAGGCACCAGGACAAGGATCATTTTATAGGCACACTAGGATAGGGTCCTTTGGTATAGGCATAAAGGCCATTATTGTTAGGGAAGGGTTCACAGGTTGGAGCTAGGGTGATGGTGCCACCCCAGATAATGTCCATGGCTAGGTTTAGGGATGCCTTGAACATGAGGCTCATTATTATCAGGATCAGCTAACCACAGCCAGTATTGATGTCCCATCATACACTGAGCATATGGCCTAAATAGGAACCAGTGAGAGGACCAAGTCCTAGACTCACAGTTTAGGTAGCACAGGGGGTCATCGGCCCCAGAGACAGGGTCAGGGTGAGGTTACCAGCTCTCATAGGCCAGGCCCAGATGAGGGCAAGGAGGAGGAGATGGTGGGAGACAGAGACCCCTAGAGGGTGGAGAGATGATGAGCGGGTAGGCGATAGGGAGAGGAGGATACATGTGAGAGAAGAGAGGAGGGCCTCAGATGGGGATGAGATATTTATGAGATGTGGCATTGTATTTTGATTTTGATATATATATACCGGCCTCGCTGTGCCAAAGATTGTGAGATTGTACATGAGATTTTTGAGATATTTGATTATTTATCCCTATGTATATATGTATTGATACATAGACACTCCCTTTTATATAGTTGATGATGATATTGGACTGATGATGTACTTGGTTTTATTTCTATTGTTATGTTTATTATGGAAACTAGGTGAGTTAGGCATGGTTGAGTCTAGGTCATTTAGGCATGGTTGAGTTAGGTATAGGCATGGTGGAGTCTAGGTATAGGCATGGTGAGTCTAGGTGTAGGCATGGTGGAGTCAGGTGTAGGCATGGTTGAGTCTAGGTGTAGGCATGGTGGAGTTGAAAATTTCCAAGTTACTAATTTTATGGAAATGATGTGTTGTATGTATGTTGTGTTTAAATTTCCAAAGTAATTGATATCATGGAAATGTTAAATGATTCTAGGTATGATATGGTTGAGGTTATAAAATGGTAGGTATGATGAAACAATGTATGTTTTTGTGATATATTAATCTCCAAGTTATTGTGTAAATGGAAACTAACTAGTTAGAATGTGAATGTAAAGGGGGAAAATTGGTTAGGGGTAAAAGTGGTCAAGCTAACCTCCAAGGGCCCCATGCCCTCTGAGTGCTACCTACATAGCCTTGGTGAAAAGGGGCCTCAGGCTGATGTAGTTCTCCCATAAGCTAGGGAAGAATATGATGGGGTAGATGAATGGGTTGGTAGGTTTTAGGCATGATTGAGTCTAGGTCATTTAGGCATGGTTGAGTGTAGGTTGTTTAGGCATGGTTGAGTTTAGGTTGAATAGGCATGGTTGAAGGAGAAGAAATCCCAGAATGTAGGTGTCGAAGGTCTAGTCCTGTGTAGCAGAATCAATAAGTAAGAAAAGAGATGAATGGTAAAAGAGGTGGAATGCTTCAGAAGTGCAAGGACCATAATGAGCATACCGAGGATGGGTTTATGAACTTAAACCCTTAAAGGTAGTGCATGATTGACTGTTCTAAGGGTGAAGGAAGTTACATGATCATGAAATGTCACATTTGTGGCACATCCCTTGAGTAGGTAGAAGATAAGAAAGAAAGGAAGATGAGGTGAAATGGGCTGTTTAGCGTAACCTTGTTGTGAGATAACATGCCTCTTCTGCAAGATACCCAAAACCAAAATAGGCAAGTCCATGATGAAAAAGTTGTATTTTTCTTGATTTTTTTGTATTTTCTTTTTCTTTTGTTTGATAGACTGATCAATGAGGGAAGTCTATGTGGGATGAATAGAATGACTCCTTGAGGTCTTCGTGAAGCTGATCGATGCGGGAAGCTTCAGAATATTTTATTTTTATTTTATAGAAATAGTCTTCTTTTTGGATAGACTATGTACAATAGGGCTAACTTTTATAGCTGTCCTTCAAGGGAGCAGTCTATTTATAGCAGACAAGATAGAGAGGTAGATGTCCTTTTTGAGGGAGTCATCTAGTTATAAGAAGTTTGACTCAAGGAGTGGAGTTTGAATATCCCATATATTACTTTTGAATTTCTTTGGACTTTTAGGTCATGGACAAGACTATAGAGGAGTATAGGCATATTTTATGAAGGAAAAACCATAACACACAAAGGTTAACTATGAAAGAGAGTTTTAAGTGATGAAAAACCATGGGATTCCATCCTGAAAAAGAATGAAAAGTATCCATGAGAATCATGCCATGAGTAGAGCCATGGTACTCATATTTAAGATAAGACTGAAAGGTGATGGATAATCACATGATTCTTGTTTAGTCGTTGGTCCTTAAAAGAGGTAGATGAAAGGAATGGGTACTCAAGGGACGAGTGTGTAATAGACAAAAGGTGATATAGTACTTGATTCAACAATAGAATGGTTGAAGATGCAAGGCATTGAGGGGCTTAGGTTCAGGTTTACCTTTGAGGGAAGATAAATGATAAGCACTTGATCCATAGGCATGAGTAACAATATAGGGTCCAAGCCAATTAGGAGCAAACTTTCCCCATTTACTTTTCTCCACTTTTGTTACATGTTGATTTTCCTTTAGGATGAGGTCACCAAACTTGAAGGTTCATTCTTGGACACATTTATCATAGGCATGTTTGATACGTTTTTGGTAGATTTGAAGGTGATCAAGAGAATTTAGATGACATTCGTCTAATAACTCAAGCTGCACCAAACGGTCTTGGTGAAAATCATCATCGTTGAGCATATCTTTGAGTGAGATATGAAGAGATGGAATTTGGACTTTGAGAGGCAAGACAACCTCTGTACCATAGACCAAAGAGAAAGGTGTGGCAGAAGTTGAGGTGTGAATACTAGTGTGATAAGCCCATAAGGCAAAAGGAATGTGCATGTGCCAATCCTTACCAGTATCATCAACCACTTTCATAAGAATTTTGTTTAGGGTTTTGTTAGTTCAATTCAGCTTGGCCATTTGTTTGAGGATAATAAGGTGAAGAAAAACTGAGTTGAATGTCGAAGGCATCACAAGAGTTTTTGTAGGGTTTTGTTTTTGAATTGTTTTCCATTATCAGTGATGAGGTGGTGAGGAACACCAAAGTGACAAATGATGTGATGGTTGATGAATTCACATATTTTCTCGGCTTTTGTAGAAATGAGAGGTATGACTTCCACCCATTTAGTGTAATATTCGGTAGTGGTAATAATCCATTGATGACGTTGGGAAGAATGAGGGTTAATCTCTTCGACAAGATCCAAACCCCATTGAGAGAAAGGCCAAAGGTCTCGTGTGACTTGTAAGGCATGACTAGGGGTGTGATGAAGATTAACATGTTGTTGACATTTCACACAACATTTGACATAGTCATAAAAATCTTGGTTTAGGGTTGGCCAGTAATAGCCAAGGCGAAGGATGCACTTAGCGACAACAAATCCACTGAAATGACCTCCACAAATCCCATTGTGAACTTCCTTGATGGTGTATGGGATTTCAGAACTTGTAAGGCATCGTAAGAGGATACTGTCAAAGCCATGTTTATAGAGAAGACCACCCATGATGACATAGTGAGAGACACTTTTGAGGAAGGCTCGTTGTCCATTGCGAGTAAGATCAGAGGTAGAATTGAAAGGGAAAGGTAGTCAACAAACTGCTTATACCAAATGTCACGTGGGTCAGTTTCAATTTTTCCTACAAAGTTAACATCTCAGAATAGATAAGAAGGTGATTACAACCTTTGTACTATGATAAATATTTTCGAGTCTAAGGGTGAAGTAGGTATTTGAGAAGTGAGACAGGCCATGGTGTCTACAAATTTTTTAGTGGAACGCAGGGTGGTTTGAAGTTCATAATGGTCAAAGGTAGTCAAAAGCATGTCAACATGATGTTTATACTTTTGAAGTATCTCATTACAACACTGGTATAGACCATTGACTTGGTTCACAACCAGTTGAGAGTCACCAAAAATATTAATGGATTTAACATCTAAGGCTATGGTAGTTTGAAGACCTAACATGAGTGCTTTGTATTCGGTGATGTTGTTAGTACAATCAAAATATAGTTTGAAAGATAATGGCATAGGCTCACCATCAAGAGGAATGAGGATAACTCCTGCACCACCCCACGCTGACATTTGGAACCATCAAAGAATAAGGTCATCTGGTAAATGGTATCATCCAGGGAGAGGGTAGCAATGGATTCATCAGGGAAGTCAAAGTTAGAAGATTGGTTTCTGGAGAGAGGTGCATCTACGAGTTGGTCAACAATGGTTTGTCCTTTGACAAATTTTGATGGATGAATTTGAGATCTAGGTCTGTAAGAAGCATGAGCCAACGTGCAACATGTTGATGTTGGTAAGGCTTAACATACATGTAATGTAAGGGGTCAGTATTGGTGACAATGAAGGTTTTGTGGTTGAGTAGGTAATGGTGAAGTTTAGTGGTGACAAAGACTAAGGCTAGACAAAGTTTTTTGGCATGAGTATATCTAGTCTTGTAGTCTAAAAGTGTATGAACTTATATAATAAACCACTTGTTCCCTGTGTTGCTCATCATGATGAGTGAGCATGACACCCAGGGAATGATCAGTGGTAGAAATGTAAAGGTAAAATGGTTGGTCATCCTTAGGTGGAATGAGCATAGGTGGTTGGAGGAGGTATTTTTTTAAGGAATTCAAAGGATTTGTGGCATTCATCATCCCATTTGAAGGAGACATCCTTTTTGAGAAGATGATGAAATGGATGGACAGTGGTCGGAAAGTTGAGAAATAAAGTGATGAATAGATTGCAAATTGCCTTGCAAACTATGAAGTTGACGAAGGTTAGTAGGTGGAGGTATCTCAAGAATAGAATTTGATTTTAGTGAGATCAACTTCAATGCCACACAAAGAAATGATAAAACCAAGGATCTTTCCCAAGAGAACAGTGAAGACACACTTCTTAGGTTGAAGGTGAACATGTAGTATTTGATGAGACATGGTCAAATATAACCTTAAGGACTACAAGGTATTCAACCCGATGTTTGGATTTGGTAAGAATATCATCGATGTAATCTTCCAATATGCTATGCATGATGTCATGAAAGATATAAGTCATAGCCCACTGATATGTAGCACCAACATTTTTAAGGCCAAAGGGCATGACATGATAGCAAAAGGTCCCCCAAGGAGTGATGAAGGTGGTTTTGTGTTGATCTTCTAGGGTGAGTAATATTTGGTTATAACCCGAGAAACCATCCATGAGTGATAACATCTCATGGCCGGTGGTGAGATCAACTAGTTGGTCAATACTAGGTAGAGGAAATTCTATCTTTGGGGCAAGCCAGGTTAAGGTCATGGAAATCCATGCAAATGTAGAGTCCCCCTATTGCTTTTGTGATAGGAACAATGTTAGAGATCCATTAGGGATAATAAATGGGTAGAATGAAGGAAACAAAAAGGAGGCACTGGAGTTCTTCTTTTGACAAGAAGGGAAATGCGAGGATGCATTTTTCACAGCTTTCTGTTTCACGAGGTTTGGCATTCAGGAATGGTTACAATATTATGGACCACAATATTTGGGTCAATATTGGGCATATCATCATATGACCAAGAAAAAGTTTCTATGATCCTGGAGGAAAGAAGTGAAAGCTTCATGTTCAGCAACATCTAAATATTGGCCTATTTTTAGAATGTGCGGGTCATCCTAAGTGTGAATGTTGATTTTGATGGTCGATTCATTCAATATGGTTTACATCTCAAAATGTAACGATTGATGAATATAAGAATATTCCGACACCAAGGTAGGTTAGAATAGACTCATCATCCTGACATTGAACAACGTTAATAGAAGGCATGTCATCATTGATCATGTCAGGATATAGGAAGGGAAGAGAAGAAGGAGCCTCACAATCACATGCTGATAAGTAAGAGGTCCCAAGGAAATGATGTTCATGAAAACAAAAGTTAGGAGGAATGGATTCGATCCATAGACTCTGTAGGTGAAGGTGGTGAGGTAGGTGAATGTGGTGGGGAAGGTTTATCATCCTCAATGAGTTTGACTTGGGCCTTCTTGGAAGGTGGTTTGGAAAATCCAATACCGTTGCAGTCTTTATGCTTATAGGTGGTGCAAGGAATGATAGTATCCAAGCCTTGTTCATAGAAACCAAATCCAAATCCCTTCTAAGCATCAGCGATGGAGGAAGGTGTGGGAAAAGTGGTGGTTGGTGAGAGATTGAAGGGTCAGAAGAAAATGGTTGAGTTTGGTAACGTGGCTCAGCGAGTAGGTAGAAGCATGAATTCCCCCATATGCTAATTTGGTGTGAAGGTTGGGAGGACCGTAGGGGAATCCTTCACCTACATGGTGATCATACCAAGGATATTAGTGAAGGTTAACATATTCTTGAGGAGTAAGGAATGTTTTAATGTTATAAAGGCGGCAGAGTGTTGAAAAACACCATCTAAGGGATCAGTAGCTGGTATGTGGGTAGTGGGAATGGATGAATCAATAGATGGATTGAAAGAAGTAGTATTGAATACATACCTCTCCCAGAGTGAGGTATGTAAAAACACCATCTAAGGGATCAGTAGATGGGTTATTGATGGGTGGGAAAGGATGAATCAATGGATGGATTGAAAGAAGTATTATTGAATGTTTGAAAGAATATATGGGTTAGCAGATGATTTAGTTATAGAATTTACGGTGGCAGTGGGAATAGAGGAGTTGGTTTTGGAAGATGTAGTGGTTGAAGTGGTGGATGAGGTAGTGGCTGAAGAAGAAGTGGTAGCCGTGGTAGATTCCTTAACTTGGTATAAAGACATCATTGGGTTGATACAATATGTTACATGTATTAAAAGGTGAAGGGTCAGTTGGAATGGTATAGTTTTGACTTTCATGTTCAAATTTTAAACAATGGTGTAAGGTTGAAGGAACACAACCCACGACATGAATCTAAGGTTGGTCAAGCCAAACAAAATGTTGTACTTGAATTCCCCATCTATAAGACATAGAATAATTCAATAATGGCACGAGGGACTACACAAATGTGGAGAATGATGGTGTCAATGGTGGAATTCATGGCATCATTAAATGAATGCATCATAACTGGTTTATTATGCATGTAATTGGTAGAGATGCACATTTGGTTGTATGCATGGGAGGAAATGATGTTGATACTGACACCTCCATCTATCATAACATGTTGAATGCATATATTATCAACATAGATGGAAATGAATAGGGTGGGGTCAGGATCATCTGATTGGAGAGGGACAATCTCTTCGTCAGAGAAACTAAGAGTGGAAGACTTGATGAATGGTAGTGGGAGCAGAAGATGGAGGTGAAGTGGTGAGAGTGGCCACATGATGAGGAGTGATAATGGTGGATACATAGGTGTAGGGTCATTAAGTAGAACCTCAATAGATTGTAGGACCTCAATGAGGGCTTGATGAATAAACTCAGAGGTTTGGATGAGGTCATACAAAGACATTTTGAGAGGAGAGTGGTGCAATTGTTTAAGCATTGTATGATGGGAAACCCCATCAGAAATAGGTATGCAGGTCCATGGATGGTGATTTTGGGTGCAGGTGCAAATGGAATGTTGGGTAAATGAGTCGTGGATGAGCTGGTTGTTTTACCTTTCCTTTTTCTTTCTAGGATTGAGTGGAAACTTGAACCATATTGATCTCCAGTGAAAGGTGTAGCGTGAAAGGTGTAGTGATGGGAAAAAATATGGTGAGGGAATATAATGGTTTTGTGAAAGCAATACGACGCATTGAAATTTTGGTGGAGGTTTGGCTAGCTCTCTGATGCAGACCATATTGATCTCAAATGTTGAGGAGGATAAAAGGGTTGTGGGGGTGGAGATGGAGTTCTTTGAATAGGTATGGGACGTGGTTATGTGGTGATAGGAAAAGGTGGAAAATGTTCCTTATCTACAAGATCATCATCATCAAATGTTTTCTTCGAGAGGACGTAGTTAGAGAAGAATAGTCTTAAAATCCTTACAATTTTACACATCATGCCCTTGCACACAATGGTAAGCACAAATTTTGGTATAATCAAAACCTTCTGGTTTAGGATTGAGTGGGTTGTAAGGTATAAGTGGTGGAAATGTGATGACAAAGGTTTCCAAAAGGTTAACTAATATGTTAGTGTAATACCTTACCAATGGATCACAATGTGAAGTAAGTGTGGGTCTGGATGGAAGTGTGGGTGACTTTAGTGGGAGAAACATCACTGGAGGTGGAATCGGAGGTTGAGTAAGTTTGACTACTTGTTTGGAAGATAGAACGGTTTTGGGTTTAGGTTACACCTGTTTGGGTAAAGGTGTACCTGGTGAACTAGCTATTAGAGGCATTATAGGTGTAACTACCTCTTTGAAAGGTAGTGGGGTTTTGGGCTTAGGTTACAACTTCATGGGTAACAGGTGAAGAAGGAGTGTGTTATTTAGAAGGTAATAGTAGATGGCGAAAAGGGATGGGTTAGCCAAGGTGATAATGAAGGTGTGGTGAAGATTGTGGCAAGAGGTAATGTGGAAGGGACTAGATGAGGAGAAGGGAATGGCATGGGTAATGATGAGGATACAATATATTAGTGTAGGTATAGGAGGTAGAAAGGATGTAGGTAACGAGTGAAGGAATAGGTTGTGTAGGTAATTTGGGTGGAAAAAAGGATTGTGATGAGGAGGTGGGACTGTTTTGTTTTTAGTTTACCATGGGTAAGATGCTTCTTGACCAAGGTCTTATTAGTGCCAACTTAAGATAGACGGAAGTGGTGAAGGTTATAGAGGGGTAGTGAGTGAATCTGGTGTATACGGCCTAAGAGATTGGGTATTCCTTTTATGTAGGGGAATATTCTTAGAAATGGACTTACAAGGAAGTTGCTAAATCTAGATTGATAGGAGGATGGACTAGGCTTGATTTTTGTATGAAGCCCAATGTGGTAATGGGTCTAGATGCAGAGGAAGAAAATGTGGGTGTATGTAGGGTATTTAGGAATAGGGAATTTTTTTTATGATAGTAATTGTTTAGGTGTGGGTAAGGGTGATGAAGAAGGGGTACCTACAACTGGCATGGGCATGGTGGGTTTTGTTTTCTATAACACCCTTTGGATAGATCATGGAAAGTATTAGTGGACAACATTTGCATTTGCGTATTGACATAGGAAGTGGAAGGCATTCCCAAAAGCATGGAATTTTCAACATAATCCAAGTGGTTGGCCAAACATGAGAATGATCACCGATGTAGAGAAGTAGGAGGATGTTTGATTTTGTATTAATCCCTGTAAAGAATGTAAGTGAGACAGGGAAATGATTGGCTTCTTACTTTGTGGGTAGAAGAGAAGAGAGATAGATCAATAGGATCCTTCAAAGCCAATGGAGAATTATAACCAATAGGAAGGGTCGCTACTAATGGATCCTCTTTGGGTAGGGGAGAAGGAAAGGTGGATGAGGTACATTCTTATTTTGGTGAATAAGAATGTAAACATGACTCTCCCAAGGGTAGAAGATTAAGTATTGCGGGTTGTTTATCAAGTTGAGAGGTGAGTGGGGAAACTACATCAATAGATATAGTGGACTCCTTTGAGGGTGCAAGAGAAGATAAGGGGGACTCCTTCTATCGGTAGAGGATTGGATGAAGAAAGTCCTTATGTGGATGAAGAAGCTCATACAATAATCTCCTCAACAGATGGAATGGGAGGAAATTGAGAATAAGGAGTTGGTATAATGTTGAAAATGACATGTACCTTACAAGAACATTATTGTCACTAGTCGAGGTTTCAATCCAGTTTGGTTAGATGACAGGGGTGTGATTTAGGAACGAATTATTAAATATGTGAAGGTTCTTGATTAGTTGGTCCATGTTAGGGTTATCCAAGATGAGATCTCAATTATCTAACATTTCTTGGATGATGTTTTTGAAAGTTATACAATTACCTGTCGCTATGACCTCTAACGTGATGGATAGTTTCAGTAATCATTTTCTTTATACCATGTAGGCATAGAACAAGATGCCAAGGGTAAAAACTAGTATGTGGTTTGATGGGTGGAAGAGTGATTGCTCCAGTATCTTTGAGAATTTTTTCTAACAGTGAAGAATAGGGTTCTCCTATGTGAGTATATTTCTGTTGCTCCCGCTTGAACTGAAAATCTTGAACAAGAGAAAGGTTGGAAGAAGGTTTGATTGGTTAGATGGATGAGATGGGCCGAATTTTAAAACCACTACATTGACAGATCCTTTTGCTTTAGAATAATTATTTTGTGGTTTGGAAGAAGAAGAGGTATCATTTGATTTAAATGCAACGTTCTTGTTACACAATTATATCTTCTTCTCTTCAATGACATGGATTTCAAGTTTCCAAGCCATGGTGAATGCCTCATCAAATGTACAGAAGGTTTGGACTTGGAGAGTTGGCGAGATGTGTCTAGCACAAGCTCTGGTGAACAACTCTATTAACTCAGTTTAAGGCAGTTGGAATGTGAGTTGGTTGATCAGGCTCCGCCAACGAGTGAAAAAATCTGAGATAGATTCGTCTTCATATTGGCGTGTCACATATAAGTCGGTCATTGTGACATTCTTGACAATGTTGTTAGAAAAGTGGTCTAGAAAATCCTGAGATACTTGATTAAATGAAAATATGGAGTGCTTGGGTAGAGCACTATACCAATCTAAATTCAGTCCCATCAAGGACATTGGGAATGTCTATAAGAGCAAAGCGTCATCGTGAATGATGAGATAACACACATGTTTAAAAGACCAAAAATGTTGTTTTGGGTCTTCTTTGCTATTGAATCGGTTAAATTTAGGCATTTCCCAATGCATGGGGTATGGATGAATTAGAATAGACGGGTGAATGGGCTCGTTGCAAATCTCGTTATATGTCAGAGAGTTACGTGAGCCGGAGACAAATGCTTCTAATGTTTACATCTTGTCCATCATCATTTTGATAAGATCATTTGTGGGTTGTGATGACAGAGCATCCCCTAAAGTATAAGGAGGGAGATAAGATGGATATGATGTGGACGAAACTCCAGTATTTGGTGGTGCCGAGTACAAAAAATATGATGGGGGAATATCGGATGGGATGGATGTTGTGGGCAAGTAACTTGGATAAGCAGTAGAAGAAATAAGGGGGTTGTTGGTGATAGGTGTAGATAGGTGGGGTGGACGTAAAGACTCTCGTAGCAATCGGAGGAAGAGACTGTGGGATGGAGAGGAAAAGGTTTTGGAAGAGAGTGTGAGATGTTGATACTAGTGGTGGATGAGATGCAATAGGTATATGAGAAGTAGAGGATGCAGATAGACCTATAATAAGGCTAGTTGATGAAGGAGTGGTGGGAATTGTAAGGGTGAAACACGTCGAAGGCGTGATAGATGTTGTAGGTACAACATATAACGATGATGTGGGGTCAAGCTGAGTAACCATAGGGGATGAGGTGGAAGCGGGTAATGATGTACTAGTAGTGGTTGATACAAAACTGGGTGTGATAGTAGGAATAAGTCTATGGTAATGATGTACTAGTAGTGGCTGATAGGGTTTGAAAGAGTCCTAGTTGGTTAAGATAAGTAGAGACTCAATCTTAGTTAATTAATAGGCTATGAATAAGTCCATGGTGAGGTGTCTAGGTGATGTGGCTAGGTGAGGTGTAAATTAACTTAATTAAAGTAATTAAATTAATTAATAATGTGGGGAAGAACATTAGTTCAATTATAAATAATTAAATTAATATGAATGTGGGATAAGGGGTCACGGTTAGGTGAATACGTTATGTTAATTAATTTAAAGGGGACTAAGGGGAGGGTGACCCAAATTTGGTGTCTACAAATGGCTTTTGAGGGCATCCAATTTTGTAAACTAGAGGTGCTATTGTTTCATTTTTCATAGCATATTATTATCAGATTATAGACGCCTCAACATACTTTTTATCTTTCTAACATGTTAATGGGTGCTTCATGTGTAACATTTGTCTTTTAGGTTTATTTACTACCATGGTTGTCTGTTACATTTCTTGTCATTACTTGTATGTAATTTCCCCTTTCCCTTGCCATAGGCCTAAGGGCCAGTACGGGTCCTAACCTTGGTCATGCCCAAGGGGTTACGGACGCTGTGAGCTATTGGGTATGAATATCTAGTCCAATTGTTATAATTTTCCGTTGACATGAATATAAAGTGCTTTTGAAGGGACTAGATGTTATGTTTTATCGTTGGAAGGGGCCACTTAACTCCTAGTGTTCTAATTTTGTGTTGGGGGTCACCTTTTGGACCATGGTGACTTGAAAAGGAAAAAGTAACTTTAAGTTACTTTATTAATTTGGTCTTCCTTAGGGGAAAATGTGACTTGGGATTTTTAGGGTTTCCTTGGCATGGGAAAAGTTATATAAGGAGTGGAGGGGGAAAAGATGGTCATTCATGCATACACTTATATTTCCTTTCATGTGCAACTGTAGTTTGTAAATATCCAGCTTGTGGAGTAAGATCCCACGAGAACCCTAGCTTCGGTGGTGAGAGATCAACTCCTAGCTAGTAGGGCACTCTTCGGTGGTGAGAGATCCACCCTAGTTTGTCATTTTTGGAGCTGAAATCAGGGCTGTTCTTTAGAGATATTTCCAGAGGGTTTCAATGAAGGATTTTGAAGGATTTTGGGTATTTTGGAGGAGAGATTTTAGGGGTTTTCAGGGCAGATCTACGAAAACCTCTTTAGCAAGGTTTAGCATTAGTTTGAAGGCATTTGCAATTGTTTCCAACCATCTCCTAGGGGGGGTGACTTGTTTTGGAGATTGCAGACCTGTTTTGGAGGGTTTCCACTTCCTCAAATTCTTATTTGAAGGTTGGGATATCATCTCCTATATTTATAGATAATATTTCCAAGGTTTCATAATTTTTGCATCTATATTCTGGAAGATATTAATTTTAGAAGTTTTCAGCTGTTTAGGGCACGTTGTAACTTTCTGGAAGCATTTTGTTATTCAAAAAATTCCAAAAATAGCTCTATAATATCTGTTATTATATTAGCAAGCTCCATTTAAAATTTCAAGAGATTTGAGCAAGTATTTTCAGAGTTATCCATTATTTTCTGTTCGCTACCCTAGATTTAATTTTTTGCAAAAATCAGATTTCTATTTGGCTACAATTTGTCTGTATTCTACATATTTTAAAGTAATATCCTATAAGGGATATTGCATTGTCATTGTTTGCCACTATTTTTGGGATTTTCCCTTTTTCTCATGTGCACACTTGTCTACTTTTTGGCTTATTCAGCCTTGATTGTCTCAAGACATCCTAGGTGATGTCCCATGTTTGAACCCCATTTTTTGCGATCTACATTATCTTCTTGCGTCTTAGCTTACAAATTATCTACTTGCTTGTTAGCTTATATTCTATCTTCTACATGCATGTTGGTCTTTTCCTGTACTAACAAATGTTTCCTAGCCACTTGTTTTCGCGTGCCTTAGTTTCTACTAAGTAAACTTCCTCCCCTTGCAGGGCATCAATTTCAACCCAACGGTTGGTCCTCCTTTGGGATGCATACTACTCAGTGACATTGCATGCACTATAAATGGGGGGGGGTATCATTTGGGTGAATTAGTCACCCCACACAATAGTCCATTGTCACCACACAACACAATTAAATACTAATACAACACAGTCAACAACATCATACAAGGCTCATAATCTGACTTAGGTCCTTACTATAACACAAACACCAGTGCCCATACCAGGACAATAGCACTCGCTGTCCCTAACCCTTCCTAGATTCCTGTGACCAGGGGGGTAGTTACAAAACATTCTTCAGTGCAACACAGTCTACAACACTTCACACAATGGATTTTACAGGGCATACAATCCTTAGCACACAACATACAACATTTTATTTTTCAGCAATGGGTCAAAAATGGTCAAGCCGGATCAGATTTTTACACACCATTTGCAATGGTGTTACATACATTGGGAAGCAGTTAAAGGTTGGAGGATGACACTAGACTTTTCTCCCTACACTTCTTCCAGTTTCAGTGTGAGATTGCTTGAAAAACTCATTATCGACACAATTGGTGTGAGATTGCCCAAAAAATTAGTTCTTCTACATCATCTACAAGATCCTTTCTACACCTTTTTCTCATCATGGATTAGGTGCACATGTTCCTTTTTCATTTCCAACATTTTTTACATGTTTTACTTACACACTTTTTTTTTACATATTTTGATCATATACACGCGTATTTGACTACTTGTCGGCTTCTCTTTTGTAGGTCCATCCATTATGGGAAGCGGTAGTCATCATCAACAACAACAACATCACACACATCAACATCGACATCAACACCAACAATAGGTACATCATAACATCTACACATGCGTTTGCGCACCCTAGGTTCATTTTCATAATCACTTTTTACATTTTTTCCTCCTTAGCATTCACGCTTCACATTTTTATCACTCCACACTTTGTCTAGTCCCTCGACACGTTTTCTACATCAATCTACATGGTTATCAGGTACACATCTCTATTTACTTTATGTTACCAAGGTTTCAGCTCACCAACATAAAGTGGGGGCAAATATAGACACACAATCACACACTTTAGGTAATTATCTAGTCTTGATCACATACTACTATTTATATGATTCCTAAGTAAGAAAAGTACTAATTAACCCATGTCTTTGGCCACCTTTCTTTGCTTTCTATTGCTACTTTCAGTATTGCACCCTTACTTGCTCAGTATGCCTTTTTACTCTTCAACATTTGTCTTCCTGGATACCAACGCCCAACCAGGACACTAGCACCAGGTGCCCTTGCCCCCTTTGGGCACCCATGTCCCCTTTGTACTTTACTCACACTCTTTGGGTCCTTTCTAGCCATTTGAGCATCTTATCTTTTTGGTGGTCGACATTTTTGGGGTTAGTTAGGAAATTCAAACAAGGAAATAATATAAATATAAAGTTAAGTGATCATAATAAAGGACCAAACACTAAGCATTAGGTATCACCATCTAAATTTGCATCCATCAAAGGCATCTAAGAGCTCCATTACATCCATCTAGCTCCATCACAAGGGACACATGGGTTGGTTTTCTGCATCAAACTTCATAGGAGGGAAGTTCATTCTATTCCAAGCACACATTTACTACATTTTCTACATCTAGCTACTTGCTCATTATCCAAGTGTGACATGCACAAGAGCAACCTAGGGCATGATTTCTGCACACACACAGAGAATTACATTGGGTTTGAGATGAAGTGCAATGCTCAGTTGTAAGTCCATCATTGTGGTAGCTTATAACAGTTTGACACCTCATTCAACATCTTTCTTTTTTGGGATTTGATGTTTATTTGAGGGTTTTGCAGGTGCATTCTTTATTGCAGGTTTCCAACGACCTTGACGATCTTGGTGCAACCTTGGAGCGACCAAAGGCGAATACCTGATGAAACCTCATAGGAGGTTTTTTGAGATTTGTCGCAGACCCACGAGCCCAGAAACAAGCCCAGGGCGCCCACGGGCGCCCTTATCCCTCTCTAGGTGCCCCAATCCAACTTGATTCTTCAATTTTACATTTTCCAGGGCTTTTGTGTGACAATTCTTCCTTTCTGTTTAGCTGGTCGGAGCTTTGTTCGAGTCCAAAATTTACTGCAAATCAACTAAGGCTCTCTACCCTCTCTTTAGAATTAGGCTTTTGTTATTTATTGTTTAGTGACTTGAGTGTATTTTCTGTATTTCATTATTATTCATTTACTGCTGCTATAACATCCAGATTAGGCTCATATATTTCATACTTAGCTTAATCAGAACCAAGTGAACTCCTATTAACATGTAACGATTTATGTGTCCTACATCAATATCAATATACCTTGTGAACGTATGTGTGTAAAGAGTATAAAATATATGTTATCTATCAAGCCATAACACTAAATAACACATGTAATGTAACAGTGCTAACAATGCAAGCTATATGTATAGATCATGGTTTTGTATTTTTGCAAATATGTGAATGCTTTTTTATTATTGAATGTAATTACGTGCAAAGAGAGGTGTAACGCAAGAGCTACCCAATGAGATCTTCATGAGGAGGAAAGCTAGATCCGTAAGAAATGAAAGACACGAAACTCAATAGTGTCAAAAAAAGATGCTCATATGCGAGTGGTACAAAAGTAGTAACACCGCGCCATATAAATATCAGGAGGATAACGAGGTGGACTAGATCTGTGAGAGGTAGTGTGTGATGGAGTAAACTGATGAGGAGAATTGGAAGAACAAGAGCCGTGAGAAAAATAACAAGTGCAATAGAAGACCTATTAGGTAGGCTAGAAGAACAAAATATGCTAGAGATACGATGTCAACACTAGAAGAATTATGAGGAATCCTAAGAGGGCGAGAGCCACAAGATATAACATGTGTGTTAGAAGGCCTATAAGGAGACCTAGAAGGGCTAGAACCACTAAGGATAACATGTGTGATAGGGTCCTATAAGGGGACCTAGGAGGACTAGAACCACTAGAGATAACATGTGTTCTAGAAGGCCTATTAAAAGACCTAGGAGGGCTAGAGCCATTAGAGATAACATGTGTCCTAGAAGGCCTATCAAGAGACCTCATAGTAGGATCAGGAACTATAAAATCCTAATGGGGCAGCATGGAGAGAGGATCTTCAAGGGGAATACCTCAAATTGTGACAACTTGGTGAATAAACTTGTCATATTGGTGTAAAATAGATGGTAAGAGTATATATTCCTAACATAATCACTTTATGTAATTTAATCTGATTTATTAATACATATCTTATGGTTTTTTTAGTTGTAATGTTTTACTAACGCAAAATTAATTTCCACATTTATAAAAACAAAAACACTATTTTTTAATAGTTACACTTTTTAAAATATTTTTTTTGTAATCCAGAGGGATCAATGAATACCCAACACCCTAAAGTTTCGAGGAGCGAAGATCCAACACAAAGTGAACACTAATCGATCCAACATACACCGAGTCCTCAACATATGTTGCGGGTAAAACGCGAGATTTGAACCGACGACCTCGACCACCTAAAACAACCACCTTTTTTAAATATTTAATTAATATATGATGCGCTCTAATTTCCAACGTAGAAAGGTGAAAAAAAAACATGATGAACCTTTGAATAGAACTACCTAATCCACCTTCTAAAGGCTCACATCGTAGAGAACCCTTCTTTTAAGCATCTTTTAAAAGCACTCCACTTATTAAAAATTGAGTTGAACCATTGGCCAACAACAAATAGCTGGCCCGACCTACTGGTAAATGTGAAAATACCTAGCAGAGAAAATGTTGGTTTCAACTAGAACATAATTTTCAAATGTATGAAATCCAAGGTCCAACACGTGTGGGTGGATATCTCAACCCGCAAGGCAAACAAAGATCGGAAGAAAGACAAACACGATGACGATACTTATACAAGCTATTGACTTGACCTGGTAACAGATTCAATTCCTTTTTCCTGAACATTCTGTTTCTGCACATTTCTCCAGATCATAAGTAGAATGAACGAGACTTCCCATGTTTTGGGCTGTGGATGCCCCTGCACACCCTCAACGGAAAAATCACAGATACCCACATAGCCTTCATCAGATACCAAAAACACAGATACGTACATAAGCCTTCGTCAGATACCCACATAGCATTCATCGTCTTCGCCGCCAAATTTCTTTCAGATGTTTGATGGGTTCTGCCAAATCGGATTCCTAATGGCCCTAGAAGTAAACCCATCATATATCATAATTTCCTCTTTCTATAATTAGAGAAAGATAATATGGCAGGATCCAGAAGTGCCCTAAACACGAGATGGACAAGATGGCTGTTATTTGCAGTAATCGCGGTTGGGGTGTGGAAAGTTATTTTTCTGGGCAATTTAGACGCAGGGATGCAGTCTTCTATTATGTCTACATGGAGAAATAATGTGTACGAGAAGGAACCCTCTGCTCGTAGGCAGGGCCGTGCTGGGCTTTATTTTAAAGGACTAAACAATAGCTCTGGTGCAACGGATGCATCGACAAAGCTGATGGGTTCTGCAATCGATGATATTTGTGAGGATTGGTTGGAGAAAGAGGATCGTATTAGTTATTCTCGCAATTTTAAAACAAATCCGATTTGGGTTTCTGGAGAAGAACAGGTATGGTGTCCTTAGATTGTTTTTGTCTTTTACAATGCATTCAATTTACATTTGTGTTTTTTAATACTTGGCGAATATTGGGTGGGGTTATGGGCCGCCGCGAGGCAAGGTTGGACGGCATTCTTAAGATTTTTATCGCATAGGCAACATGTAAGCCCAGAAGCCTGGGCTGCATTCTTAGATTTATTAACATGGTCAATTTTTCATAATTTTTAAGCCACAACCCTGCCGCATGTCCCTGGAATTACGGCTGGCAATTTTAAGGTGTGTTCTTAGCCCCCCTTTTTCCATTTACAAGGCATTCAGTTTACATTCAAAGCATTGCATTCTTTTTAAAGCTGTGAACTCTTGGGTGAGGTTGTGGGGTTGCCTTTAACAAGAAGAGAGGTAAGCTTGGACTAAATTCTTCAGAATCGTTAACACAGGTCATGCTCAACAATTTCGCCACATGTTGACTAGAATTATGAGTTGTCTTATTACTGTGGGTCATTTGAACCATGGTCATGTTTGCAAGAGAGTTTGCAATAGGTAGGCAACTAGTACAAATATCTAAAATATGCCGAGAGATATCAATCTCGAGGTTCTTATTGTAGATTTTTCACATACCTCATCGATTAATAACTTCATTACCTTCTCCTTCAATTTCAACACTGACTGATGATAACTGGCATCCATCTAGCTACACCAATGCGTTGGGCTCGAAATATTCATCCTGGTATAAAATGGTTCCAAACTCCATGCCAAGGTATTATGATTTTTCAATTTGACTTCTCCAAGTAGGAATGAAAAAGTTCTAAACATCAATTTTAAGGTTGAAATCTCCATGTTATGGTAAAATAAATCAAATAAAGTCAAACATGGGTGAAAGTCAAACATGTTAATTGAACAACTCACTACATTACACTCCTCCCCACCGTGGCTATTGCAGAACACGTATCGGTGTAACAATCACTGTACATTACAGCGCAACTAGTTACATCTACTATTCTATTTTGGTGGTGGGATTTGAACTTCAGTTATGCTATTACAAGTGCCCCTTGCTCCATTACCATTACACCACAATGCCTTGGACTACGTTCAAACTACGTTTCTAGAAACAAACAAAATGCTTTGGACCAAAACTTTGGATGTTGGGATTTTTTGAGTGCATATGCAAAAATATTTTCAACCATTGAATCTTTGGTGAGGTTATGTGGGTAGGTGTGGTCATGGCGAGTTTATATGGGTAAGTGTGGGCCATGTGTTGGAGCTCAAATATGGGCTGCCCTTATTACAGTAAGAGAGATTTGAACCTGGGTCATTCTCTTGCAAGTGCTTCTTATTAAAATCACACCACAAAACATCTATATCATTGATTCGTATTTTCCCAGACCAAGTACTTGCAAGTATAGGGTTTGCATCAGTAAAGCTATTTATGTGTTGAACCTGTTGGAGCTCAAATATGCACCCGTGCCTGAATCATAGACAATTCGGGATTTGAGACAAACATGGGACTATCTCCAAGTTGTGGGACTAGAATTGAGACAGGCCTCCGGAGAAGACCGACTTCCTCTACTTACTCCTATTGTTAAACTACTCCTAGGAATTGAAATATCTACCTCTACTCTAACTTTCCAAGGGACCAGGGTGAGAAGGAGATGCATAAACATAAACCTAAACTAAGAAGGCGATAGCACCAAAATAGGGTCATGAATACTCAAGCAAGAGTGAAAATGGGAGAGAACGATGATGAGGAGGGCCAAAATGAAAAGCCACAAATCAAAATCGCATTTAGAGTTCCACTTTCACGATGCACAATAGACACAAATCTCTGAAATAACACATACAACACACCTGCAAATGAATGAGAGGCAAGAGAATGCAATAAAACAATAGCTAAGGCTGAAACGAGCCACAAAACCAGATATTTTATTGCTTAAAGATCATGCACAGATCATCACAATACAAGAGGAAGATGCAAAACATTTACAAAAATGTAGCCCAAGGCATGCGACCTCTTAGAACACTTGTGCAACATGAAATGATGCCCTTGTATTCCCAAAGTATCCAACATTAAAACAAGGCATCACTTTACAATATATAGAAAATGGAAGAAGGAGAGAAGAAGAAAAGAGAGGGAAATTTGAATTCTCCTTTTCCACCCCAACCACCTTCATTTAATTTTCTGAGAAGATTTGATTATTCTGCAAAATGGTTCCCCACACCATTTGCCTTGCTGGAGAAGGAACGATGCCCATAGTGCATTTAATTCTGGTGGTTGAGCTATTTTGAATAGACCTTTTGTGTGTTTGGGGAGTTTTCCTTTACTTCGCCCACCTTCATTAAATTTATGAAATCTGATTTTGTTGCATGGAGAAGGTTAAGATTTCTTCAAATAATATCTGAGATTTGCAAAGATCAAATCATCAGATTGAAATTCATGTTCATTTTAGTAATCCGCGGAAAATTGCTGTTTTTCTTTGATATGTGGTTTTTTTTGTTTCAGTTCCACGCGGTTTTATGCTTCTGCGGCTTTATCTCACATTCCACGGTTCTACTCACTTTTCCGCTTCACCCCACGGCCTTTGATGTGGCGCGGCTTCATGTTGACTTCCGCGGACTTCCTTTCCATCTCCCCGTGGCTTTTCCATTTTCTTTGTTCTACGACTTTATGCTCGCAATGGCTTTTCAAGCTTTTTTCTTCACTCCGCGCATAACACTCAATACATCCGCGGACTTGTTTCTTTCACCCCGCAACTTTTGTTTGACTCTCCGCGGCATGCTTAAACTCTTCCTGCGGTCTTACATTCCCAGCCCGTGGCTCTTCAAGTTGTTCAATTTTTGTAAGGGTGTAAAAATAGACAACATTTTTGGTGACTCATAGGGGCCATCTACCTGCTAGATGAGATGATCGGTAGCTCTTAGCATCCATTGGGCATGGAGTCAGATTGAAATCCTTGAGTCTGATTTAGTTGCTCTGCATTTTGATTTTCTGAGGTGACTGCAACTAATCCTTGATATTTTGAACCTCCTTCCTTTTAGCAACCATCTGGAGAACATGATGAAATAGTGCACAAGAACATATCCAAGCAATAGGACTATGCAAAGCACTTAGGGAAAGAAACCTACACTACCAACAATGCAATGTGCTTAAAAGCACTTGGAGGAATTGAAATTCTACTCTACTATATACAAGATGCAAGAAATATCTTAATGAGAAGGTTTGAGATGAATCCCATTGATTGGGATTTGAAACATGTTCCCATCAAGATCAGACAACTCAAATGAATTAGCTGCCTTGCAAGCGGTGATGATATATGGTCCACTCCAAATAGCATCAAATTTGGAGTGTCTCCCTAGTTTAGCTCGATCCGCGTCCCACTTCAAAACTAGATCTCCAACCTTGAATGTTTGATTTCTAGCTTTTCTGTCAAACCATTGTTTGGTTGATGCTTGATGTTGTTCCATCCTACCATGACGGCATTTCTTGTTTTCCTTCCAGTTACACTAATTCCGCCATTCTGATTTCCCTTTGATCCGCGCCTTCAAATTCTAGCTGTTGAGCTAACTCAAACGAAGGCAACTCAAGTGATAATGGCAATATTTGCCTCTTTACCATATACCAATTTGTAGGGAGAAGTGCCGATAGCCTTCTTCGTTGTTATCCTATCCGCCCAAAGAGCATTTTTTACCTTTGTGTGCCACTGTCTTTGATTGATGTCCATTGTCCTTTTCATGATTCTGATCAGGTTCTTGTTAGTAGATTTTGCCAATCCATTACCTTGGGGGTAATAATTGGAAGAAGTTTTCAGATAAATCCCAAGTCCCAAAGCCCAACTAGAGATATTGGATCCCAGAAAAGCCTTTAGCATTATCGGAAATGATGGTCTGAGGGACGCCAAACCTTGTAACAATTTCTTCAAGAAATTTCAGGATGACTGATTCAGTGGCTTCCTTCAATGGCGCGGCCTCAGTCCACCTAGTGAAATAGTCTGTGGCTGTGAGAACCCATTTATGACCAGCACTAGATGGAGGATTGATCATACCAATGAATTCAAGACCCCATTGTGCAAATGACTGATCTGCTTGAATTGGATGAAGTGGCAGGGCTGCCAATCTTTTCTTTCCAGTGAAGAGCACACACTCTTTGCATTTCCTAACCCACCTGTGAGCATCCGTGAATAAACGTAGGCCTGAAGTAACCTGTTTTTATAATCTTCATGGCTGTAGCTTTAGCAGAGAAATGTCCACTTGAGAAACCATCATGGAACTTAGTCAGGACCTTGTCACATTGTTCACCTTCAATGCATCTTAGTAACAATCCATCAATGTTCCTTTTGAAAAGGACGCCATTAATCAATGCATAAGGAATAGATCGCAACCTCAGATGTCTTCTCTTTTCTTTATTCAAACCAAGAGGGTATGCACTAGTAGACAATTTTTTTGACATATCAACAATCCAGCTGCGATCATTGAATACATTTCTCTCATCTTGTTGCCATTCAACATCATGCGACAACTCATCATTTGAAGGCACTTCATTAATGAGGGCGGTTTCTTGAGATTCTGCAGCATCTAGAGCTAACTGCTCACAAAGTGCTCTTCCCCTTACTAATTTTGTGGCCTTAATGGTCACATCATATTCCATGATTTTAGTCACACATCCAACTCATTTCTCACTGATTTCTACTCCCCATAATGAAGTCTCTGATGCTGGAATGTGATACTAAAACCTTTACGCGGTTAGCAACAATCATACTTTTGAATTTCTTCAAGGCTCTCATGATGGCAAACACCTGTTTTTCAATGTGACTGTACTTGAGCTCATAATTCTTCAGTGTTTGACTGAAAAACGCCACAGGATGCTCCATTGCTTGATCATTCAGTTGTGTCAAAACCGCGACTATGCTCGATTTCACCCCATGAGCATAAAGAATGAAATCCTTGGTATAATCTAGATTAATCAATGTTGGGGCTTGAGCAATCTCTTGTTTTATCTTTTCAAAGTTGTCCTTCCCTTCCGCGGTCCACTTGAATGCTGCATCCTTCTTGAGCATGAAAGTAATAGGTCTTATCAAACCCGTGAAGTTAGGAATGAAGCGCCTAACAAAGTTGATTTTCCAAGGAAAGACTGTAGATCCTTCTTGTGAGCTGGCAAGGAAAGAGCCGTGATAGCTGAAATTCTTTTTGGATCAATGAAATGCCTTCTTTTGAGACAATATGCCCCAAGAGCTTTCCTCTAGGGACTGCAAAATTACATTTCTTAGGATTAAGGGACACACCAAACTCCCTGCATCTTTCAAATACTTTCTCCAGATGTTTTATGTGATCTGCACTCTACTTGGAGAAAACAATAATGTCATCAAGGTAAACCAAGATGAACTAATTGATATACCCTTTGAAGGCAATATCCATTACTCTTTGGAAGGTAGCACCCGCATTTGATAAGCCAAACTGCATCTTTTGATAAACAAAAACGTTCCCCATTTGGTGGTGAATGCTGGTTTTATATTGATCTTCTTCTTTTACTTTGATCTAGTTAAAACCAGAATAGCCATCGAGCATGGAAATACCTTGAACCTACACTATTTGCAAAATTTGTTCTATGGAGGGCAAGGGGTAATGATCCTTGAGAGAAGCCCTGTTTAAATCCTGAAAATCCACGCATAGCTTGATTTCACCATTCTTCTTCCTTATCAGGACCATATTTGCCACCCAAGTAGAATACTTGATTGGAAAAATTATTTTGGCCTCAATGAGTTTGGACAGTTCCTTTCTCATGAGGGGCTCAATCTTGGGGTTGAACTGGCCTCTGCTTCTGTCCTAATTGGCTTGATGTTGGGATCAATATCAATAGGATGTTGAACTATATTTGGATTGAATTATTTTAAATCTTCATAGTCCCATGAAAATACATCACTGAAGTTTTTGACACAAGGAAACAAAAGCTTGCCTTTCATTCTCATCACATACCTTTCCAAGTAGAAGTTCTTTTCCTGGAGCAATTAAAACTGGCTGACAATATTCCTACTTTGTCTGCCATGTTATTTTCCATTCCTTTGAACTCATCATCTGGACTGAAGATCTGCTCCAGAGTGACTAATCCCTTCGGCAACTTGTTTGTTCTTAGTTGAATAATCTGATCCCCATAGACCTCTTGCAAATCAGCTTGCATCTTCAAGGAGAACTTCTGCCTCATTTTGGATGAACTGCACAATTTGTTCATCATTGTCAAATACTTGCCAGCAGGCTTGGTTGTCTGGAATAGATGGCCTAACCACCATTTTGATATGTTGGGCATTCCCTTTGATCAAATCCTCAGCAGGTGAGAATTGAGAGCCAAGGGCCGCCATTTGGTCTGCGTCTTTGTTCAACTTTCTGGGCACAACCTGTAGGTTAATGGCATCAAAGATTTCTAGAAAATCCCAAACCTTGTGTTTATAAGCTTTCAACAACTTGTTCTTTAGTCACACATCTGTCGCAGACTTGGTGAATGACTAATTCAGTGTCTCTAAAGACTTGCAACTCCTTGATTTTCCTCTTTTCTTTAATTAACAGACCATGCACTAATGCTTCGTACTCTGTTACATTATTAGAACATGAAAATTGTAATTTTTGAGTGAAGAAGAACTTCTCATTACATGGAGAAATGAGCACAACACCTACCTCGACTCAATTTCTGCTTCTAGAACCATTAAAGAACATCCGCCATAGTCTAGAAACATTTTCCTTTTCTTGTTTGAATTTCACGGGTACCACAGTGCTACACCCTTAATCATATATCTTATATTGGATGTATATAGCTGACTTGTGGCTATCATAACTTCTTATCATTATGTATCTCTTTCATATATGTTATATTTTCATTAGTGGGTCGGCCTTGGTGTTGGCCATAGCATAGGAATAGTATATATAGGGGTTAGTAGGTAGTAGTTGATTATCATATTCAACATTTGAGTCTTATTGTCTGGTTTGGAGGTTGCCCCCTCGAAGTGGCTAAGCTATTCTTCTCACACATTGAGATCATTTATCTAAAATATTGTGTTCATTGGTGTTATATTACTGCTGATAATCATATTTATACAAGTAATTACATTACAAGTGGTATTAGAGCTTGAACTCGGTTAGCACTGCATTAAACCCTAATTGTGAAGGTTCGTCCATATCTAAAAATAGGTAGCTAATTTTTCTACAATTTTTTGTGGTTTTGAGAAATCCGTCAAGTAAGCTTCCCTCCAAATTTTAAGAATTTTTGACTTGTTTTGCAAAAGTTATAGCAGTTTTATGTTTTTTCATAATTTATTGAATTTTTAAAGTTATTTAAAATTCCATAAAGAAGATTAAAAATGAGTTTGAGTTTGTTCTTTGCGTTTTATTTGGCTGAATTCCTATTGAAATCCCAAACCCTAAATTTCAACCTTGATCCTTAAATCTTACCATTTTGGGGCATCATGGCTGGGCCTTCGACACGAGGCAAAAAGAATCCCATCATTCCAGGTAAAACACTTGATAAGGATGAGATAATCGTTGAGGAGTTAGAGTCTGAAGGGGTATCTACAAAGTCCTTAGGGTTAGGGTTTACTTTAACTATCCATAAGGTCAGCTATCTTGAGTTAGAGTTGCAAAACCTCGAGGGTAGAGTGGCTAGCAAAGAAGATGTAGAAAAGATTGGACAACGATTGGAGGATTTCATTCACCAATTTAGTTACAATATCATGGGTCATCATATCCTTCCTAATCAGCCACAACTCAGTCATACTCATATTAACTAGGGTGGATCTTTAGGTCAAAGTAATAGACAAACTAGCAAAGGTGGATATACAAACATGACCAATCCAAATACAAACACTCTCCAAGCCCGTAACATGATTCCAAAAGTGGAAATGTGTAAGTTTGATGGAAAGGATCCACTCAATTGGATTAACCAGATGGGAAATTTCTTTGATCTTCATTAGATTCCATCAGGACAAAAGGTTACCATGACATCGTGTTATCTTGAACCTGACCAATGCATTTGGTATCGATGGTTATGTGCTCAAAGGAATAAGAGTGGCCTCAATGTTACATGGCCAGTATTCACCGAAGAGTTACAATTGCACTATAGTTCTAGTGTGTGAGAGAATTAATTCAGTCAATTAGCAAAGCTCAGACAAATAAGAACAGTCAAAGATTACATCCATCAATTCCAAAACCTTTCCTTACGGGTGGAAAATATTCCTGAAGATAATTTGAATGACTTATTTCTTGGGGGTCTTAAAGAACAAATTGAGACTGAGGTGTGTATGTTTAATCCTCATAAGGTTTCAGACTCTATGATCATGGCACGTAGGGTAGAGGAAAAATTTATTTCTAGTAGGGAACAAACTGTCAGTAATATCAGAGATCGTAACACCCTTCCACCATCATTCCCTCGGCCAATAAGACTGACACCTCAACAAATTAAAGAAAAGAGAGCCAAAGGGTTATGTTTTAATTGTGAAAACAAATTTGGACTAGGACATAAGTGTGCTGAAAAGAAGTTGTTCTACATTGAGGGACCTATTGAAGAAGAAGAAAATGAAGAAGATGAAGAGGTAGAGCCAGAGGATGAATTAGAAGATCCCCAGCCAACAATATAATGCCATGTAATTTCTGGTATTAGCACTCCCCAAAATCTCAAAGCAGTTGGATTCTTAAAAAAATAGAGGGTAATAGTGTTGATTGATTCGGGAAGTACTCATAATTTCATCAATTATAAGTTGGCGGTATGCTTGAACTACTTTGTTTATCCAGCTCTAGAATGTCAAGTCATGATCACTGATGGGAAAACTATTAGTTGTTTAGGAAAATGCCATGACATTAATCTCACCATGAGAGATTACTTGCTAACTAGCAATATGTATGCCATTGTCATGGGAGGAGTAGACATTGTGTTAGGAGTTCAATGGCTTACCACCTTGGGAACCATTGAAATGAACTTCGAAGAGTTGTAGTCAGAAGGGAGGACTTTTAACCTAAAAGGACTAAGAGCAAAGTCCCCATAGATGGTAAGTTCTCATTAGATGCAAAAATTACTTAGAAAGGGTGTATAAGGGTTTGTGGCACAACTAATTTCATTGGAAGCACATCATTCCAATACATTTATACCTGCAGATATGCAAGCAGTTATAGATGAGCACTCAGTGGTATTTGGAGAAATGCCTAAGGGGTTGCCTCTGAAAAGAGACCATGACCATGCCATGCAGCTAGTACCAGGGAGTCAACCACCCAACATCAGACCTTATAGGTACCCCTATATGCAAAAGAGTGAGATTGAGAAGCTAGTTCAAGAGATGTTAGAAGCAGGACTTATTTTTCACAGTCAAAGTGCTTACTCTTCTCCTATAGTGATGGTACAGAAAAAATATGACCATTAGCACATGTGTCTAGGTTACAGGGAACTCAATAAGTACACAGTTAAAGATAAGTTTCCTATTCCTGTAATTGATGATTTGCTAGATGAGTTACATGGTGCTGTTTACTTTACAAAACTTGATCTTCATTCTGGATATCATCAGATTAGAATTAGGGATGAAGATATTCATAAAATAGCCTTTAGGACACATGAAGGACACTATGAGTTCTTGGTAATTCCTTTCAGACTAACAAATGCACCCTCTACATTTCAAATCTTGATGAATTCCATCTTTAAGCCATTTCTTTGAAAGTTTGTTTTAGTGTTCTTTGATGATATATTAACCTATAGAAAAACATGGGAGGAACACCTACATCATGTAAATAAGGTGTTGGAAACTCTTAAACAACATCAACTTTATGCAAATCCTTCTAAGTGTTCTTTTGGTGTAAAGGAGGTTGAATATTTGGGTCATATTGTCTCTTATGAAGGTGTTAAATTGGATCCTAACAAGATAAAATCCATGCTTGAATGGAAGGTTCCCAAAACCCTAACAAATCTCCGAGGATTTTTGGGGCTTACAGGAATTATGGTAGCATCGCAACACCACTCACAACTTTATTGAAGAAGTACTCTTTCCACTGGAATGAGCAAGCTACTATGGCCTTTGAGAAGTTGAAGGAGGCCATGTGCACCACTCCAGTTCTAGCCACCCCAGATTTTTCAAAAACATTCATTATTGAATGTGATGCTTCAGGGTATGGTATGGTGGCAGTACTCATGCAAGAAGGGTGATCCATTGCCTTCGAGAGCCACCAATTCAAAGGTAAGAATATCTCTAAAATTTTTTATGAGAAAGAAATGTTAGCAATACTTCATGCAGTGAAGCAATGGAGACCATATCTAATGGGATGACATTTCAAAGTAAAGATAGATCATGATAGCCTGAAATAATTCTTAGAGCAACGTTTATCATCAGAAAAACAACAATGATGGGTCTCAAAAATGTTGGGGTATGATTTTGATATAATATACAAGAAAGGGAAAGAGAATGTAGTTGCTGATGCTTTATCTTGGAAGGATGAATCTACCTAGGCATTGTTGTGTGCCATATTTGTATTACAGGAGGATTGGATAGAGGATGCAAGGTCTGAATGGAAAAATGACCCAGGTACACAAAATCTCATTCAGAATCTCCAAAAAGATCCAAACATGTCAGAAAAATTTGTATGGAAAGGAGATGTTTTATGGTATAAAGATAGATTATATATATGTAAGAATTCAATCCTTAAAAATAGGGTTCTATCTGAGCTCCATGCTTCTCCAGTAGGGGTCATTCTGGCTTCTTACAGACTTATCATCGAATCAAGCATGATTTTTTCTGGGAAGGGCTAAAAGGATATGTCCAAGAGTTTGTGGCAGAATGCATGGTTTTTTAGCAAAATAAGGGTGGAATAATTAAGTCCCCAGGTCTTTTACAACCTCTATCTATTCCTAGCCAGAGGTGGGAAGAGGTGTCCATGGAATTCATCACAGGATTGCCTAAATCAAAAGGTAAAAATGTAATCACGGTGGTGGTGGACAGACTCACCAAATATACCCATTTTTGTGCTTTATCACATCCATTTGTTGTGAGTACAATAGCAACGGCCTTCAGGGATATAATTTAGAAGCTACATGGGACACCAAAGATTATAGTAAGTGATCGAGACCCTATCTTTACTAGTAATTTTTGGACTGACTTGTTCTCATGCTTGGGCACACAACTAGCTCATAGTTCCTCTAATCATCCCCAGTCTAATGGGCAAATAGAGGGTAAACAAGTGCTTGGAGGGATATCTTCATTGTTTTACATCAGATAAGTAAGCGAGATGGGTCCAATGGTTACCGCTGACAGAATGGTGGTATAACACCTCCTTTCATACTTCATCTAAAATTTCTCCTTTCTTGGCATTATATGGGTACCATCCACCATCTATCATTTCATCTTTGAGAGTCCAACCAAAGGTTCGAGCAGTTGAAGAACATATTCAACACCAATAAGAGGTGCTTTCTAGTCTCAGGGAGAATTTGGCCATGTCACAAAACTGCATGAAGCATCAGGTAGACCAACATCACAGTGAAAGACATTTTGAAGTCGATGATTGGGTTTTTGTGTGTTTACAACCATATAAGCAAATGTCCTTAAAACAAAAGAAAAATGATAACAAGCTTTCACCTAAGTATTATGGTCTTTATCAAGTGTTACAGAAGATTGGAAATGTAGCATACAAACTAGAACTTCCTTCGACTACTCAAATTCATCTAGTCTTCCATGTATCTTGCTTAAAGAAGGTAATTGGACAGACAATATCAACCAAGAATGTGTTACCCGAGCTTGATGAAGAGGGCGGAATCATTCTGGAACTAGAATGCATCCTTCAGACATGCACTAAATGATTGAAGACAAAGGTTATCAATGAGTATTTGATCAAGTGGAAAAATCTAGACAATGAAAACGCAACTTGGGAGGATGCAAATTTCTTGCAACAACATCCAGATCTTCTCAACATTGGGGAAAATGTTGCTTAAAAGGGGAGGGGCATGCTACGCCCTTAATCATATATCTTATATTAGATGTATATAGCCAACTTGTGGCTATCATAACTTCTTATCATTATGTATCTCTTTCATATATGTTATATTTTCATTAGTGGGCCGGCCTTGGTGTTTGCCATAGCATAGGAATAATATATATAGGAGTTAGTAGGTAGTAGTTACTCATCATATTCAACATTCAAGTCTTATTTTCTTGTTTGGAGGTTGCCCCCTTGAAGTGGCTAAGCTATTCTTCTTGCACATTGAGATCATTTATATGAAATATTGTGTTCATTGGTGTAATATTGTTGCTAATAATCATATTTATACAAGTAATTACATTACACACAGATTCTTCCTGGAGAATGAAATAAGTTCCTAGACCAATCTCAAAAGTTTTGAGCTCTTCATCATAAGGATAAAACTTGTGTCTCTCTCGGCCCACTCATCTAACAACAAATCAGGCATGGAAGGAGGTATAACCTATTTCTCAGGAGTTGAGTCTTTTTCATGTCCTTCTTGTATTAATTTGATTGGATAGGAGAAGGGTCTTATGGCTAAATATGGTAAGAAAAGATGGGCTCAACTTGTATTGTAAATCAGGTCCCATATTTGGTTTTTAAAAGCATGTGAGTATAATATGAAGATAGATAGCCGCCTACTTTAGCAGTGAAGTCTCTAGACAAACAAATGGAAAACATGGGAAGAAGGTCCATGACTGAAATATCATGGGTTATGGCGAGGCTTGGGTAGGCATGAAGTGTCAATTGAAGGTATTTTATTATGCCCAGGACATTCACAATTGACCCATCAATTTGTAAAAGTCCCCTAGACACAGGATTGTATTTGAGACCAAGGATATCAACAATTTTCTTGGGCATTATAGAGGTACTAGCCCCTGAATCAATCATACAATTATGAACTAGGTATTTAACCATAATTATCGACATGTAAAAGGGTGGGGTTTTGATAGTTTTACTTGATCATCCCTTTCTTGAAAAACATAAACCATGACATGAGTCTTTTGCATTACTGGATCCATCGGAGGTAATTGCTTGAGGGCTTCACACAGGAGATCACGTTGTGATGGAATAACAAGTGCATGCCACATTGAGACGTTGACATTGGTATTTTTCATTTACTCAACAATATTAAATGGAAGACTCATGGATTTCTTCATATGTGACATGTTACCTTCTCTTCTCTGTTGTGGCAACATTTGACTTGATGGCTTTGGTTGAACAACAACCTCTTTATCCGCAACTTTACCAAGAAGCTTAGGTGGCTTACTTTTGTTCACCGTGACTTCCATTTCCTTTCCCATGACATTAGAGTGATCTGTGAAAGGTGAAATTTGTGATTCCAACATCCTTTTCTTGTATTGCGTGTTATCAGCAACACTGAATGATGTTTTGTTAGAACTTCCTACCACTTGGTTAACTACATAGAAGTATTTAACTCCAAAGAACTTTAAGTTAGTCTCATTGTTGGTCTCTTGAATTGCTTCCACATTTAGATTTGGTGACTCTACCAGCAGTTCCTGTCGATTGGAAGGGCCTTGAACCATGTATGCTTGAACATTTCCCTTTCACAACCAAGTTGGTTATGTAACATATTACATGGAAAACACCACTCTATTTCTTGTGCCATATTATTTTACACATGAACTAAATCCTGACTTGAATTGGGAGGAGGAAGTGCTTGTGGAGGAGGGATTATTGCCAATGGAATAGGAACACTTTGAGCCTACCATCTATTATTCTACAAGTTCTGTGCATATTTTTGATTAGGATGCTGATTTCTCCAAGGTTGATACCCCTGATTAGAAGGTTCCCCTTGATTTTGATAATTCTTATAAGATTGGGATTATTGTTTCTCTAGGGATATGATTTTTTTTTCAATTTTCTAATAAAATCCTTCATCTCTTCATCCTATTTTTGTTGAGGATTTTGTAAGGTGGAAGCAACAGGTTGTAGATTTGGCTTAGGGATAGAAGAAATAGAAGTTTGAGCAGCTTTAGGTAGTTTAGGTTAAAATGGCATGGGTGGTTTAGGAGCTAATTTCCCAGCTTGTATTAAGCTATTCTCAGATATGATTACAATTCCATAATTAGTTGGTAGAGTTGTTCCTCCCATAGATTGTATCATAAAAAATATATCAGAGTTAAGAGCTTTTAAAAAGTAAAGAAAGGCACCTTCTGCTGCAAGTCTCACAAGAGCTGGAATCATGTCCCAAGTTCTCTGGAATCTGAAGTTGAAATTTACCATTTGCTCATTAGGTGCTCTCTTGATTGTAGTTAACTGCTCTAGAAGAGATAGGTTATATGCTCTTTCTCCAAACTAGCCACAAAGGGATGTGCACAATCGATCCTAGTTTTGAATTGTTCCCACCCTTAAGCTTCTGAACCATTGTAAAGATTTTCCTTTAAGTGATGAAGCAAAAAGTTTGACTACCACATCCATCTCAGAAATCTCATGGATAACACATACATTTACAATATCTTGAATGTGGTCAAATGGAGTGGTGTGATTTTATCCAGTAAAATATGAGATATTCTTCAAAGCTGCTACGGGAATAGGATTTTGGGCATTTAAGGAAAACATACCACTGCTTATGAAGTTTACAAATGGATTCTAAGGTGGTTTCTGCTATGGATGAGCCATTCTAATTGGTCTGAGAACTCTTGTTGAGTGCAAGAAAGGTTGACTAGGTAGAGGTGTTAAAAGAGTTTGGTTTGGAGGAGATGAATATCTTTGAATCTGTCTTCCTCTTATGCCTCTTCCTGGAGATAACTGCAAATACTCAAATATGCCTTCTTATCTTATTCTCAACCATGTTTGGATCCTTCTCATGAATCAGGGACACTTGAATCACCAGTAATACCAAAACCAGTTGATATTTTGAATGGAGTCACCAGATGTGTTACTGCAAAGCCTACAAAGGCTATAGTCTCACCAAGCTACACATCAAAACTTGATAAAACTGGAAATATTAATTTCAATTATCACATTGGGAATGCCAAAACTGTTGGAGCTCAAATATGCACCCGTGCCTGAATCATAGACGATTCAGGGTTTGAGACAACATGGGACTATCTTCAAGTTGTGGGACTTGAACTGAGACAGACCTCCAGAGAAGTCTGACTTCCTCTACTTACTCCTAATGCTAAATTACTCCTAGGAATTAAAATGCAACTATCTAAGTCTACTCTAACATTCCAAGGGACCAGGGTGAGAAGGAGATGCATAAAACATAAACCTATTCTAAAAGAGGTGTTAACACTAAAAGTAAGGGGATGAATACTTTAGAAAGATAACAAATGGAAGAAACGATGATGAAGAGGGCCAAAACGAAAGCCACAAATCAAAATCACGTTCAGGGCTCCACTTCCATGATGCACAATGAACACAAGCTCTGAACTGACGCATACAATGCACATGCGAATGAATGAGAGGAAAGAGAATGCAATAAAACAATAGCTAATGTAGAAATGAGCCACAAAACTAGAATGTTGCAGGAATAGGCATAGAGACATCGCGCATGGAAATATTAGGTGCCCCCAAGGATGTAGGCATTATAGATGCAGGAATAGTATATGTTTCTATATAAGATATTAGATCTCTTGTAGCATATAAAATATATTATATCAATATTAACAGGATTCTCTTGTAAGAAATGCATAATATAATGTGCCTAATCTTTAGGAAGGTCACGAGAATGATTTTCAGAGTTATTATTTGAGCATTCACCTTGGACATGATAAAATTTTAAAAGTAAAAACAAAATTGGAAAATATATAAATAGTAGAATAAGACTGAGCATTAAGAACCATGTTTGTATGATTAGAAAAGGGTGAGAAAAGGGGTTACCTTTGTAACACCAAATATGAGCATGTAGACCCACGAGTGTAACTTGAATATCATAAAACACTGGAGGAAATGACACGATGATGTAGGGTAGAAAGATAAATACAAAACCAATATCAAAGATGAGGAGCATAAACAATCCATATGGCAACTAGGGTTGATGCAGAGATCAAGGCATGAGTCCGGTTCATCAAATGTTTTACACACGTAATAAATTTTATATAGATTAGTGAGTTAAGTACACTAAAAGTATGTAAATGGGAGATATAATATGTTATTTGGATTAATTAACTTCCAACATCAATTATGTAATATCAAAATAATTCATTGATTCTTGCAACTAATGTGTACGATATGGTATAAGCTCAAAAACACAAGGGAATTAGTGCACTTATTTGAGTACACATGGATTTGGGATGTTCTAGGTGTACAAACTACTAAAAATATGATATCTAAACTTGAAATTTCTTCATTTCTAGAATTATAGCTAGAAAGTGACCTAGTGCAAAACTGTACAAATCTGTCAAGACCGTTCGTACAATCTTGCACCTATTATAGGGTTTTGGAAATGATCTGAATATTACTCTGTAAATTCATGAGATTGTCACCTTCCTGGAAATATATTTCATTTTCAAACCCTAATTTCACCTCATTATGTGAGACCCTTTGAACATTATGAGTAAGGTCTCAAACTCTAGCCATGGGTAAGAGACACTACAAACTAAACATTAGCTGGGTTAAAGTACAATCCTTACACTGGTGATGTTGGCACTACTCTAAAGAGGCCTCACACTACATGTCATTCTCCACCTAGTATGTGATATATGAATGAATGTAACTAGATTGGAACCTATATGAAAGTGATTAGATATGAGTTTGGCACTTGTTAATACTTAAAATGGGAATGTTTGAGTGTTTGCAAATGAGAGAAGTTGATTCATTGGCCTATTACAATGCTTGAGACCTCAGGTGATTGTTTCCCTGATATGTTTAGAGGAGATTCGGTGAGATTTAGGGAGCCTTGGGTGAATTTAGTGCTAGTATTCACAACAAGAGTTGATGAGAATTCCAGGTTAGCAAATGAGGTGTGCTTAACTTGTTTATATAGGGTTCCAAAGATAATTTATCATAAAATGGTTGAAACCGAGGGATTAAATGATCTTGAAAAGAATGTTAAATTAAAATAAAAGATAGAGGATATCTTAGTCAAAAACCATACAAGTCATCCATGACCGGATTCACAAGCTGACCAAATGGGACATTTTTGAATAGGGATGAAAAACATGAAAACTAAAGGTTGCATCTTGTCAGGTGGAGTTTTTCTATGCAATGTATGTATTTAACTCTCAAAATATGTCGACATAATAGTGTGTATGAATAAACAAGTTAGACAAGAGACCATTGGATGTACTAAGCGAGGATAAAAAAAGTGTGTTTATCTTAGCAAGAGTGCATTGTAAAAACCAACAATGTCAAAGGGTAATTTGCCAAATTTGAGAGTCTACACCTGGTAAACCTTAATAGAGAATGCACTAAAAAAAATGGGTCTTTTGGGATCAATATGGGATTTTTAGAGAATGACATGTCACAAATCCAAAGTAGAGTTTAGATATTTTAATTTCCAACATTGGTTAAGGGTATCTAATTGAATATGTTGAGGATTAAGAAGTTGATAACTAATATTGAGTATGCACATCCAAAAATGAGTAACAATAGGCCAATACTAGTCCCTCCACCAAGGGGATCTTTAGAGGATGCTCTAGTACCCATAATTTAATATTCTGGCACTTGGAAATAACATTTTTCCATTTACTAGACATTATCCCATTTATCTATTCTACACTAACTCCACTACAACATGAATTGTTCTTGATCTTAACACCTCAAGGATCAATTCACCTTATACAAACCACATACTAAAACTCTCTACAAAACATCTATTGTATCATATTTGGTTCTAGCTTAGACACAAATGAGTTCGTGGGCCTAAGATATGTTTGGCTGATGAATCTATCCCTAGGCCAACAAACCTACCCTTTGTAATTGTAATGATCATATTTTTAAATGCACAAGTCACCTTAGTTGGCTTAGGGTTGGTTGAGTGAGAAATCATTCATATTAGGCACCTATATAAAAACATACATGGGAGATCCTTGATGCCTTAGGTGGATTTGTGAGCCTATAAAAATCTCAAGTGGGGGTATTTTCAATTCTATTTAGGACCCATAAGTTTTTTTAGCTCTCACTTGTTGGAAACTACTCTTGCAACTCAGCTTACCGATGCACCACTCTAGGAAAAAGGGAGGGTACATGTTAAAATTTATTAAGAAATAATTTTAAGGCCTTAAAAATGTTCTAATTGGACTCACTATCCCTTTTCCATGTAAATTCATATATTGGACAACCAAAATCCATCAAGTTTTGATCCCGGGGCGAAGAAAGCAAATTCTAGAAGTTTGTTAAGGGTTCAAATCATGCTCTGGAGCAACACTTAAGTGCTTGAGCACAATTTTGTAGTCATCTTGCACAATTTGTGCAAATTTTAGGTGTAATTTCACCTCAAAAGTGTGCCTCACTCTCATTGGTCCAATTTTCCAACTCAAAAACATAACATGAAGGCTTAAAAAGTGCACTTTTATGACTAATTGCTTTAGGTGATGATGGGTCCCATATTTTCCTCCAAGAAAAAATTATAAACCCTCTTGCACCTTGGGCACAATTTTGAGGTGCAATTTCACCTCAAAAGTGTGTCATGCTCTGATTGGTCAAAATTTTTCATGTGCATACACACCAATTTAGTTGAAACATGAAAAAGGTGTTTAGTGTGTGATGTGTATGCATGTTTTTCATCCATCCAAGCTCCATGGTGGCCCTCAACCTCCACCATGCACCTTGGGTGCACATATGAGGTTAAAATACACCAAAAAAGGGTGCCCCAGTATAATGTGACACCCAATCTCCAATACCTCCATCCTTCCATTTCACCATGTGCTTCCTCCACTCCAACTTCCACCATATAAGTGCATCCAATATTTCCTCCACAACTCATAATTACATAAAAAAAATTAAAAAATCAAACTAAAATCATTTGAAGCAATTATATACCATTTTGAAGCTAGTTTGTTCCTCCCAAGAGAAAGAAATTTCCTTTGATGCCCTAGCTATCTCAATGTTGTTTCCTTCATATCTCATGACCCATTGCTCCATTTGCCACCAAATTTGAACTAGAAGTTACTTGTGTGGACACATTCAAGATTATATACTTCTCATACCCTATGAAAGCAACGTTAAAAATTGTTGATGACTAATTTTTTTGACAAACTTGGCCTCGACACTCCAAAAAAATCTAGACTTGCAAGCTAGATTTCTCTCAAACCTCACAAAGGAATCATTTGAAACTTGGAGGAATCATTATTATAATAAAATGCATTGTTTTGAACCATAATTCATGATATAAAGTGTAAGAAATCAAAATATATAAGAAAAAATTTCCTACATCTCTAAAACCCCTTTAACACCTTACACCCTTGAAAAATTGATCCGACTTGTTCTCTCAAATCCTGAGAGAGAATCCATTAAAATTTGGAGCATCAATTCCTCTCCCCAAGAGATTAAAAACGAGTCCAAGATAAGATATAAAAAACAAAGATTGCTCATGGAATAATCATTTGAAGTTTTTCCCATTTTCTCTCTTCTGTAATTTATCAAGCATTTCCCATGGCCAGATCCCATTTTCCAATTTCCCGTTGATTAGAATGAGGTAATCTCACTAAATTTGGAGCAATTGTTTTTCTTAGCATTATATTTCAAAAGAGTCAAGTAGTGTCAAATTTATATTTTATTTTCTTGAATTTTTGCTAGATTATAGAATCAACAACCCGTAGCACCAAATTGCACTCAAACCTATGGGTTTTTAGAAAAGGTTACAAAATCCAATTTCCTTTAATCGAGATCATTCCTATCACTTTATAAGTCTATTGGGATCATAACAATTTAAGATGAAGCTTCATAACTCTAGATACATGCCCATTTCTTTTTCAAGTAGAGCATGTGAATTTTGATGATTTGAAGTAAAAGGTGGAAGAAGGAAAACTCATTTGTGGACCTGAGTCAACGCATGTAGGAGGTTTCTTGATCGCAAAAAATTCAATTGGATTGTTTGAAGGATTTCACAATGGAAAACTTGATTGTGAGAATTGCCATGTCTCTGTCAGGGATTCTCTTAAAGTGAAATTGCCAAATTTAGAAGTCTCTGTAAATATCCATCTGTTACTATGTGGTGATCACCTTTCAAGGGCTTTCCTTATGTGAGTAAGGAAGAATAATTTATGGTTTTGGGTATTATAAGTTGAATTGTTACTCAGACAAAAGGGAAGCTCTCCCAGTTCCCAATTTTGGTCTTAAAGTGTATTTTGATCCCGAAGGACATTTTACTTCATCTCATATAGAGTGCTTGATCATAAAGTCAATGACATTGTATTCAGTACCTCTCTCATTACTCCACCACAATGTTGGAAGGATCCGGTCTTGTATCTCATTGGTTATCAATATGCTCAAGATGAAAGGATCATCATGGTCAGATTGTGTAGGCAATTGTTTCATTTTACATAACAAGTACATCAAGTTCATCTCATGTGGATGGTTGATCAAAGAGGCATGACACTGTTTCATGGATTGGGAAGATTGTTTCAAGTGAATGAGGGAATTATTCCTTTGTATTAGAGGTATTTTAATCAAGTGTTCCTCACTTCTTCTCTTAATGTATCCAATGAAGTATAATTATTGATTATTAAAGAGGAGATTTATTTTAGTTCAAAAAGCATCAGAGTTCTTCATCACTGAAGCATCACCGCAAAGGTCATTAGAATCATGAGTGTATTTTCTTCATGATTGGGGATTCTTCATCCTTCATCATTCAAGCTTAGAGATTCACCTATCTCTCTTTTCCCCTATCTTTCTTCTCTCTTTCTCTCTCTAGAATTCTATTTCTTTTGTTGAGAAGAAATGTTGTTAAAAATGACTTAAGTCTCTTAAAGTTCTATTTATTCATTGAGGATTGAACTTTAAGTTGAAAAGTCACATGGGAATGTAAAGAGGCACATTATAAATCTATATATTATAATGCTCTCTCTATTCCAAAATATCATTTTTTGCTCCTCTATAACAAACTGTGTTTCTTATATTTCTTGTTTAATGTATTCCTCTCCATCTCAACTACTACTCCAATAGAGCATTGTAATCCTGCACAACCATGGAAAGATTATATATTTTTATGAATATAATGAATTTAAATTCTGTGTTAATTGTTTTATTTTTCTTTCTTTGCATATTGACGTCTTCTCTTTGATAACTTGGAAATACTTTGGTTTTATGTCAATAAACTCAACATGTTATTTATTAAGTAAAACCCCCTTCTCACTTTCTCCCCTCTCTCCATACACTCATAATTCCTCCCTTGTACATCCTATAAGAACTTTGCCATGAGTTTAGTGGAGTATTACTATTGGATCCTCTATTGAAAGACCATCCCCGATGGTTACAATAGTGTACATATTTCCTTGTTTTCAATAAATGGAGCTGCCCCATTCTTGAGCAGAGGGACTTAGTTCCAGAGTGTTGGTGAAATCTCCTAATTTTCTCTTGCGAAAAATTATTTTGCTAACACTGGAGTAAGAACAGGCCTACAAAATAAAATAAGTGTAGTCAATGCTCATGATAAATGAAATTGAACTTTAATTTAGTAAACGTCAAAATAGCAATGCATGTTGAAAAAACAAGTGAATCAAGGGTAGAATGCACATGTTTGTCATGAGAGAAGAGATATAATTGTTCCTATATATTTGTTGCCTTGGAGGTGTTTGGATTAGTACTAAGGATTTTTACATCGTGTCGCCAAACTTCAAATTTGAGCATCCTACCTCTAAACTTCGAATTTGAGCATCTTATCGCTAAACTTAAGATTTGAGCATCTTGTCGCTAAACTTCAGATTTGGGCATCCTACCACCAAGGGAGGAGTATTGGAAGAGCATATAGATTTTTTATCCAACCCTTAACGCTTCCCCATGGATAAGTGCCACTGTAGATGGTCACAAAATCAATAGAAAATGGTCACCGAGCCATATGAAGTAATTAGTTTTATTGTGAAAAGTGTGTAACATGTCATTGACAATAACTTATAATTGAGATTGTGTTGCTGGAATTAGAAAAAAATGTCACTAAGAACCTAATAATTATGTAATGTCACTATTTTTATCTCAAAGATAGGAGCACCCAAGTGGGACACTAGCGCCCACTAGTCCTCTCTTTGCTGGGAATTTCTATCCTGGACTGAGTTTAGGCCCAATTTTAATTCTGAACCTACTTCTTCACTTTTTTTTTACCTTTATTTTTATGTGTATCTTTCTGTATTTGGTATGTGAAATGTTAAGAGGGTGAAATAGTCACATGATTATTTCCCTCACTTGTTTGGGATGCGTGAGATGGACAAAGGCGAGCATGACCCAAACGAGGAAATCTAAAATTGATGTTTACATCTGATTTAGGAATCCTGCAGGGGAATAAGGAATACACATGGTAAAAACCATGGTGTATGAAAATAATGGGAAAAGGAGAGCCAAAATTGTTAGTCACAAACAAGTATACATGGTGTAATAGAAATAAGTCACAAGACACAGTAACAGTGCAAAAGACACAATAAGTAGCTAGTTGAATACATGGGACACTATATGGATGAAATATGACATGGAAACTTCAACTACACTCAACCCCCCGAGGTCGTGCCAGAGCAGCCGATGTTGAATGTGTGTGGCTAACTATAGGAGGATCAATGACTAAGATCAGGTAGTGTGATCTCCTGGTAGCTGAGTTGACAAAGGGGAGATTTATAGGCTATGAACGACTAACGTAAATTCCCCATGGTTTGTTTGCCTAACTTGGATATAAGTGTTGATCTAGTTTGAAGTGTCCCAAATTAACTAAGATGAAGCTAACAATCTATGCTACTGCTAAAAGGAAACTATTCTAAACAAATCACAAACAACAAGTTGCTTCTATTCTAAATAATTAAAATATTTCTACACTAAAACTAAACAAATGAGATAACCCGGTGTGGTTATTCACTCGTGCTGAGTGTATTGAAACTAAACTAACTTAAAACAATAAATTTTCCAAATGATCTATGATGTGTAGACAACCTCCTACAGATATTCTCTCCTTTAGATCCATAGGGATGGGAAGAAGAGGATCTATCACTGGGAACTGCTATGAAAGATTCAAACCCTCTTTGAAATCAACTAATTACTTACAATGAAAGGAAATCGATTTCTACTCTATTTGATATGATGTAACAATGATAAATTACAGGAATGAAGGAAATCAAACAACAAATCCAACCTGGAATTCATGGAATAGAGGTAAATCCAGCAGTGTGATGACTTGTCCCCTCAGTTTATCCTTTCTTTCTCTGTGTGTTCATATGAGTCCAAGGAATTTGGGAATGCAAAGGAAATAGTAGGAGAAGGCGCTTCAGAAATGGCAGAATGAAAGCAATTTGGTTGCAATGCAAGTGGAAGAGGGATAACTCAAGTGAATAGAGCTTGGCTATGCAATTTCTAGCAGGATTGTGGCAACAATACTATGCAAAATACACAAAATTCTGAGGCCATTTACTTGAATACAAGCATGAAATATATAGTGAATTGGCTAGAATGTACCTTCATGCATAAGGAAAATTTGAAGTGCCAAATCATTGGGTAAAGAGACAGTTCAAGCTAATTAAATCTATTTAAAAATAGAGGAGGGAAGGAATAAGAAGTAATCAAGAATATTTTTAGGCAATTTGGTTCACAAACGTGCCCTAGAAGTCAAGTTAAGTGAAATCACGCGTGTTAAAATCACGCATGGAGAATTATGGAAAAAGTTTACAGGACTGCTGCCTTGCGCAGGGCGATGGTCCTGGCACTAAAGGCCAAAATATGCACATAATGAAGCGAGAAGCTGGAAGAAAGTGTGGAAAAGCTAATTAAGGATGTCTAGGCTACAAATATACATTGCGAATGGGTTTAGGAACTCGAACACCTTCTAAAAGGACATTAATCATCATTGGAGACTTTTGTAACCATTTTCCGACAATGTAGCACATGTAATTTTGGGTGCGTACAGATACCATTTGATGCTCTTGAAATAGCCTTTGGATGCAACCTTAGGTGACAGGTAATATAATTTTAGTGCTTAGTCCTTTATTATAATCACATAAATTTGTATTTATATGATTCCCTTATTTGAATTTCGTAATTAAACACTAAAAAGCCAACTAGTAAGAAATAAAGATGCCAAATGGCTAGAAAAAACCCAAAATATGTGAGCAAGATACAAAGGGGTCAAGGGCACCCAAAGGGGATGGGGATGCCTTGGCACTGGCATCCTTTCTGGGAGATGGTGTCCTGACTCAGAAAAATTAAGGTATCGAAAGTCAGATTGGGCAAGAAGTTGTGAAAGACCAAAGAGGAAACCAGAAAGCAAGTAAAGAGTCCAAAAATAATGGTAAATTAGTACCTTTCTCGCTTAGGAACCATATGAATAGTGGTATATAATCAAGACTTAGAAATATACCCAAAGTGCGTGATTTAGTGTCTACACACTTTTAATAAGACTTAGCTATCCTTCTAGATATGTTTTGATTCTAATTGGATTTAGAAATAGTTTTGAATTTTCATTTAAATTCCTTCTAAAGTGAAAATATTTATTGACAAAGAATATTTACGCTGAATGCATTCACAGTTCGGTTGAGGCTTTTCCCCCCTGACAACAGACACGGATGTGGATTGTGTATATTAGCATCCAAACATCGATGACATAATAATAATTTAATTTGATGTGTCGGAAGGGATTTTCCTAAAGTTACTCTATGTTACCATTCATCTCCTCCATGATTAGTATAGGGCTCTAGGAAACACCGACCATTTGATTGAGATCGTACGACTTGTGTTCACCGCGCCAGAAATGTCGATTCACTGGATGAGAGCTAGGATTGTCTGTCTGGCTTATCGGGTTGTTTTTCATCTTCCTTTTGGGGATTCTTGCGGCAATCACTCTATCATTGGGTAGGGCAGGTTCTAGGGGATCGTAAGGGCTTAGAAGGTTGAATTCATAGTTAAGAAGGGCCCATGTTTTGGTTTTCTTAGGGAAATGATCCAGTAAAATTGATACATAAGACCTTGCTTCCAGGCAAGACTCAAACTTAGTGAAAGCTCTGTGGGAATCTTCCTTCCATATTACCTCCATTACATTTCTTACGATTTGTTTTGACCAATATTTTATGTTTTTATTTTATTTTCCCCACCACTTCAAGTAAGCATTGCTCGGTCCCAACCAATGTAGATTTTTTAAAATAGATATCAACATAAATTATAATATTATATAGATATGAGCAATTTTTTAAAGATATTTTTTATATATGGTATATTATAATTGATAAGTGTATGTATATTTAAATTGGAACCTTCTTTAATTTAAGTAATTATGATTACAAGAAATCCATTAATTGTAACGAGAAGTAATTTATGTAAAATTTTCTCCATATCAAAAAAGGATGAGAGTAATATTAATGTCCCAAATAAAAATAAATTTGATATAATAAATAATCCACAATTCTTAATAATAAATCTAAAAAATTCAATAATTATTATTCAATATAATGATGTACATGTTTATCCTTTAATCAAAAACTATATATTTAAACAATTTAAAAAAATAAAATAAAAATAACATTATATAAATATTTGTTTTTTACATCGCAAAGTTTTGTCTCAGTTAGATTGCTCGACCTCTCTTTGACATGCATTGTAAAATAAGCAGATGTGGTTAGTAGCTACACAGGGACATCAATGAAATAAATCCTCACTATTCACGTGAGTAGTCAAACAGTTGGCCATGGAGTCTTTGTCCTTTGTGGGCGAATAAAACGATGGCTGGGTCGATGACCACCATTCTATATCGAATGGTTCACTGTTACATAACAAAATTTTGTGAAACTCCTTCTCCAATTGGACCATGGACATCTTCATAAGACACTACATGTGGATCAACTCCATGGAGCTGCTACCCTCGACAAACAAATGTTCCATGGGTTGACGGAGAATGTTGATTGTGTTTTTGTGCATTCGAGCTTCTTCATGACTACTCTAGAAGATCATGCTTTGTGTTGCGTCTGTATACCATTTGCAAATGAATGTCTCTTATGTTATAACATCATCCTCCAGATTATTCCTTCGTAATCGAAAATCAAAGTCGAGGATAATTTCGAGCTTGCTTCTGGATATGTTGATGGAGGTGGTCGAGGATTTCACAATATGATGTGAAGGGGCTATAAATTTTTCTTCACCCCCTTCTTCAACATGTTGCTCAAATCCTTGACGGGAAGGTTTGTAAGGGAAACTTGAGAATCCCTCATAATATAAAGGTAATTTAATGCGCACGCAAAGAAACTCATTAATATAAATAAGGGAGTATACTTTGTCTAAAATAAAAATTCGTCTTGGCATTATCCACGATGAAACCTCATTGGACGTTGCCAGCTCTGATTTTTCTCTCCTCCGCCAAAAATCATCTTTTCCCTTAGTAGATAGATCGTTGTTTTGGGTACTTATTTAGATATGTATTTTGGGATTAAGACATAGAAAGGGATGAGGGAAGAGATCGTTTCATTTAACATGTTTTTTCCATTGTGGTTTTTGAAATCAAGATTTTGATCAACTACTCTTACTTTTAAATTCATTCTGAAGTTTTATGAAAATTTAGAGATGACCATTTCCCCACAACGTAGTTAGTATAATTTAATTTTGATTATGCCGAAAGATGTAATAGTATCCCATTTGCAAATGAATATCTCTACTGTTATAAATTCATCCTCCAAATTATTCCTTGTAATTGAATGTCAAAGTCAAGGAGAATTCTGAGCTTGCTTCTGGACATGTCGAACGAGGTGGCTGAGGATTTCACAATATGATGTGAAGGGGCTATAACTTTGTCTTCACCCCCTTCTTCAACATGCTTCTCAAATCCTTGACGGGAAGGCTCATAATGGAAACTTGAAAATACCTCGTAATATAAAGGAAATTTAATGCACATGCAAAGAAAATCATTAATATAAAGAATGTAATTGATTTTGTCAACAACGAAAATTCATCTTAGCATTATTTGTGATGAAACCTTGTTGGACATTGCCAGCTCTGATTTTGCTCTCCTTCGAAAAAATTCATATTTTTCCTCAACAGATAGACTGTTGTTTTGCATACTTATTTAGATATGTATTTTTGGATTAAAACATAGAAAGGGATGAAGGAAAAGATAATTGCATTTAATAGTTTTTTGTATTGTGGTTTCTAAAATCAGGATTTCAAGCAACTTGTTGGCTAGATTTTCTGCACAGCTGAAAACCTAGGCAGTCATGAGATAAATATCCCTCATTTACCGGTGAGGCTCCCGTGTAAGATTTTGTCAATTATATTTTCTAATATCTATCTGTTGGTTTTAATTTAACCGTGTAGCTCATGCACCACAACTAGGCAATTTTGTAGCAAATAAGCAGCTGTTAAGAAATATGCGCGGAAGAGGGAAATAATTGAGTACGGGAAGAAAGGAAAGAAGATGTGTAATCTAACCAATATTTCACATAGTTGATCTCATGCATATAGATAAACAAATAGATATTGAAATATAGAATTTAAAGAAAAGGAAAGTTTCAGATTCAGATATGAGATAACACAAAGTTTATGCAAAGATCTAAAAATAAATAAGAAACAAAATGCACCGTTGACGCAAAGTTCTCCGGAAATCTTCCTCCTTTCAATTCCTTAGCTTTCAGAAAGATATCAAGGGTTTCAGCTCAAAGGCTGGAACATAAGAATGCTAATTACAAATTCTCCTTTTTTAACCCATAGGTTTTTCCTCGATTTATAGTGTATAGAGGGCAATTATAAATATGAAGTTTTTAATGAATTCCTACATGCGGAAGCTATGAAAAAGGTAAGCAACTAGGAATCTTCCTCCTGGAATTCCTCTTTGCATGACATGCATACTTTTATAACTGAAAATAGAACCTCTCTATTTTTACATGTCTACCACATATTTCCAAGTAATTGACCTCTTCTAGTAACTTGAAGTAACAAATTTTTAAAACCAATCTCTTAAGTTTTATAATTTAATTGATTACTCAATTACTTTTGTTGAAGAAAATAAGAGAAAGAAGAAGAATGAGGAGAAGAAATTAGAAGAAATATTCAACACTCTCAGTCTTATCCTTCCTCCATACTCTGCATGTTTGATCCAATATGCATTGTACTTCTAATTCATCTATTTTAGCAATGAATGATTTGAATGATATCTCTACCGTGGATCTAAGATACTCCCATTGTGGTGTTGAATTCTTTCCTTTGATTCTCACCAAATTGGATCTAGAAGCAGCTGACTGTGATTTTGCCTATGGGTGCTACCTCTGACTTGTCTTCCCCTTTTTCTCCTTGAAGCTTTAACAATTCTTCTCTAGTATATGCACCAGTGCAATGCTTGCCGTAAAATTCAAACAAAACTCATAATCTTTTATTTTTAATTGTATATTGAGCAATTTTAAATTTTGAAAAGCACTATGGGTGAAGGCAAATACAAGCAAATTCAATGATGACTTCAACTGGAAGATTGGGAGCACATGCACAAGCTCTTGAAAGGAATTTTCCCATGCAATGACTTCCACATGGGCTGCATTAGAAACAAGAGGATGAATTTTTGCTAGAATCCTTTGCAATTATGAGAGCTGGATCTATTTCTTCTTCTGATTCTAAAGATATATTTGATGTATCAGACATTAAATTTTACTTTCTTCACCAATATGAGCACCTGTGATGAATACCTGGGCACTTATACCAACATGCAAATGCTCTGAATAATAAAAAAAAGCCTTTCTAACGCTAGGGTCACCAAAATTGGATTCTTCCCAGCAGTGGAATTTCTTTTAATGCAAAATCCTCCTTCCTTTGGCGCCAAAATCCTTCTGGGCTGCAAGCTCCCATAAAAAAGAATTAATTGTTTGTCCCTTATGGCGTCCCATGTTATATATAGCTATGTGCATGCTATTTTTAATAATTGTCTTTTCCCTATTTTTGGCAATTTAATTAATTAAAAACCATGCTCATTCACTCAATTTGGGACACCCAAGTTTGCATGCTTCTGCTTGATTTTTTTATGAATTTATTTTATTTATTTTTGGCATGCATCCTTGAATTCTCTTTAGCTCATCCACTTGCCTTGACTTTCCTAATGAGAATTTTCACCTTGCCCAGACAGGCAAGAAATTCTTGCCTGCCTACCACTTGCCAAAATTCCCACTAGCAGCTTAAATCATTCCTTCCAAAAAGTGTGACTTGCATGAAAAATAGCCTCCTTCTTAGAAACGTGACTTGCATGGGTGAATAATCTTCTTTGATGTGAAAAGTCAACCTGCCAGGCAACTCCAAAAATCCCATTGGTACTTTAAGTGATTTTTCTTTCATAGTGGGAAAAAGTAACCTGCTATGCAGGCAAGAAATTATCGGTCTGCCTGCCACCTCTAAAATTCCCATTGGAAACTTAAGTGATTTGACTTGATGGGAAAAAGTAACCTGTTAGGCAGGCAAGAAATTCTTGCCTGCCTGCCACCTCTAAAATTTCTACTGGAAGCTTAAGTGATTTGACTTGATGGGAAAAAATATCCTGCTAGGTAGGTAAGAAATTCCTACTTGCCTGCCACCTCTAAAATTCCCATTGGCAACTTAAGTGATTCTTTCCAAAAAAATGTGACTTGCATGAAAGATAGTTTTTTTTTTTTTTTTCCAAAAGTGCGACTTGCATTATGACTTTTGCCTTTAAAATTGCATGGAAACTCGTCACTTAAGGTAGCGTGTAGATTGGACGTGGAAGGTAGCTCTATGAAAATTGCGACTATGGCATGAAGACTGCATTTCTTTCATTTTTTGGATTTTTGGTGAAGAAAACACAAGCACATAATAAAATTTTCCATTTTTGGAAAGGGTTCGGGAAGATGTAGCATCAAAACTTGCATGTGCCATAACTTTCATTCCGTGGCTCCGTTTTAGGTGACGTTTTCTCTAAAAGTGCATGAGCTCTAAATAGTTTTCTTATTTTCATAAAATCCATTTTTGTACCTTTTTGGACCAAGTGACTTCTTGCAATCTTCTGAAAGAATCCTGATCTCTGATCACTTTAGACAAATTAGTAATTAAAAATATTGGATAGCTTTTCAAAACCCTATGCCTGGGGAAAGATTTGGCAGGAAGAATGAATAGGCTACAGGAATTGTCGGAGAAAACAAACTAAAAACACAAACAAAAAGAAATAAAACAAAACAAAAGAAGCTGCAGGCAATTGCTTGAAAATTTTTCTCCAATTAGCTGATCTGCAAAATTTCTTCCCCCCGGGTGAATGTTCTCTGGCAATAATGATGGGGTGAAGTGCTTTATATAACCTAAAATCCTCCAATTTTAGCACAATCTTTTTTTAAAAGAACTTTTTTTTATTTATTAAATAAATAAATATAAAACACTTGCAGACAAAGGTCTGACAAAGGGATTGAGTGAGTTTTGGCATGTGGGTAGTTTGTCGAATTTGGCTTTTATGACTCTTCGGGGATATCTTAGAGCAATGCAAACAACTGCATAGCAAAACAAACACAAAACAACCCGTTACTTTAAAAAAGAATGATTTTTTTTTTTAAAAAAGGGGGTAGTCCTAGATTTCAGGGTGAAATCTCGGGGACACCAACAACTGCTCTTACTTTTTAAATTCATTATGAACTTTTTATGAAAAATCTAAAAGCCGACTGTTTCCTTACAACATAGTTCATCTAATTTAATTTTGATTATGCCGAAAGATGTGCGTACAACTACAGAGCCTTGGGGGCTCTGACAACAAATTTTTTATCCTTGGCTCGTATCAACGTCCATGTACGTATCAAATTCCTCATCATCCACGTCCTCTGTCCAAATGAACGCCTACGTCCCTATCAAGTTCTCTTTTTGACTTTTAACAACTGGTGATCTTTGTTTGACAGGTTTATGAATTCACATATTTAATATGCTTTTGTATGTTGGCTATAAAGGGACATGTTTATTTCTATTGTATTATGAGGAAAGGAAAAAGTGACAGTTATATTCCTATCATCATTTCCTACTCCTGGGCATACAATGATATTTATTTTAAAGTAACTTTTTCTGTTCCTAATATCACATTTTTACTAAGTACAATATTGCATTTATATTTAAAAATATATTGTCTTATTTAATATTTCTCCTCCCTCTTACCCCCTTTCTACAACCCTCTTCCTCCTTTTATGTTTTGGTCCCTCTTGAGCGACCTCGTCTATACTCACGCGTGATTGCTAGTCTAAAACAATTACATTTCACTTATTTGATGCCCATGGCCTATCCCTCGCTCAACAATAGCAACCACGATTTTATCGGTCAATCGTGAGAAATATTAGAAACAGTGGAGAGAAAGATAGGAAAGCTGTCTGAGCGTTCAAAGTTGCAGATGGAGCACGTAAGTAGATGGCAACGTATCTTGTTAAACACCTGTTTCTTCCATATGACTCGGTCTCTTTTCATTTAAAAAAAATTTGTTTTACGCTTGTTCATTTCCATCAACTTGTAATCCATGGAGTCAATTTCAGATGGTCGGATTTGCTTAAAACTTGCACTGATAAACTATGATCATTGATATCAAATTACATAAGCTTTCCCCATAAAATTTACCCAAATCTCTAAAGTTTTATTGTTCATTCATGAAAAGACACATGGCACACAGACTACTGCAAAGGAAGAACTGGATGTGTCAGGTGCAAGTCAAACTCTTCCACTAAGAATTTTTCTTTGAGGTTGGCGTTGCTCATGGATCGCCACAAATTGTTTGGATTGTTCATCAACAGATCTCTCCGGCTGGTGCAATGCAAAATCTGGTGGTCTACTGCAACAAACAAAAAACATTGGTTCTAGCATGTTGCTAACCCGTGCAAAAATGGAGCTTCTAAACAGGGCGAGGACATTTCTCGAAGCATTATGGAGAAGGGACTCTCGAAAGATGTTTTATGCAAGTGTAAAATGTGGAGGCATGTGAATTGTTTGACAAAATACTTGCAAGATATGTGATTTCATGAATTAAAATGATTGTGGGATATAAAAGATATGTGGCCTCGTGAATTGCAATGATTGTGGGATATGCATAAAAATTGGTTTGCTAAAAAAACCTTTAAAACTCATGTAATCTGTCAAAATCAGGGTCGAATTAAGGGTTATGAGTGCCCTAGGCAATACTAACGCTAACACCTTCTATAAATAAATAAAATCTATACTAGAAAAAACAATTAACTATGACCAAATATCATATTACTTGATATGTTATGCCTCTACCATCCGAGAAAAACTTCCTAATAATTTTTTTGTAGCTACTACTACCTAAAATTCCTATAATTTTTAACATATAGTGTATTATAATCCTCAATTTTCTCATATATTTCCCAGCTATTTTTTATCACGTTCTTTACATATTCACTTTTCTTGATCGCCCATCCAAAAAAACTTTTAAGACTTAAAAATAATAAAAAGTATGCAAAATACACGAATTTAAGAATCTTGTAACAAATGCACTTGCATAAATATTTGAGTCCTCTTATATATCATATTCTTAATACAATTATGTAATTTTAATTTTATTTTGAATGAAGTGAATTGAATTGGTATGTGAGGTTGGACACTAACTGCTACTAGCATATACAAAATTAATAAATTGATCTACTCTTCTTAAAAACCATAGTAAAATAAAATAACTTAGCGCCCCCCTAAATGTTAATGCCCTACGTAGTTGCCTAGTTTGCCTAAGCCTTAATCCCTCTCTGGTCAAAATGAGAGATTGAGAACATGACATTGTCTTCCTCGAGCTCGCATTGAAAGAATGAATTTTGTTAATTTGATTCTCCATAATTGTAAGCCTTGACACAACTAATTTTTTTGTTGAAGAGAGATACAACAATTAAAACACCTAGAATTATGTAGATTACGCCTGAAGAGTAATTACAATGAATGACATGAATGTCGTGTAAGCACAAGAAAATGCTTTAAATTTGACGACCTTCTATGGTTGAATGATAGTAATTTGTTAATATTGCCCTTGCATTTTTTAAAAAATTCATTTAATTTAATAAAATCAATTGCATTGGGTTGAATTAATTTTTTTCCTTATTCCTATGTATAATTCATAAGTAATTATTATTGTTTATATGTTGTAACAAATAGTGCAAAATACAAGTTTAAGACATAGATACCTACTACAAGATAAGTAGTCTTATAGAGGATGCCTATGATTCACTTAGATTTATAAAGAAATGACGCTATGCAGGACACATGCAAGAAATGTAGCGAGAAATACCACACTCATCGGCAATTGTCATAGCAGTTATGTTTCCATTACAACCTTGGGACAATTCAACAATGATGCATGGTAGTTATGCTTGTGTCGGGAAATGCATGTCAACACCTAAATAGAGTGGAAGTGGAGTGTTTTCTACTGCTTCTTGGGGTTTTAGCGGCATCCCAAACCATCTTTTGGAAAAAAAAATCCATAGAAAAATATTTTTCGAATATGGCTAAAGGAGGTTTACTAAAATATAAAGCCCAATATTCATGAAGGCTTAATTTTTTTTAATAATTATTAGAAACCTTGATATTTTTTCAAGAGTAGTGGCTCCACAGAGCCTCTAGCATGTTTTCCTCTTTGCCCAAAGTACATTAGACATGTCAACAAAGTTATGAAATATTGCATTTAAAGAGGAAATAGATCCACATTAATATTTATGTTTGTCTATTACTAATGTTTTATGTTCTTATTAAGGTGAAATATTTTTTTGGCATATTCTTGTTGGTGCGAAATTTATTAATATCTCTTCCATTGTTTAATATATTTTAAAAATTTGACACTAATTTTATGTATGAAAATTGTTTCCATAATTTCCAGGGCTTAATGATATCCACTATTGTATCGGGCGAAAGTTGGCTTCACATCGTCATAACCAATTGGCATTGTTATGTCTTGGTATTTGATATTTCTATAAAATTGTATGATTGTGCCTTTATTTTCATCATAATAACCTATGCTTGGAAGCTAATGAAATGCAAGATGATTCATTCTTATTTGAAAATGTAAACACATGTCTTGCAACTATTGGAAGAAAAAACATTCATCTATGTTTATAATTATGTGTGTGGTTCTTTGGAGAGCCAATTTTGGTGTGGGCATGGACTAGCAATACCAAATTTGAAAACATTTTTGTGTGTCCTCAACATAAATGTACACCCATCTTCTTTCTTCATCTATTGGCGTGCCTATTGCACATTTTTAGTGCAATTGCTAGTTCAAACTACATGAAGGAAAATATACAAGTGTATTTGGATTGCAAGAAAGAGTAAATGTAGAGGTATTCTCGATTCATGCGTGTAGCCTTGAAAATTGACAGGTCATGGGCTTTTTTATGAAAAATTTAGATAGCCATAAACAATGATTGATTGAAAATTTAGAAAAATGTATATTTTTTTAACTAGTCCTCTATAAATATATACAAAATATGTGAAAATATACAACTTAATTGTATAGAAAAAAATTGGAATTTACGTTTGCTGAAAGAACTAGACCTTCAAAAATTTTCCGATTTGACAAAGTGTGATCCATGCAATCACAAGATAAACCCCAAAATTTACAACATAAATAAAAGAAGCATGCAATCACAAGATAAACCCAAGATAACGTGGTTCACCCTAATTTGAGCTACATCCACTAGAAACAAGCCAGACTTCTCCTTTATTCAGTGCTGAGGAATACAATACAATTATCTCTCTCTTTTTCATATTCCAAGGAGTAAATCCATGCACACACAACACACACACACACACACACACACACACACACACACACACACACACACACAGCACACACACACACAACACACACACACACACACACACAGCAGCTTGTGCACCTCTTTGTAAAAGTTTGCTTCAACCACAAGCAACCTAAATATCACATGCTTATAAAAGTTTGATTCAACCACAAGAAACCTAAGTATCACATACTAATATAAATAACAACTCTAGTCTATTAATAACAATTCAATTCTATTAATAAGATAACACTATTTTTATCCATGGCCATGATTTCCTCCCCAAAAATAGAACAAAGAAAACTAAACTCCCACTTTAACTTGCAATCAGGCTCCACAACTTCAACAATCTCCCACTTGGAGAATGACTGTAGTAACCCACTGTTATAGCTCACCCTCGGACTCTTCTCTAGCTTGTTTCTTTTCTTCAAGATCAATATTGAAGACCTACCAAAGCCGAACAACCTTCAAGCTTCTCTTTTGTCACCGTCTTTGTCAACATATCAACATGATTCTGACTTGTATGGATCTTCTCTAACTTAAGTTGTCCATCATCCAAAAATGATATAATAAAGTGATACATGAGTTGTATATGTTTGGTTATCGAATGGAATACTGAGTTCTTTGCAAGATGAATTGCACTTTGGCTATCAATAAATAACTTATAATCCTCCTGCATCTTTCCCAACTCTTCCATGAACAATTGTATCCATATCATCTCCTTGCTTGCTTTTGTAACAACAACATACTCTGCCTCTGTAGAAGACAAGGCAACAATCTTCTGTAGTTTAGAAATCCAACTAACTACTATGCTACCAACAGTGAATACATAACCTATTGTGCTCCTCCTACTATCCAAATCTCCAACCATGTCTGCATTAACATATCTGTGTAAGAAAACCTCTGACCCTCCATAGCACAACTGTCTGCTATTGGTCCCTCTCAAGTATTTAGGAATCCATTGGATTGCATTCCAGTGCTCCTTTCCTGGATTACTCATGTATCTACTGAGAACTCCCACTGCATGGGCAATTTTTGGTCTTGTGCATACCATAACATACATCAAACTTCCAATTGCTGAAGCATATGGAAATTTGGACATAAATTCAATCTTTTCATGCGTTTTAGGACACTATTCTTTACTCAATTTGAAGTGCCCTGCCAACGGTGTACTCGCCGGTTTTGCATCCTGCATCCTAAACCTATTCAACACCTTGTTCACATAATCTTCTTGAGACAAAGTCAATATTCTAATCTTTCTGTCTCTATTGATTCTCATGCCAAGGATTTTCTTTGCTGCACCAAAATCCTTCATGGAAAATGTATTGTCTAACTGTCTCTTTATCTCATTTCTATCTTGCATGTTTGATCCTGCCACAAACATGTCATTCACATACAACAAGATAATATAGGTGACATTATCTAGTCTTTTAAAATAAACATAATGATTAGAATGACATCTAGAGTAACCCTGTTCTATCATGAACCGGTCAAATCTTAAATACAACTGTCTTGGAGCTTGCTTAAGGCCATACAAGCTCTTCTTCAATCTGCACACCAATTTCTCTTTCCCCCTGACTTCATATCCTCATGTCTACTCCATATAGATTTCTTCATCCAAATCACCATGAAGAAAACTTTTTTTTTACATCTAATTGTTCAAGATGCAAATCTTCCACAACTACCAAACTTAAAACAATTCTAATGGAAGTCATTTTAACAACATGAGAGAAAATTTCATCAAAGTCTATACCTTTTTCCTATGTAAATACCTTCACAAAAAGTCTTTCCTTGTACCTATTTTTTTCACCTTCTTCTTTCTTCAATCTATAAATCCATTTGTTCTACAATGTTCTCTTTCCTACAGGCAACTGAACCAAATCCCAAGTTTGGTTGTTTTCCAAGGAGTCCATCTCCTCATCCATGCCCTTCTCAACACTTTTATCGTGTTTTCTACCTGCATTGCTTCTTCAAAATTTTTTTGGTTCTCTACCATCTGTCAAGAAACAATAGTAAAGTTGATTAGATGATAATCTTACAGGAGGTCTACTTACCCTAATAGAATGTCTGACAAGATTTTCTGGAGTTTGAGGCTCTTGCTTTTCTTGCTAATTTTGATCTACAAAATCAACACCGACTATGCTAGGATTGATGCCAACTTGTTAATTTTTCAGCCATTTGAGCACTTCTCTATCTTTTATCTCACCAAGTGCTACATACTCATAATTTTCCAACTTCTTATCCTGCAGCTGTTCCCTGTACATAACCCTTTTCATTAAAAGTAACGTCCCTACTACTCCCAATGATTTTGTTCTCATCCAAACTCCACAACCAGAATCCAAAATCATTAGTGCCATACCCAATGAAAGTGCATTTATTTGACTTAGCTTCTAGCTTGGTCTTATTCTCTTTATCAATGTGAACAAATGCTTCACAACCAAAAACTTTCAAAAAAGAATAGTTTACCTCCTTATCGGTCTAAGCCTCCTTTGGTAATCCACCTTCCAAAGCACTTGAAGGTCCTCTATTTATCAAGTAAACATAAATATCTACCACATCTGCCCAAAACTGTAAGGGAAATCCAACATGCAATCTCATGCTCCTTTCACATTCCATGATAGTCTTGTTAGTTCTTTCTGACACACACCCATTTTTTTGTGGTGTTCTTGGAACTATCTTCACCCTACGGATTCCATTCTGCGAGCAATAGTTAATAAATTAATTGCTGCAGTTTTATCCACCATTATCTGATTTGAGACACTTCAACTTCAAACCTGTTTCATTCGCAACCACAACTTTCCACTTCTTGAAAGTATTAAATACATCAAATTTATTCTTTATACAGTAAACCCAAACCTTCCTAGTAGCATCATCAATGAAATTAAAATAATACTATGAAACACCAAGAGAAGATACCTGAGCCGGTCCTCACACATCCGTATGAAAAAGCTCTAACTTGTGTTCCTTCTTGGTTTATCCAACCTTGGGAAACCTCACACGCTTTTGTTTCCCATACACACAATGCTCACAAAAGTTCAGGTCTATGTTTTTTAAATCTGACAACTTTCCATGTGAATGTAAAATCTTCATCCCCTTCTCACTCATATGGCCAAGTCTGTGATGCCATATAGTTGTGTCTAAACCTGTAGTAGCTAAAATAGAAGAGGGATCAGTACTAACAGTGGATAAATAGAAAGTACCTTCTTTATTACCTCTTGTAACCACAAGAGCACCCTTGGTAACTTTCCAAGAATTTACTATAAATATAAGCATACAACCCCTATCTCCTAATTTCCCTCCAGAAATTAGATTCCTCCTCAGGCTAGGAACATTCCTGACATTCTTCAGCAACCAAGTGTTACCATTCTTAAATTTAACATGAACACTGACTTTTCCAACAATGTTACATGGCTCATCATCACCAAGATATACCTGCCCAAAATTTCGTTGAACATAATATTGAAAATACGGTCTATGAGGAGTTACATGAAATGAAACACCAAAATCTAAAACCCAAGATTATAATTTACTATCCAAAGAAAGAATAAGAGCATCTTGTAACACATCACTTGTTACGTTTGCCTCTTTGTTCCCTTCTTGTTCATCTTTCCCTGATTTTAAAGACCAATTTTTCTTTGCATGTCCTGCTTTTCCACAATTCCATCATACCATCTTGCTTCTAGATTTAGATTTTCCCTTCTTAGACCTTCCACGGTGTCCTAATTTTTTTTCTTTTTCCTTCTGTCTTCCCAAGTTTTCTACACTCAAAGTATTACCAGACAACTCACCTGTGTTTTTTCTTCTCATCTCTTCACTAATAATCACACCAAAACTTCTTCAAAATTTAAAGTGTTTGAACCAGAAATATAATTACTCATAGCCATATCCAAAGTATTCCAACTTTCAGGCAATGAACACAAAATTAACAGATCCCTAACTTCATCCTCAAAAACTTACTCCTACAGAGCTTAATTGATTAGTAATTGTGTTGAATTCATTCAAATGATCATTTATTGAATCACCTTTTGACATCTTCATATTAAACAAACTTTTCATATGAAATACCTTATTGGAGGCTGAAGGTTTTTCATACAATTAACCCAAAATTTCCATTAGATTTACTGTTGTCATTTCGATAGAAATATTGAAAGCTAATGTAGCTTCTAGGCACAACCGTATCATTCCCAGTGCCTTCCGATCAGGAACATGCCATTCTTCATATTTCATAGCTAATGGCTTCAAAGATTTCCCTTTCAATGGTAGATAAAAATCCTTATGATATAGGTCATCCTCCACTTGCATCTTCCATAGCTAAAAGTTCTGACCATTAAACATCTCAACCCTAAACTTGCTATCTTGTACCATTGCTCCCACTCAAATAAGAAACCCTCTTTTTAGCTATTTTGCCAAAACAAAATCTTTCCATGATACTAGTTGTTAGGATCGAAACACAAATGAGCAATAAAATGGAATTAAAACATAAATAAAAGAAGCATGAAATCACAAGCTAAACCCAAGATTTAACGCGGTTTACCCAATCTGGGTTACATCCACCAGAAACAAGCCAAACATCTCCTTTATTCAGTCCCAAGGAATACAATACAATTCTCTCTATTTTTCATATTCCAAAGAGTAAATCCATTCACATATATATAACTTATGCACCTCTTTGTAAAATTTTGCTTCAACCACAAGCAACCTAAATATCACATGCTTATAAAAGTTTGCTTCAATCACAAGTAACCTAATTATCACACGCTTATAAAAAGTTTTCTTCAACCTCAAGCAACCTAAATATCACATTCTTATAAAATTTTACTTCAACCACAAGTAACCTAAATATCACATGCTTATAAAAATAAGAACTCTAGTATATTAATAACAACTTCAGTTTATTAATAAGATAATGCTATTTTTATCCATGGCCATGATTTCCTCCCCAAAAATAGAACAAAGAAAATCAAACTTCCACTTTAACTTATAATCAGGCTCCATAACTTCAACAAATAAGAGCTTTGGAGTAGGGTATGGTCCGAACGTTGAGCAAGGATACATAACATAAGTGCATGGAAATGGGGGGCCAAAAAGGGGTAAAAAAGGGACACCTTTTTCCTGAAATCAGTGAAACCTGAACTTCATCGAATAATTCGGCATGCCTATGCTCAAAATTTGACAAAGTGATAAGAATAAGTACTGTAGATCTCATAATCTAGTTTCTAAACTACTATTTTTAAAAAAAATGGTTGAGATTAAGAGGGTCAAATGTGGTGTGCACACAAAGTATGTCTATTTTTGTGTCAAAAAGATAAGAACCTATTGTGTGTGTGCCCCCCATTTTTTGAGTTCTATATTTTTTTTTTCAAATCCCTTTGGTAGAAAGTTAGCTAAGACCATGTATGAGGTCCCATTAATTTTTCATAATTTTTGGATGAATGTATAATTTTTTATTAATTTTCAAAGTGCACATATCCCGAAAATGAAATATTTGTGTGTGCACCCCCATAACTTTGAGAAAAAAGTCATTTTTTAGTTTTTTTTTAGTGCGTGTAGAATGGAGTTTAGAAAAAACCACTTTTTTTTTAAAATTTGGATGAAAAAATCGTAAATTGTGCACCAAAATGTATGCATAGGTTTTTGCAAGAAAACAAGGCACTAGTAAAAGAAAATATGGATGAAAGCCTTAAACTAATCGGATTTTAGAAAGAATTATATCGTCATCAAGGTAAAACCGAGCTTGACATCGTAGTAGAATTTATTTTTGAATATTATGTTTTAATGCATGAGATATTGGGGTGCACACGTGAAATTTTGATGTTTTTTTTGTCAAACACGGTTTTAATCACACAGAAATAGTCCAAACCTTTGGTTTGGTAATCCAAGGCAAATCCAAGCCTATGGATTGGGAATTTCAAACCCAAAAAAAGGTGAAATGTGAGCACTATAACACACTATAATGTGCTCACATTATAATGTGCTCGTGTTTCAATGTGTTATGGGGTATATGTGTTTGTGGCATGCTTTTATGTACAAAAATAAATGTTTAAATTATAATTTTATTTTTTATTATTATTTATATTTTATTATTTCTTATACTTTAAATTTATTTTAGTAAATATAAGATGTTAGGGTCACTCTGCACCTTATGGAACTAGTCTCACAGCTCCATCCTGTCATGGTTTAGAAGATAGTTTTTCATATTCTAATCTAGTCAGTACATAGGTATTTTTCAGGATTTCAACATTCAACATTCAAGCTTTTAGGGTTTAGATTATACAATCGATATCTATTTTGTGAAAGAATATAGTCATTATTTAGGTTTTGGGGCCTTTTGGATTGGTTATTGACATTTGTAGGAGTGTTTAGGAAGATTTAGGAAAGGTTTACTCATTCAAGGGAAATCTTCTCAACAACGGGTTTTCTAGGTGCAAGGAACAAACACTCTAATGGTGAAATTTGACTTCTTCAGATGATTTTGGGAGCTCCGTAAGGAGTTAGGAGGAAAATAAATAGGCACTGGAAAGATATGTGAATCCTATACATGTTGGTAACATTCATTTTTCTCTAAGACTTGAAGGTTTCATGAAGAATTTCAAGATAGTGTAGCTACCCCTTTCGGTTCCAGACAAAAATGGCCCTAAATTTGTAAGCACTAAAGATATGATCACCACATGGTGATAGGTTAATATTTGTAAATGTTGATAAGTACCTCTGGGAATGGGTACTATCATAAATAGACTATTTTTACCATGGGTAAGGATCTCATGAGGATGGGGCCAATTTTTGTGAGTTGAAAACACCTTCCTAACACCCCAGATTGTGTTTTTGAGTGACCCGAAACTTAAGCCCTAAACCATAAACATAGTTTTTAAACCCTTAAACCCTTAATAGACCTAAACCTAAACCCTAAACCCTAAACCATAAACCATAAAATTAAACCCTAAACCCTGTTAACCCTAAACCTTAAACCCTAAACCCTGAGATATTAAACCTTAGTTAACCCTAAACCCTAAACCTTTTAGGGCTCATGGCCCTAAACATATCATGTTTAATCCTAAAGGGTTTATAAACCCTAAACCCTGATCACTAAACCCTAAACCCTAAGAATAGTTCTGAGGGTTTAGGGTTCAAGGTTTAAGGTTCTAGAGGTGATGTCAGAAATCTTGGAAGGTTGGAGGTAATTTAGGATATTTAGAAATATTGTTTAGGGCTTATGGTTTAGGTTTAGGGTTTAGGGTTTAGGGTTTGAGTTTAGGGTTTAGGGTTTATGGTTTAGGGTTTAGGGTTTAGGGAGTTAAAGGGTAGGGTTTAGGGTTTAGGGTTTAGTGTTTAGGGTTTAGGGCTTAGGGTTTAGGGTTTAGGGCTCAGGGTTTAAGGTTTACAATTTAGGGTTTAGGGTTTTGGGTTTGGTTTTAAGGGATTTTTAGGATTTATTTAGGGTTTAGATCAGGGTTTAGGGTTTAGGGTTTAGGGCTCAGGGTTTAGGGTTGATGGCTTAGGGTTTAAGTTTTAATGATTTAGGGTTTAGGGTTTAGGGTTTAGGATTTAGGGTTTTGGCTTATTTAAGGTTAAGGGTTTAGGGTTCAAGGTGGTTTAGGGTTTAGGATTTATGGTTTAGGTTTTGGGGTTCAAGGTTTAGGATTTAGGGTTTAGGGATTATGGCTTAGGGCTTAGGTGTAGGATCAGATGATACCTTTCCAGGTGTAGCTCCCCTCTTGAGGATCATATTCATATTCAATGTATCACCGTCGAAGAGGGAAGCTCCCCTATCAAATTGGTTATTCAGTATGACGTGGAAGATGAGTAAATCAAATGAAAGCTGGAGAATTAGATTTCATTGGTAATTAGTACTAAGTATTAACAAGACTAATATGGCTTCTGACTACTTGACTAGGAGGCCATGACAATATTAGGACCATATTTCCTAGTCTCATGCCTAGAACCATCATTGAGTCTACTTGTGCAAAATAAACATAGCGATAGGGGTATGGCTAAGAACACAAAGGAGTTATCAATCACCTAGTAAATCTTTCTTGTTTAGTTCTGAATGGGAGTCAGTTTTCCTATGGCTTAGTGACCTTCCATTCATTGATAATTCCTTCTATGATAAACCCATGGATGCTTTCAAAAGTTCCTTCAAAAAGATAGGGGTAGTCATCAAGCCTAATGAAGGTTGTGATGTGATGTGTCAAAACTATATATTCACAAGAACCTCTTCTTCCTTGAAAGTCCCTGGTTTGTCTTAGTAATGATGTCTCCTTGTATCCAAGGATCGAGGACTACTAGGGTATGTGGTAGGATTGGACATTCAGGAATCATTGAGTGTCTGAATCAGAATGTCATTGCATCTAGAGAAACATTCTCAAACATTGGAGTAATGCATCTTGGAAAATAAAATTGAACCTCAAAAATCCTCTCAAATTTCCAGTCTAGGTCGTGTTCCTGGTCCTGTAGCGGGTATCAACAAAAAAAGAAAACAAATTTGACTAGAATTACTTATGAAATGCATTCCTTTGCTTCGAGCTTATCTTTATAAATGCAATCTGGCTTTCCAAGTTCTCCATATTTTCCAAATTTGGGGTGAATTGACATTCTGGACCTTTGAAGGCATGAAGAAAATGGTGAAGTTCATTTCCTCCAACCTTTCTTGAAGTGAATTTAAATGAAATGAAATTTGGAATTTGGAGGTGGCACATGGTAGACATTGATTGTCCTGCCACCGATTTTGAGTGAAAAAACTTCTAACATGAACTTTAAACCCTAAGCCCTAAACCATAAACCATAAACTTAAACCCTAAACCCTAAACCCTAAACCTAAACCATGAACCCTAAACCCCTAAACCCTAAACCCTAAACCATAAACCCTTAACCCTGAGCCCTAAACCCTAAACCCTAAACCTAATAAACTGTGAACCCTAAACCATGATCACCTAAACCTAAACCCTAAACCCTCAACCCTAAACACTAAAACCTAAACCCTAATTACCAAACTTTGAGCCCTAAACCCTAAACCCTAAACCCTGAACCTTGAGACCTATACCCTAAACACTCAACCTTAAGCCCTAAGCCCTAAACCTAAACCCTAAACCCTATGAACCTTGAACCTATACCCTAAACCTTAACCCTAAGCCCTAAGCTCTAAACCTTAAACCCTAAACCTTCAACCCTAAACATGAGCCCTAAACCCTAAACCCTAAACCCTAAACCCTTGAACCTTAAACCCCCTAAACCCTAAATTTTAAACCTTGAACACTAAAAATACTTGTTGGAAAGACTTCTAAAAAAAGATACTAATGAGAATGATTGAAATTGGTACAAAAATTTTGAAGGAGGGAAATTTCAGATATCCAAGAAAAATTTGGTACAACCCTTTTCTAAGCAACCCCTTCCCTGCGGGAAGCTTGCACAAAGAAATGTTACCCAATAGAGCTATCTTCTTTTTCACATCGCATGGGAACTATTTCACTCACTGTAATGTTTTGTGTCTTACCCATTCTTATTAGTATTGACAGAGAGTATTCAACTGAAAAGGGTTCATCTGCTTTGTAGGCATAAAATTCAAAGAGAGTCATCACAATTTGATGCCTTTCATCTGCTGATATTTTGAAGGAGGGAAATGCCAGATATCCAAGATTAATTTGGTACAAAGAAATGTTACCCAATACAACTATCTCCTTTTTTCTATAGCTTGTGAAATATTTGGAGCTCCAAGAGTGTTATAAATAGTGCAAGTATATGCAGAAGATCAAGAAACATTCAATAGTGCAAGTATATGTGGGGAGAAACATGTTTGGCAGAGATGTGTAATATATAAGGTTTGTCGATCCTTATAGTGCAGAAGATCAAGAGCAGTTTTCACTTTGTAATCACTATTGTAGACTGAAGATCAAGTGCAGAAGATCAATACCATTAGAGTGTTTGTTCCCTAAACACTGAACCTAAATCCTAAACCCTAACCCTTGAGCCCTAAACCCTAAATCATGGACCCTAAACCTTAAACCCTAAAACCTAAACCTTAAACCCTAGGCTCTAAACCCTAAACTATAAACCCTAAACCCTAAACATTAATCCCTTAACCCTTAACCCTAAACCTAAACCTTAAACCCTAGGCTCTAAACCCTAAACCGTAAACCCTAAACCCTAATTATTGAGCCCTTAACCCTAAACCATGAACACTAAACACTAAACCCTAAACCCTAAACCCTAAACACTAAAACCTAAACCCTAAACCATGAACCCTAAACCCTGAACATTGATCCCTAAGTTCCCTAAACCATAAACCTTAAACCCTAAACCCTAAACCCTTAACCCTAAACTCAACCCTTAACCGTGCAACATTACCAACAAAGGAGTTCGTACTGGTATTATGGTTGGATGAGGGTTGAATCTCGAGGATCATATTCATATTCGGTGTATCATCATCAAAGAGGGCAGCTCCCCTGTCAAATCAGTTATTCAGTATGATGTGGAAGATGAGAAAAGAAAATGAAATATGGAGAATTATATTTCATGGGTAATTAGTACTAAGTATCAACAAGACTAATATGGCTTCTGACTACTCGACTAGGAGGGCATGACAATGTTAGGACCATATTTCCTAGTCTCATGCCTAGAACCATCATTGAGTCTGCTTGTACAAAATAAGCATAACAACATGGGAATGGCTAAGAACACACAAGGGTTATCAATCACCTAGTAAATATTTCTTGTTTAGTTCTGAATGGGAGTCAGCTGGCCTATGGCTTAGTGACCTTCTATTCATTGATAATTCCTTCTATGATAAACCCATGGATGCTTTCAAAAGCACCTTCAAAAAGATAGGGGTAGTCATCAATCCTAGTGAAGGGAGTGATGTGATTTCCAAACAACTTGAAATGCAAACAGATTTAGAGGTCATAACATGAATTTACAAATATCTCTATCATTATAAATGGAAGCCAAGTAACGGTGTCTCCCTGTATCCAAAGATTGAGGACTACTGGGGTCTGTGGTAGGATTGGACATTCAGGAATCATCGAGTGTCTGAATCAGAATGTCATTGCATATGGAGAAACATTCTCAAACATTGGATTAATGCATCTTGGAAAATAAAATTGAACCTCAGAAATCCTCTCAAATTTCAGTCTAGGTCTAGGTCGTGTTCCTGGTCTTGTTTCTATTTTGAGTTTTGGTTCTGGTTGTGGTCATCAAATATGGAAGTTTCAGGAAAGGAATCCACACTTGAATAATTATTCCCATTTAGATTGTTGGAAATGCTAATGGCAGTGACAGTGCCTGTGGAATTTGGTTGGTGGAAGGTGGGGTTGTGCCCTTGTTGGTTTTTTCTCATGGTGTCATTGGTAGCCTTTCTAGTATTATCGAAGAGAACTCCCCATGCTTGTGTGATAAGTTTAAAATCTCCCTCGGCTCTTGGGAACTTGTTTTTATCAGGATGCAATAACAAGGCTAGTTTTAGTGGGTATTAACAGAAAAAAGAAAATAATTTTGATTGGAATTACTTACGAAATGCATTCCTTCACTTCAAGCTTATCTTTATAAATGCAATTAGGATTTCCAAGTTCTCCATATTTGCCAAATTTGGGTCGAATTGACATTCTGGACCTCTAAAAGTGTGAAGAAAATGACGAGTTCATTTCCCCCAACCTTTCTTGAAGCGAATTTAAACGAAATGAAATTTGGAATTTGGAGGTGGCATGTGGTAGACATTGATTGTCCTACCACAGATTTACTTATTGATGATTAATTGTTATTAGTTGGATTTATTTTCCATTATTATGATAAGTACATTTTTGAGATTACCAAATCACTGTCAGGTTTATTCATGAGAATGCAATTATTATTGTGGCACAGTTGATGCAACTCCTTAAAGCCTCCCATAATTACGAATACCTCTCCTACGAAACCCCATACAAGTGGATATATGTTAACCAAACTTGTCATACCTCCTTGAGATTGAGAAGGGTGTTTAGGGATGCTTTTAGCTTGCTTGAAGAGTTTGCAGTGTAGAAAAACCAAGAAGTGACCAATGAACCTTGCTCTTGTGTAATGTAAGGGAAATTTTGGTAAAGGCAAGTGAGAGGAGTCTTTGGATGAATGTTGAGCAACTAGATGAGTGAAATAGGTGGTTTAGTTGTCTGAGAACATGATGGAATCCTAAAACTCCTACAAATATCAATAACCAATCAATAACACATCTAAAACTCCTACAAATATCAATAACCAATCCAAAAGGCCCCAAAACCTAAACAATGCCTATATTATTTCACAAAATAAATATCGATTGTATAATTTAAACCCTAAAAGCTTTGAATGCTGAAATCCTGAAAAATACCTAAACCTAAGATAAAAACTCAACAATTAGTTAGGAAAATTACGAAATAATTTTTTTTAAAGGGATTGCCACAAGGTATTTACCTACAAGATTTAATTATTTCATGATTAATAAATTCCTCAGTTAAATTAAAAATTAATAATTATTATTTTAATTCAATTATTTCAGGCGTAAATGCCCTTCTAGGGTTCTCATTAATTCCCATTAATTAACTCTTAAGAACCGTTAGTTAAGATACCCCTTTTTACAAAATTGATTTAACTTAGCCTTATAATTCTGATGTTATTTATTTACTTAATACCTTAAGACCAAGGTCTAAACTTACCCTCACCATATAATTAAGTGCAATTAATTTGAATCCTTATTATAGCATTATCTGGTTGTCCTTATATACAATTAATTGAATTAACTCTTAAAGTAAATTCCTTTATAAAAGTCACTTATCTAAGTCAATAAAGGTCACACTTTAATCCTAACATTCTAACACCCTTTAGTGGCCCCATTCACAATTTACACATACATTTAATTTAAAATATATTCCCACAAAATGTCATCACCTAACAATTGTAGGATTGATTCCCTACCCTTAGATTGATTCATTTAGAGCCCTTAGATCTTAGGTTTGACGAAGGAATCCTAAATATCCTTATGAGGTTTTCTTATTCATTCTCTTTGCCCTATTTCCTCATTTTTATTTTGCAGGTTTGGGAGGAGAAGGATGGAGGCCATGGAAGGTTTCTCAAGCTCATAGATAGATATACACATTTTTAGTTGCTTATTTTCATTTGTATCCCTCTCCTAGGGTTTTCTCATATTATTATTTGATATGTGTGTGTGTGTGTGTGTGTGTGTGTGTGTTTACTCTACCCTATTTGGGTTTGGGTATTTTGCCCCATAATATCTATGGTTTTACAATGATATATAAACACAGGGATCTAGGGTTACACACACACACGTATATATATACACACACACACACACACCCATTGGTATAATCACAATGAATTAAAATTTATTTGAAAATAAACAAATTTAAATTTCTAGATTTTTATTTATATATGGTGACTTGATTATGGCCTGCTAAAAAAATGTGTTTTTAAACTATATATATATATATATATATATATATATATATATATATATATATATATATATATATATATATATATATATATATATATATATATATATCAATGTAAAAATTTCGGCCAAAATAAATTAAGTGCAACGCCTATTAGAAGTGGTTGTGGCCCAAAAAAAATATGTGCAGTAGGGTTTGGGGGGGTTCGGCCCCCCATAATGTATAATTTTATTTAATTTGGGGGGGTGGGGGGGGCAAGCCCCCTTGCCCCCCACTCACTTCAAATTTATTTTATTACATATTTATTTATTTTTTAAAAATATGGAGTACACCTTCGCTCCCTAACCTACCACCAATCCTCTCATTAATTGACCATTTTCCTAATCTCCACGCAGCACACCCTTCACGTCCCAACTATAACCTTCTAGCATGCCTTCCTACCTTTTAGCTAAAGACTTCTCTCTGCATGCTTCCATGTACTAAAGTAGCTCGCCATTGCGCCCCTCCTCTAGTAGTTTCCATGACTGCTACTTACCTTGTGTTATACTGTTCATTCCTTTATTTCCATCTATGGTCTTCTCTAGAAGCATTTTCCTTTCTAACAACTCCTTTCCATACTTGAATAACACATGTAACCATTTGTTCTCATGTGTACCCATTTATGAATAATAAATAAGGACCACCCCACACCAATGGTATGTGCAATCCTTTGTGCATAAAAATACTTCAGATTGTAATTAACTTCTAGCGCACAAACACACTTATTATAAAAAAAAACCAAACTAAATTGACAAAACATAGCGATGAAGAAGGAAATACATGAAAATAAATATAGAAGGGAAATCTATACTAAATGGCAATACTACCTTATTACAAACACTAATAAGAATTATTTATAGGAGGGCTTCAACCTGCTCCCATTGAAGTAACCGGGTAACCGTATTCCATCAAGTGCCTCTAACTAACAAGCGCCTGATTTAAGTGTGTGAGTGATAACATACGGTCCCAACCAATGCACCTTAAGTTTACCTAGATGGCACAAAAACTTGGAATTATAAAGGAGTACCATCTGTCTAACCTCAAGCTTCTTTTCCTTGATGTGTTTGTCATGCCATGCCTTCTGCTTGACCTTTTCCTACTTCTGACTCCAACATGCTATGGCGTGCCTCTCATCTAAATGTATTAGCTTGTCAATTATTTCTTCTAATGCTTGCTCAACAGCTAGACCTCTAGCGTGTGCAATACACAATGATGGTAACATGTATTCCATTGGAAGAATTGTTTCTGTGCCAAACACAAAATGAAAGGGTGTGGCCTTATTCAACCTCTTGTAGGTTTTTTTATACGCCAAAAGTACAACAAAAACTTTATCATCCCAATCTTTCCTTCCAACATCACAAATTTTTGTCAAGGATTGTCTCAATATCTTGTTAAAAGCCTCAACAGTCCCATTTTCTTGAGGGTGATAAGGAGTAGTCTTGTGATGTACGACCATAAACTCATCCAACAATATCCTGATTTTCTTATTCAAGAAGTGTGTGCCCCTATCACTTTTCAAGCTCAGCAGGCATCCACACCTAGTGAGAACATTTTACCACAAGAACCTTGCTGTTGTAGCTAATGTATAATACATTTGTAGGTGTTGTTTCTGCCCACCTTGTGAGATAATATGTCTAAGTGATGATATACCATGATCCAGGTATACACATGGCTGGGGGAAATAGGACCGAAAAATTCTATAGCCCATTTCTCAAATGGATCTACACTAGCAATAGGCCTCAAAGGCATTTAATCTCTTTGCCCAAGTTTTTCAAGTCGCTGACAGTGATCACACGCCTTACAATACTCTTTATAATCATTGTAAAAGGTATCCCACCATAATCAAGCGAGTATAATCATACATCCGGTGCCATCACCTGCATAGTGCCTACCTGCAATACCACCATGAGCCTCTTCCATGATATCTGTGCACTCATGTTCCAGTACACATCGACATAATACTTCATCTCGGTCTAGTATGTATAAGTCATCATTGATCAACATGAAGGGTGTAACGTGTATTGTAAATTGTTTCTTTTGTAAGGATTTCATTCCTTCTGGAACCATACTTGTGCATAAAAAACTTGCAATATCCTCCAATTATGAAGGCGTGCGATGTAACTTGTTCAACTATGCATCCGACATTGTATCTTCAATTGTCTATGCATCTTCTCCTGATTGAATTATTGACAAGTGGTCTAGGCCAAGATTACTTTTACTTGGTTTTACCACGACTGTAAAGTCAAATTCCTAGAATAGGAGCACCCATCGACATATGCGCCCCTGTAAAATACTTTGCATGTACTTACTGAGTGATATATATGTAGATTTTCTACTTCTTTGTCATCTAATAGTTATACCATCTTTCCTTTCTCCCTCTCAAAGCAATCTTGCATAAATAGTTCGACATCTGTATCATCTACTTCATCGAAATACACTCCTTGTCCTTCCTCACCAAATAAATCCTGAATGAGTTATTCAACCTTTACACTATCTCCCATAGTTAAGTGCTCCATAACCCGTGATGCCTCTCTTACAAGAGGTTTAGTAGAGAAGTAATCAAATTTTTGGGTGATTACTGTAATTTTAAGTCTTGCCAATTTCCAGTTTCCCTATGCAGTTTCGCATAAACATACCAAACACATGCACAACCTTGCCAAGTGGAATAAAGTTTGTGTACCCATAGTCAAGGTGGTAAAGCTTCCTGCCTCTTTGTCCAAAGTCTCTGACACTGCTAAACATGGTGATGAACATGTTGATTACCATGATATATGAAAATTTGAGTAGGTGCATTGCTCTTGAAAAATCGAATTGTTAGAGAAATTATGACTTCATTCCATTCTATGAGATTATCCCTGTGAACCATCCACAAGTGTGCTACTGTCCCGTGTAGGGTATACACTAACATATTTATTTTTTCAACTTGATTTGTTCACTGCTCCTCCATGGCACACATGAATACCGTAGGATCTCCTTCTCTAGTATATCAGGGTACAGAGTTGTTACCTATCCTCCTAATACAACAAGGTTTGCTCCTCCATGCAAATGCACTTCTTACTTCGTGCCCAACCATCTCATAGGTGCCATGTACCCGATTATCACAAGAAATACTTGTAGTATCACTAATCAACTGTGTGTCTTCACACTGGAGGATTCCTTCTTTAGATGGTTTGAGCACTTCTAGATCCTGAATGGTGCGTACATAAATTCTGTTAAGGTCTTCCTCACTCAATTGGTTCAACATAAGGTGTATAATTTCCCATCTTTCAAAGGGATAATAACTATTTCTTCCTTGTTCTCAAAACTTATATAACCCTTGTTGAACCATAGATCAACATTATTTGCATAACACCAAGTGTGCCTAAGTAGAGATGGGAAGCTGTCTGCTTCTGCAAGTGATAACACCTCAAAGTCCCTAGTGAACTTGGCCCCTTGTATAACTGTGTATGCATCCTTTAAAAATTTTATGGGGGTGTCCTTAGTTTGATTAGCCATAAAAAATACATTAGAGGATGGCTATAATAGAGGTCTACCCATCTGTACCCATGCATCTAAAGTAAGAACATTCACTTCCACGCCTGTGTCAATAAAATATATTGCTCAAAATCCATCCATCCACAACAACATTCAAAGTGATTTCCTTGTCATAATCCAAGCTATGAGGGAGAATATTAACATGTAGGATCTTTCCATCCATTCTCAATACCTACGTGTGGAGTGTTCCCTTTTAGCCAATTCCCTAGTAATGGAATGATATTCTCTTGGCGCAACATCTTACATACCTCTTTCAAGTCATCAATATCCGATTGGACTGTCTTTGCTGCCTTCTTTTGTTCCAACTTCCGTGACTATTCCTTTAAACATTTTATTTCACCTTGAAGATTTTTGAGTACCTCCATGGTTTCCTGATAAACCTCCTTCTGATGTGTAGGATCTGGGTACCTTGCATGTAAAAACTCCTCCTTAGTGATGGTAGGCTTCTGTTGTAATGTCTCTCTAGCATGTGCAACTTCAACGCATGTAGTAATCTTCACAGGTAATACCTCAGGTTTCAGTGCCAACTTTGGCATCCACTAATTCTCTATGGTGCGGTGTATTCTAACCATCCATGCACCCTTGTTCTCCTATTTATGTTGCTTGCTAAGATGATCATATAAGTTTGGGCATTCCTCATAGCTATGATTATTCCCACAAAAAGAACAAGTAATATTCTGAGGAGATTCGTGCCTGTAGTGGTCAGGAGATCTACATGTAAAACATGTTCCGCGAGGAAATTCACCTTGTCCACAACCACAGCCTCGGCCCCCGAATCCACCACGGTATCCTTGACCTCTGCCATGACCTCCTTCAAAATGCCCTTTTTTCTGATCATAGCACCCTTGGTTGTGATCATGATCATGGTGATAATTTTTACTTTTATAATTATCCAATACTCCCGTTTGTTGCACACCAATATCTATGACATCATGGATCTGACCAATCAACCTACATTCTTTTGTATTGTGAGTTGTTGACCAAAAAATCTTACAATAACAAGATACATTCTTTCTTATCATGCGTTGTAATAATGGGGAGCAACTTACATCATGGTCCAAATGACATATCTCACAGTCTAGCAATAATGAACGTATTGATATGCGAGGAAAACTATCTTTAGTGTGCCCTTCCACTTCACAATCTATACACCAAATCCCAGTGCGCGTCTCATGTGCTGAATTTTCTGATAGTTTCTCCAACTGTTTTTCCATAGTTGTAATCTGTGCTTCCAGGAATGGGCTCACTCCAGTGTCTATACTTTTGGCTGCCTCAACGCATAAAATGGCTTCAAGTGCTTCGCATGGGTTTGTATATGTCTTATGTGAAAATTCCCTTCTAAAAGGTGTGATCAAGCCCCCAACAAACCACTGTGCATGTTGGCTTACATGGATATCATACGAAAGTTTAGACAACAGTCTTTTGAAATGAGCATCATATTACCGAATGCTTTCAGTAGTGTCCTTATTAATATCCTTGAGCACACTTATAATCTTCTGCTTGAACTTAGAGATATAGAACTCCTTAAGGAAAGCATCCTTTAATGATGCATAATCTATGCAAGTCTGATCAGGGTCAAACTTCCTGTACCAATTGTGTGCGCGTCCCTGCAACATAGTTACAAACTTACTTGCCTTCTACTTAGAAGCCATGATTCCTTTTGTGTGCCACAATATCTCACACATGTGCACGTGCTTAGCAATATCTTCTATTCCCCTATAATATGGAAGACAAAGTGACATCTCCATGTAAATATTCTGGGGTTGGTGAGGACCCTGCCCACCTGATCTAGAACCTTCTATGTTTACATCTTGCCTCCAGACCCACAGATCCACTAGATCCATCAGAACTAGAACCACCTATGCCCCTTGATCCTCCTCCTGTAGCCAAAAGTGGACCAATGGATGTATTAGCCTATGTCCCAACAGTGGTACTAAACTTAACTCCTATAGTATGTGAGGTGGTACTACTCCCAGAAGCGAGTCCAAAATTCTGTGCACTGTGAGTTATGTGCTGAAGATGCACCTGAAAAGGTACCTCCAAATAAAAAAGAAGGCATTTACCTGGCCATAGATGCACTTTCTACTTGATTTTCTCATTTTCTGCTACTCCCCAAACTAGCTTGCTGACTACTGGTTGTACTAGATACTAGAAAACCAAGCGCAAGGGCTAGGTTACTAAGGTAGATTCAGATGCACTCCCATAGCCCATGTCATCTCTGTTGGGGTGCTCCTATGTGAGGCCGAGGAGGGTTCCCTATCATGCTTTTCCCAAATGGGGGAGTTCCAGATGCTCTGGCTCCACGCCTTCTGCATGAGCTCCAAATACTTCATGAGCCATCTCTCTCCTCAATGCCATCTGCTCTGTAATATCACACTGATTCTCTATCTCCCTCTCACGTGCCTCATTGTACTTAATCCCCCTTTCTTCCCTTTTCAACTCTATCACTAGGTTCACCATCCTTCACAAAACCTACTCCTACCCCCGCGCATGGTGGGGTTCAACCAACCATTGGCTTTTTCTTACAAGTTTAGGGTTATCAATCAAGATTTTGATTTCACTAGAGGAAATGCCTTTGCAAATAAGTTCCTCAGGGGATAACGTTAAAAACTGGAACTCAGTTACCTCCAAGAAACAATAAGTGTAAATTAAGTACTCTAAAATATAGCTATTCAGAAACACCATAGAAATCAAGTTTCCAAAACGCGTGTCTAATTCAGATCGGCATCATAGATAGCCTAAAATTATTCTTGCATCCAAACAAGTGTGCGATACCTCCAATTACTTTTAGACGCATAAGCAACCAACCACTCGTACAACTCTACCAGAAAAGATAGCAAATAAACTCTAATATAAACAATCATAAAAATTTCTGCCCCACCCATGCGTGTGTGTGTCAAAAATCAGATCCGTTGTTTGAACCTCCGAGCGTACTATTCTTCCATATCTTTTATCCACTCCTCAACACTTGCTAGGGTCAACCGCTATGTCTTCAATGATGAACCATCCTAAAAAAATAGCTGAAAAAGAAGTTTCGATATTGGAATCAATGATGCAACCTAGAATCTACTGTATAAAAACCTAGGCATGGTGGCCACATCACCTAGCCTGAGTTGAGTTCTCACCCAAAGCGTGTAAAGGTACTATGCTCCTCTTTAGAGTTTCTTATGCACGATGTTAGTCCTGATGAAGATAAGACATATTAAGATCCATAAATAAAAATAAGCATTCCAAAATGCATAATCCAAATCTAGATCTTAGAGAATCATGAATTAAACAATAACTATAATAAGATCAACCATACATGAACCAATTTTAGTTATGTCTAACACCATTCTCTAACCATATCATTCATTACATTAAACACTGTAAAACACATAAGCTTCTTACATTATAAAGTACGCCCATAAGTCATGCATGCATTAGATCCAGTAGCATAACTCTACAATAACTCACACACACACACACTAAAATACATAGTTCAATACATATTTATAGGGGTGGGGACTTGGCATTCACCACTTAGGAACTTCTCAAAATAGGTTGCATGTTGATAATAACCATGCACCTTTACAATAACATGCACACATGTAAGTGCGCTAATAACATATGTCCTATAGATAAATGGAAGAAGTAATCCTATTATTAACTACAACCATGCATGACGCTTATTAGCTACTTGTTCCCAAAATACCACTTATCTGTCACACAAGTCTTCATCTCTATGTGTGCTTTACACGCTATCTCCAAAAATAGTCTGTATCCATAAAAATGACTAAGTTTGAACCAAACTATTCTGGCATTCATTTCCTTCCTATCATTCCACACCGTCAAATGTGCCTTGTTCTTGCGTGTGTATTCTCTGTGTGTCTTATCCTTAGAAAAATACCATGTCTACTCAATAGTGGTGTGCATCTTCTTCACCCCTAGATGGGATGAATAGGGTGCATGATGTGCCTCAACAAGGATATCCTACCTCAATCCTCCATCTCTTGGTATATAGATCTGACTTCTGTGCTGAAGAAGACCATCTGCCTCCAATGTAAATCCATCAAAATTCCCCTTAAGGGGTCTCTAAGACTCGATCTCTACTCTAACTAAAAGGTATAAGTTGTCATGTGCAAGTTGTTACAAGATCCTTGTCCTCAATTCTATACCAACTATTGTAGTCATAATCAAATGTCTCTGACGACTCAAGGCATCCATAACCACATTCTCCTTCCCCTTCACATGCTCTATCTCCATATCGTACTCACAAAGGAGCTCCATCCAACACTATTGAAGGGCATTTAGATTGGGATGTGTGAAAAGATGCTGAAGACTCAAGTGATCTATCCTAAGAATGAACCTACTGCCTAAAAGGAAATGTCTCCATCGAACCAGAACATGCACAAATGCTGCAAGCTCAAGGTCATGAGTCAGATAATTGAGCTCATAATCCTTGAGTTTGCAAGATTCAAAGGCTACTACACATCCCCCCTACATCAATACACCTCCTAATCCTACCAAAGAAGCATCTATGCATATAAAGAAATATCCCTTTGGATCTAGCATTGCTAGAATAGGTGTTTTCGTAAGGCATTCCTTCAGTTCCCTAAAGGGCTGCTCACATCTATTTGGCAAAAAAAACTTCTTCCCTTTTTGCTGAAGGGAAGTGATGGGATGTGCAATATAAGATAAATCCTAAACAAACCTCCTATAATAACCTGCCAATCCCATGAAACTGTGCACCTTGGTCACACTAATAGGTGCTAACCAATCCATGATAGCTATAATTTTGGAAGGATCGACTGTGATACCTTCCCCACAAATAATGTGACATAAATAATAAACCTCTATCTAGAAAAATGCACACTTCTCTAGGTTCCCGTATAGTTATTGCTCTCAAAGACATTGCAGGGAATTTCAAAGGCACTCCTGGTGCTCCTCACGCGTGCGTGAGTATATCAGTATGTCATCAAGAAACACGAGCATAAGCGGTCTAGAAAATTCCTGAATACCCCATTCATCAAACTCATGAATAATTTGGGGGCATTCGTTAGACCAAATGGCACAACTGTGAACTCGTAGTGGCTATATCTTATGCAGAAAGCTATCTTATGGATATCTACCTCCACAATCCATAGCTAATGGTAGACAGAATTAAGATCTACATTAGAAAACATGGTATCCCCCTTCATTTGATCAAATAAATCATCGATGTGTGGAAGGGGGTAACAAATATTTATCATTACTTTGTTCAGCTATCTGTAGTCCACACATAAATGCAAAGATCCGTCCTTCTTCTTCACAAAAATCACTGGTGCACCCTAAGGAGATACATTAGGATGGATTAGGACCTTCTCAAGAAGGCCCTCTAATTACAAATTTAGCTCACAGAACTTAGGGGTGGTCATCCTATATGGTGTGCGTGAGATAGGCTATGCTTTAGGAACCAAGTCAATATGAAAGTCTATTTCACGTGGGGGAGGTAACCCTGGCAAGTCATATAGAAAAACATTTTCAAACTCCCTCAAAATATGATGATCATCCAGTGAGGGTCCACTGGTCTCATCCTCCGATGTATCACTAGCTGTGATAGCATACAACTGACATCCATGCCACACACATTGCTTGAGTTGCATAGCACAAATAGTGCAAATAGGGATGGGTCTCCTAACTCCAACTATCACCAACTTAACTCCCAAATAGTCTACACAAGATATAACCTTGATGTAGCAATTAAATCTAGCTCTGTGTGCATATAACCAATCCATGCCCAAGATAAATCCATAAGAACCAAAAGGAAGGATATGAAGATCCAAGGTAGTGGTGAAGGGTCCTAGGTCCACTACACACTCCTTGACTAAGGAGTCTACCAAGAGCTTAGCTCTAGAGGCCATCTCAACATACCAACTAAGGCCCTGCCTAACTGCCGCCACCCTGCAACGCTCTACTAATGATGGTGCAATAAAAGAATAAGAAGAGCTAGAATCAAACAATATAGAGGTAGGGATAACACCAATGCTACTTGTAGTCTCTATCAGTGTACCTTAATGCTCTACCTGGTAGTTCTCGACCGTTGCATAAATCCGATGGCTACGTCCCATGTCATTGACTATAGGCTCTGAAATAGGTGCCTTACCCTTGTTATTAGGGTTATGTGGGTATTCTCTCCAATGGTGTCTAAGTACACCGCATCCATAACAACTACCTGGTCCCCTCCGATGAGATGCAACTCTAACAAGTACTCTAATGGTCTATGTCGTGGATTCTAATGATCCTTTCATGGACTGTTGTGGTCATTGTTGTGGAGCTCATGCTGACTAAGCTCTAGGTGCTCCCTTTATCCTGATGGGTCCTCTAGGAGGAGGCCCCAAGCTCCATCCTCTTTGAGCAGAAAATCTCTGTGGGGGTCTAAATGGTGGATGAGTCTACTGCTGATGCTGTTATGGTGGTTTGAAAGAATACTATGCCGAACCATGTCCGCCATGAGGAGGAGAAGCTGACCCCCTTAACTTACTATCCTGCATCTGCTGAATACGACTCCTCACTCTATCTCTAGCCTGCTGCATCTTCCCCATGGTCTCCTCTGCAACATAGGACATCTCAACGGCCTTAACTAAAGTCTATGTACTAGGCACCTTGGGAGGCCCCCTTGCTGAACAACCTTAAATGTGATCAGATGGTGGTTTGACAAAAAAACATTAGGCTAAACCTTGATAATGGTGGAGCCATACATGTCAAAAGTAAAGAAGGCCTACTAATCCAGAAGATCATGATTGAGGCATTTTAATTCCCGATCAGATCCTTCTTGGAGGTTGGTCCAAGTAAACGAAGTGGAGTCCTTAAATTCCCGCCATCGAATGAGAATAGGATCGGTGAGGCCCCACCTACATTTAAAATAAAAACAAGCAACACGTTCCCCTAGGCACCAACACATCAGGAGAGTGTTACATTTATCGTTAAGATGTTCCACCATATTAAAGTTGCCAAAAACCAACCAATAAGCAATGGGTAAGTTATCACCTAACCACATCCATAATAAAGTTCGTTCATTACCATCATTAGGAGCATAAACATTGAGAATACCAAAAGACATATCATTAATATTCATAATCACCCACATCACCTGATTACTTAGGTCATAGCCCAAGGAAATAATTAATACCAAGAATTTTGGCATGATGGAAATGCTAGCACCACCTCAACCATTTATGTGTTGGGTATGGAAGTGCACAAAATCAGGGGCAATACATGTCAGCATAGTCTAAAGAAAAAAATCAGAAATCTTGATTTCCTATAAACAAAGAACATCTAAACTACAAATTAACTAGCAAGCCAATCAGATTTTTTTTTTATGAGGGCTCTGTTAGACCCTGAACATTCCATGACATAAAATTCATGAAAAATCAGAAATATCAAACTCCCCTTACCCGTCTGGAATTCTATCCCCAGAGCTGAGAATGGAAAATTTGTTGGCAAGAAGAATATGGTCTGAATTAGAAGGCTCAACTTGAATGGAGTGACACTTAGCCCTATTTAATCCCTGTGAGCTGTGTAACACCTCCCAAGGTGGGCTGTGTGAATGTCACAGTGGTAGAGAGGTTGATGCAATATTTCTAGAATTCTTGATAGTCGACTATGTTGCTTAGATCTGCGATCTTGAGGTTGGAATGGAAATCAAAGGACTAGGTTGCTCCATTAGAGGCTCATCCCTGGTTGGTGGCAGTGAAGGAAAATATGGGGGAAAAACTTCCACAAAATCCCTCGTCCCTGAATTATTTTTTGGACCAACCACCTATCAATCATCAACTTGAGGGCTAACCACATTCTTCAGCTCCAAGGTCGGCATGGGAGCAAGTTTAGAGCGAGATAAAAGATGACAATCCTGAATGCGATGGTCTGGGGCTTGACAATGAAAACATGTGTTTGGGAGGTTAAACTAAATAGCCTTTTGAGGGATTTGTAGGGACTCCACCTGAATATTCAGATGGTATCGCAGATCTTTCACCAGGTCCACTTCCACACACACACACACACTTTTTGGGACGGGCATAGAAAAAACAATCTTGTTCATGTCATAGCACCCTACCAATGGGCTTGATTATCTCTTCTTGAAAAGACAAAAGATGCACAGGAAGGCCGAGAAGCTGAATTCAAATAGGGATTTTGAGTGACACTTGATTACTTGGATTAAAATCTAGAGTCCATGGGGATAACACAAGCAGGGTGTTTCCTAGATACCAACAAGAAAATTTTAGCATAAGGGTTTGGACCTATGAAGGCTCACAAAAGGTAAAGAGATAAAAACCTTTGGTGAGGTTCCAAATGCCATGAACCTAGATGCTTGATGATTCCCAATGGTTTTTCATCCAATTATGTAGATACATATCATACGGGATACAACCACAATAATAGGTGATAAGATCGTGGTTATGATACCATGTCACCACAGGACCCAAAAACTCATTAGTAATAACAACATTAGGGGAGGATTTAGAGTCCATACCTCGTCATATACTTTCAGTACAAAATTCCTTGCGTGCTTGGGAGCCATGGTCACTAGTATGAACAACCATTGAACTGGGGGTAGTGGTGGGCATTTATTGGTGCAAACATTGCGTAAGTGGTGGAAAAGGCCGAAAATCACTATGATAAGACTGAGGGTAGACTACGGGAAGGGCTAAGGACACATAGTTTTCAGGGATAATTTTAGCGGCGAATATTCGTAATATGGCGAAAATTTCATTTTAGGAAAATTTGAAAAGGCGAATTTTTCGGAGTGGGTCGGTGTCCTGTTCGCCTAAAATATATAGTATATTTTTTTTGGGGGGTCGGCTTCGCCTTCATTTGAAAACATCTCCTATAAAAACCTATGTGATTCGCCGGGTAGTATACCTCAAGTAGCTTACCAAATTACCAATACTGTGAAATTTGAACTCGCATACCCTTGAGCACCAGAGATTCATATTACAGTTGACGCGCGACAAATGCAGTGTTGACGCGCGACAAGGGCAATATTGACGCGCGACAAGATCTGTACGACGCGCGACAAGAGCTGTACTGACGCGCGACAAGAGCTGTACTGACGCGCGACAAGAGCTGTACTGACGCGCGACAAGAGCTGAACTGACGCGCGACAAGATATGTACTGACGCGCGACCCGAGCTGTACGGACGCGCGACAAGAGCTATACTGACGCGCGACTTGGGCTACGAAGTGACGCGCGACAGAGGAAGGGTGGACGCGCGACTGAGAAAGGGTTGACTCGGGCATTGTTGACGCGCGACCTCAGACAGTTCACGCGCGACAAGACCTCAGAGACTGGACAGAGTCGCTTCTTGGTTCTTTTGCTGACGCAGGACTCTTTTCAGAATAATGGAAGGTGCCAGCTCAAAGAATACGAATAACCTAAAAGTAAGTAAGAAATCTCAGAAATCACTCTTCAAGTATTTTGGAAACTCTGCGGGTACAGATAGTGTAAATACCAATCATATACATGCCACCGAAAACAATCAGAATACTGACTGTGTGGAAGGTATTATTGAGGTGGACATGCATTCTGCACAGTATCACAGTCAAACAAATGAAACCTACGATAATATGCCAGATCTTGAAGATATTGTTCCTGTTGGGGTGCAACCAGAAGTGCAGCTAGATATCACAGATACAAACACTCAGCAAAATGGAAGACAGAAATCAAAATCAAACTCTGGTCCAAGAAAGAGGAAACCAGGTGATTGCGATATTGCTACAAATTCTACTCAAAAAAGTAAAGCATTGAAAACAAACAAGAATATGTGGACCATTGGCAGGACATACAAGTTTGATTGGGCAGCTAAATTTCCATTTATTGAACCTGTTGTATCATCTAATTCTGAAGAAATCCCATGTGAATGTACATGTACAATATGTACGTGGAAATTGGGAAAGCAACAAAAAATGCAACTGAAGCTGGACACTATAGAAAAACATTGTGGAAAACAATATTTAACAGTAACAGGGGCGGATGGCCAGAAAATCAAAACACATAGGTGGAAAACTGAAAAGGAGTGCATGCATGTCAGATACGCAGCGGAATATGAGGCAGAGCAGAAAAAACACAGACATCTGTTGGAAAAGGGAGGAACGATCACATCGCATATTGGTAAGATGAAAGAAACTAATCTACAAGCAAAATTCATACAGTTCTCTACTCTTTTTCAAATACTTAAAAAAGGAAGGGCAATGTCAGATTTCCTCGATTTCAAGGTTTTGTATCAATTTAACGGAATGCTGAATGTACCTCAGTCTCATTGGTCCGAGAGTAGTGGATGGGAAATGGCAAAATGCCTCTCGATGATAGAGAAGGAAGATTTGAAAGAGAATGTAAAAAAAGCAAACTTTATCTCTCTTTCAATTGATGAAGTGACTGCAGTCGACAACACCGCATGGGTATGTATCCACATCTATACATTAGAAAATCATATAAGGACACCTCATCTGTTGGGTGTTATGAAAATGGTTGAAAACTGCAATGCTGAAAACCTATACAAAATAGTTGTTTCTCATTTGAAAGATGTTGCTGGTATGACTGATTATGAAATTGCTACGAAGTTGGTATGCGTTGGAGCAGATGGTGCATCTGTCATGCAGGGTCACCGAACAGGGCTCTGTGTTAGATTACAAACAACAGTGGCCCCATATATGCTACCAATTCACTGCATGGCTCACAGAATGAATTTAGCATATAAAATGGTAAGCAACCATGAAAATGTTGCTAAATTAGAAGACCTAATAAGAGAACTCCATGCCTATATGTCAAGCAGCCCAAAGCGTTTTCTGGAGTTCCAAAAATTTGCAATTGGAATTACAGACGGCAAAAAACTTCTGAAGGATGTGGAGACTAGATGGATCTCTTTGTATGAACCAGCATGCAGAGTTCGTGAGGAGTATCCTTCATTGGTTGGTTTCATGCACAAATACCGTCATGAAGTTGATAGGGCAAGGGACCTGTTGTTCCGCTTAACTGATTTGGAGACTTTGCTTACATTGGTTGGTATTCTTCCAATGTTGAAGGAGATCAATACACTGATGAAGCATGCACAGGGCAGATTGATCTATATCGTGGATTTTATAAGGATGAGGAAAATGGTATGTCAAAGTCTTGATATATTGTACTGTTCCCAGGATAGTTTTGATGCACCTGTTTTTGAAAATTGGAGAGATTTATTAGATCTTAAAAATCCTAACACCTTTTTGAGATTTAATATCCACGATCACCTATGCATCTCTGTTAATGGGAGGGAAATACCAATGCACATCTTGCAAAGACGTCAAGATATTACAGGATCGGAACGAGAAGATGTTCCTGTGACACGTAATTTGTTTGAGTCTGTGATAGTTGAGACAAGAATAAAGCTTAAAAAAATTTCAGAAACCTTGTCATCAGAAATTAGGGAACGTTTCTGTAAAGACAAAATTCTGGAAGCAATGGGTGTGATGAATCCGAATTTTTGGAATACAGAAGGTGGCCGTGCAGACTTTGTCAGTAAGCATTTCCATAAGTCAATGGGTACAATAATGGAACAATTTACAAAGACTTCAGAGCTCAAGGGTACAGAAATCAAAGGTATACTGAATGCCGATTTATTGAAGTTTCAGTCAACCAATTTTGCAACAACAATGAGGAACCAATATAAGAATTTAGATCAACCTTCTGAAAGTGGTGCTATTACAAGGCTGTGGCGAGGAATCTTTCAAAGTTCTATCTTACAAGAAGATATCAGTGAGTATTTCAGACTATATGAGTTATGCCAGACAATGATTTTGGGGTCTGTGGAGGATGAAAGGGTTTTCAGTGCATTGTCATTTATAAAATCAAAACTGAGAAACAGGTTGGACAAAAATCTGGAAAGTTGCATGAGGTGTTACGTTTCTCGATACTCCCTCGAAACCTTTCCGTTTGACAGAGCAATTGCGCACTGGAATTCCCTTTGCGAAAGAAGAGGTGTAAATAATACAGCTACAAGTACAAATATTCCCAACCTTGAGAGTGTAATTGGCTCTGCGTCACATTCTACAGAAGACAACATCGACTTTGATGAAGCTATTGATAATGGACTGTTTCAACTTTAAGTAGGTATCTTCTTTATCTTTTATCTTTATCATTAAAGATGTTACAGGTCTATATACTAAAAATGTCAGGCAATTCACCCATCTATCTACTAATCCATTTCTCGTGTTGGATTTTTTTAAAACACAGATCTAGCTCATTACCAGTGGCAGTGATGATTTCAACTTTAAGCAGGTATCTTTTTCCCCTTAATCTTATTGTTAATTTGTTTGTTACTTTTTAAATTTTGACAGAGCAATTGCTCACTGGAATTCCCTTTGCGAAAAAAGAGGTGTAAATAATACAGTTACAGGTACAAATATTCCCAACCTTGAGAGTGTAATTGTCTCTTCGTCACATTCTACAGAAGACAACATCGACTTTGATAAAGCTATTGATAATGGAGTGTTTCAACTTTAAGTAGGTATCTTTTATCTTTATCTTTATCTCCATTAAAGATGTTTACAGGTCTATATACTAAAAATGTCAGGCAATTCACCCATCTTTCTACTAATCCATTTCCCGTGTTGGATATTTTTTAAAACAAAGATATATCTCATTACCAGTGGCAGTGATAGGTTATAATTAAAGATATAGGTTAAACAAAGATATATCTTTCTACTATTCATTTTTTCAGCTCTGGTTATAATTAAAGATGTTATAGGTGTATGTATTTACATTTAGATAAATACAATATTTTTATTTTTTGAAAACGTGGGTTGACATCCGTCCGAGGAAGCTGTTACTTCTCGGGACTGACAATGTCAGGCAACTCACCCATCTATCTACTAATCAATTTTTTTGTGTTGAAGTTTTTAAGACAAAGATCTAGCACGTTACAGGTGATGATTTCAATTTTAAATAGGTATCTTCTTCAACATAATCTTATTGTTTGTTACCTTATATTTTTTCAGCTCTTGTTATCGTTACCTTATATTAACATTTATATAAAGATATTGTTGGTCTATATATTTAAAGATGTTGCTGGCACTTATCAATTATCATCATTCATCATCTACGTCCACATACAATTCATGACAATGCAAATAAACAAGAAACATATATATAATACATGATAATCACAATCTAATGCAATTAAAATTAAAGATTGTATGTAAATCCATATAATTATATTCAAAAACCATAGTACATATTCAATAGTAGAAGTTTCTAGTTTTCAAAACCCTCTTTTTCTTTATCCAATTCTACTCTGCACTATTTCCCAACGGCTTCTTCCACTGTGGCTGTACCTCTTTCCCCAACACCAGAAATCTCCATGCGACAGAAAATTTGGATCAGCTGCAGTGTATAAACTATCCCGTTGCCAATAATTTTCATAACGACTAATAATCTCATTGATAAGAACCAGATTGATATGAGGAAGCATCTCCATCTTTCTCATCAACCCACACAATCTTTTTTGTGCTTGTCCAGATCTATGAAATACTCCTTGCCCTCTTTAGAGGTACTTGTGCCCAAACCCTGTATGGTCCAAGCAACAAGTGATACCTAATTGATTGGAGAACCTGATTGATTGGAGAAGCTGATTGATTGGAGAAGCTGATTGATATGAGGAAGCATCTCCATCTTTCTCATCAACCCACACAATCTTTTTTGTGCTTGTCCAGATCTATGAAATACCCCTTGCACTCTTTAGAGGTACTTGTGCCCAAACCCTGTATGGTCCAAGCAACAAGTGATACCTAATTGATTGGAGAACCTGATTGATTGGAGAAGCTGATTGATTGGAGAAGCTGATTGATATGAGGAAGCATCTCCATCTTTCTCATCAACCCACACAATCTTTTTTGTGCTTGTCCAGATCTATGAAATACCCCTTGCACTCTTTAGAGGTACTTGTGCCCAAACCCTGTATGGTCCAAGCAACAAGTGATACCTAATTGATTGGAGAACCTGATTGATTGGAGAAGCTGATTGATTGGAGAAGCTGATTGATTGGAGAAGCTGATTGATATGAGGAAGCATCTCCATCTTTCTCATCAACCCACACAATCTTTTTTGTGCTTGTCCAGATCTATGAAATACCCCTTGCACTCTTTAGAGGTACTTGTGCCCAAACCCTGTATGGTCCAAGCAACAAGTGATACCTAATCGGCAAGCGAACAAAACCAGAACTCGAAAACATATAAAGAGGAAAACAAACTAGCATTACTTTGTACTATACGGTCCAGCTGGTTATCGATCCACTCAATGAGTCTCTCCAAGCTTCATACTCAGGAATTGTGTAGAAAGATAACACATTTCCATTTTTGTGAGTTGCCTACATAATACATTAACATGTGCCGACATTAGACATGGAGATACAAAACATCTGGAGGCTTGGAAAACAAATACAAAAAGTCTCAAAACACAACCAAATATACAGGGGGAACATTTAAAGAAACTAAACACTGCTATACAAAGATCATGTACCTGGTCTGTCATTATCATCAGATGGCCATATCTTAAAGATTTAATGCTGTCATATATTTTATCTTCCTGTAGACCAAGGATTTTTTTTCTATTTAATATCTCTTTATTCTCCATTTGTTGGTGAGTGGTAGCTTCCCAAAAAATAGATATTCCTGCCACCTGATAGCATAAAGATAACTAAAATAACAAAAAATTAAATTGGAAAGTGATGTCGAAACATGTCACAGTACTACCAAATTCAATATTCACATTTCCCTGATTCATGGCACAAACACTTACAGCGACTACAAGTGCCTTGGCTGAGTCACCCTCCGTTAATATTAAAGTACATTGATCAGAATTCTTCCCTACTGCTTGATTTGCATCAAGTTTGGGAACATCATTTAATTTCCCCTTCTTGGTTCCATCAGTTTTCTTAAGATCTTTTTTTTGTTTAAACTTTTCCACTGCACTCATCAGGTCAAACAAAGTTACAAAGCTAATCTTAGACACTAGCATTGCAAAAATTACATGTACTCAGAAATGCTACATATTAGACACCACGCCTGGATATATGCGAAACAGTGAAAATTACTATAAATTTATAACAGCAAATTGTATCAGAATAAAAAATACGAATTAAAACGAATTATACTTACAATCAACATGGAAACCAAACGTTGATTCGAGAAAATTCTTTTCTTCCACGAGTGTTGCCTTAGTTGTAACAATTGGTAAATTTTTGAACGGAAGGCCTGTAAACCGATGAATTTCATTTGCTTCTATACTGAATCGAAAAATTCGGCAGCGGTTCAGAGTCACATAAAAAATGCCGTCCTCTGAACTATAGGATGACAGAACGTAATTCAAAATATCCGGATCTGTTTCGAAATGGGACATATTAACGAGCCCTGTAAAATCACACGCATCCATTAAATATTTATCTACTGAAGAGTCGAAGACATCTTTAAAACAGTATGGATGTGAGGGCATAAGAAACATCGATTGAATTGGGAAGCAGTTGGGAAGCATTGAGACCTGTAGAAATTCAAGAGCCGAAGGTGAAAACGACAAAATGACCGGTAGAAGGGTATTTATAGGCTAAATCGGGCGTCAAACGCATCAATAGACGCGCGTCAAATGTCCAAGATGACGCGCGACATTACTAAGTACTGACGCGCGTCAATAGAAGCCATTGACGCGCGTCAATAGAAGCCATTGACGCGCGTCGATAGAAGCCATTGACGCGCGTCGATAGAAGCCATTGACGCGCGTCGATAGAAGCCATTGACGCGCGTCGATAGAAGCCATTGACGCGCGTCGATAGAAGCCATTGACGCGCGTCGATAGAAGCCATTGACGCGCGTCGTAGAAGCCATTGACGCGCGTCGATAGAAGCCACTGACGCGCGTCGTAGAAGACACTGACGCGCGTCAATAGAAGACACTGACGCGCGTCAATAGAAGACACTGACGCGCGTCAATAGAAGACACTGACGCGCGTCAATAGAAGACATTGACGCGCGTCAATGAGGCCACTGACGCGCGTCAATGAGGCCATTGACGCGCGTCAATAGAAGCCATTGACGCGCATCAATAGAAGCAATTGACGCGCGTCAATAGCTGCCATTGACGCGCGTCAATGGCTTCTATTGACGCGCGTCAATAGATCCAAGTGACGCGCGTCAATAGATCCCAGTGACGCGCGTCAATAGATACCAGTGTCGTGCGTCGATTGAAACAATTGACGTTCCTCTGACGCGCGAAAGGAGTGATGAAGCCTTCATGTTTGCAATGCAGCCAATTGAGACACTGATTGGTGTGTACTTGATGTCTGAGACACTTGATTTTAGACATGTTACTTGTTGAGCTTGATGTATAATTGAGCTGTAAATTTTTTTTTTCAATATTTGAGACACTTGATTTTATGAAATGTACTTCAAGAAGATCATGATTAATCAATTCAAGGCATAGAAATGGCGGAGCTTCAAGAAAATTGTCTTCAAACATACAGTTGAACATTGTATCTTCAGAAAAGGAAAACAAAACATGATGGGAGCAGGAATCTACTAAAGGATCATATATTTCAAGTTAATTCTTGTAACTAATACGATATGTAAACAACCTTATTGAAAAATTTGAAAAAAAGATATATTTTAATTCAAACACTTCAAGAGCAGTCCCGAAGAGAATCCTATACAAATTTAACTTCTATAATTTATCTGGAGTCGGCACTGTATTTTTTCTTAGATGCTAAACAGAAAGGTTGTTAAATCTTATTAAATTTGGCATGGTAAACCATGGCAATTCACCCATCTATAATCTAATCCATTTCTCGTGTTGGTTTTTTTTGAAACACAGATTTAGCTCATTACTAGTGGCAGTGATAATTTTATTGTTTGTTACAAATGGTTAAATACAATATATTATTTTTTGAAAACGTGGGTTGACATCCGTCCGAGGAAGCTGTTATTTCTCGGGACTGACAATGTCAGGCAACTCACCCATCTATCTACTAATCTATTTTTGTGATGATTTCAATTTTAAATAGGTATCTTCTACAACATCATCTTATTGTTTAAAGATATTGTTGATCTATATATTTAAAGATGTTACTGGGACTTCTCAGGACCCCTCTGTCTACAATGTCAGGTAAAACAAAGATCTAGCAAATTACCCTTGATGATTTCACTGCAAGAGGTAAGTTAAACCCTATCTTATTTGCAATTATGTTTAATTTCTTTCCAGTGATGATTCTCTCTTTATTTCTTAGAATTATATTTAATTTATTAAATATTAAACTATTAAGTTGAGTGAATTATAGATGCATACTTCATCTCAAATGGTGTCCACGTAATGGGATTATTCAGAAGATAAAAAAGATTGTAGCTAGAAGAATAGAGATTCAAATAGATTGATTGCATTTCATCAATCATTCATTAAAAAAACCTCTATCTAAATTATAAGAAATATATACACTCAAAATTATATCAACTTATAGACTCAAAGACAGAATAATCTTCATGATAAAAACCTTATATGTTTTACATTAAACTTCAAAGTTCTGTTTCGAGCTTGACCTATCTTTTAATCACATGGTTATTCCATCTTTGATTAATCCAGCCTCCATAGCCTCTACACAAAACAATATCCATGATAGCAAAACCATATCTTTTAAACCATTGTCTTCATTATTTCCCAAGCTCTAATTCTTACAGCCTCTACATCAAACAACCTCTCTAGTTTAAGATTATGCACTAATATAGAGGTGAATCTCTTTAAACAGTAAAGATCTGTTTCAAAATTTAGTTGCTATTTTTTCCCAAAGCCATAATTTTCAAGATAATTAAAGAAATTAAATTGATCATCATATTTCATCAGCATCTATCATTGATTATCAATTCTCATCATTCATCATCTTTCATCATCATCTATCATTATCATCATTCATCATCTACGTCCACATACAATTCATGACAATGCAAGTAAACAAGAAACATACATAATTCATGATAATCACCATCTAATCACCATATAATTAAATTCAAATAACATATTACATACGCAATAGTAGGAGTTTAGTCAATAATAACAGTTTCTAATTTTGAGAAGCCTCTTTTTCTTTAGAAACTTCTACTGTACTCTCTTCCCCAACGGCTTCTACCACTCTAGCTGCACCTCTTTCCCCAACACCAGAAATAACCCCTGAACATATGAGATCTTCTGCAGCACTGTCCAGATTTTTTAAAATTCTTTCCTCTTGATTTGTTGCATCTCCGTGCGACAGCAAATTTGGATCAGCAGCTGCTTTTTCTTTGAACAAGATGTCAGGGTCAAGACCATGCTCTTTAATTATCCGCTTTAGTGTATTGTTTTGTTTGTTAACCAAAACAATATTTTGCTTCATATTTTTTGCAGCGGATAAGTTGTTCTTTGCTGTTTCCAAGTGAACTTGCAAAACCTTCGCCTGACTCTTCAAATTTTCATATTTCAACTGCACCAAAAGAGTAATGTCAATTCAAAATATTAATGTAAATTCAAAATTTCAAATTAACAAAAACGATTGTTTGAATGTAATAGTACTTACAACCGCTCTATCTCTTTCGGCATTTGCGATTGATACCAAATCCTTGTCCTTTGACCATTTGTTAAAATATGCCTGGGCCTCGGCACTAATATTTTCCAATCTGTTTAGTACCTTATCTAAAATGTCGTCTTTATATTTGTTGTTAAACGTGACAGTCCCACTTCTTGCTTGGGTAAGTAAGGAATCCATCTTCGCAGGCTGATTTTGGACTGCAGCGTATAAACTGTCCCGTTGCCAATAATTTTCATAACGACTAATAATCTCATTGATAAGAACTTTGGCCCTTTTCTCCCATTCTATAAGCTCTTCGATATGAGGAACAATAAACTCACTGACATGGGATTGACAATCATTACCAATTAAGTTCTCCAAAGGATAAGGTGGAAACTCTTCACTATCTGATTCTGATGCAGACGATCTTGCTGGAGAAGTGTGGGGGCTTTGACTAAGATCAACTGCTATTTTCTGTCTTTGGGTGGGCTGATCCTGTTTCCGAAAAAATAAATCAAGATTTAGATAAAAAAATTTAAATCAGAATGTAATTTAAAATTGTATAGCATATTAAAATTGAAATTTTAAGTATACCTGCTGGCCTTGAATCATCTCGCGGGTATCGAAAAAACCAGTTGGGTCATTGCTATCAATGCCCAAATAATCTTCATCTAAATTTATATTGTTCAAAACAGATATGCCCGTTGCACTGGGCAAGCCACCAAGTGAGAGAGTTGGTATACGAAACGAGGAGTCAAGGTTTAGTGTCCCACTGGGGGCCGGAGCAAAAGTCATGCGTTTACCAATGGTCTTTTTCACTGTTCCTCTGGTTGGCATTTTAAAAATTAATGGTTGAGTTGGTGTCGCGGCAGTCGTTTGATCATGAATGACATGCGCTGTAAAGTACAAGAAAAAAAGAAAAATGTTAGAACAATTCAAAAGTCAAAACTATGAAACTAAATGTCCTATAGAAAAGTTGTACCTTGTTGTCGAGGGGGTGTTTTTCTCGGTGCTACGGGCGGCCTTGTAGGAGTTGTATTCTGTGGCTGTTCAGAAGATATCAATGCATGCGAATGTATGGAGTGAGTTGGGGAAGAAGGTTCCAAAATCCCTGCAATTCATCAATATCAAATGTTAAATCATTTGGTTAAAATTTAAATTGAACAAAAATCTGCAACTTTGGAATTTGTAAATAATATATGAGAATGTATTACTTCTCTGGCGTTTAACGAGTTCAAACTGTTGAGGGTTTGGAGAGGAGTGAGCTTCCATTTCAGATTGGGAGTCCCCCGAAGCCTCTGCGTGTAGTTGGCCTCTTCCTCTTGACATCTTTTTTTTTTTGGGAATGGCTTCAAGATATCTTCTCTGCAAAACATTAAAATTTAAGATTTAATAAATGTGCACTGTAATGTAGAAAATAGTAATACAATTACAAACTAAATAGTTTATACCTGCTGTTCTGCAAATGGAACTGAGAATTTCTTCAAAGCCTCATCAGAGCAAGTAGGAATTTGTTTATGTTTTAAATTTAAAAGTGCCTCATAGTAGAAGCCGAGGAGATAGTTTGTTGAATAAATGTAGGGTTTATCTGAGACTCTTGAATTTGCTATGTCAGTTCTTATTTTTTTCGATAGAAATGTGCACCAATCGAATTTTCGTTTTGTGATAGTGGCACAAATGTATGCAATGGCCCAATTTGGTATATCTGTTTGGCGACCCTGCAAAACAATTCTGGCTTGAAAAAACGAAATAAGTGCAGCCAAAAAGTGATGTGCAATTGATTGTGTATCTACACCACGCCTGGATTTATTGACATGGGCTGCAAATACGAAACAGTGAAAATTAGTATAAATTTATAACAGAATTGTATCAGACTAAAAAACAGATTAAAAAATATGAATTAAAATGAATTATACTTACAATCAAAATGGAAACCGTACGATGATTCGAGAAATTTCTTGTCATCTTCCGTGAGTGTTGCCTTGGTTGTCACAGTTGGTAAATTTTTGTTAGGAAGGCCCGTAAACCGATGTATGTCATTTGGTTCAATAGTGAATTGGAACATTTGGCCATCGTTCAGAGTAACATAAAATATACCGTCCTCTGAATTGTAGCATGACAGAAGGTAATTCAAAATATCCGGATCTGTTTCGAAATGTGGCATATTAACGAGCCCTGTAAATTCACACGCTTCCATTATAGCTGAATATTCTGAAGACATCTTTAAAGCCGTATGGATGTGAGGGCATAAGGGATTCCTGTAGGTTATCTTCGAAAGAGATTGAGTTGGATTGGCCTGAATTTCTTCCTGAACTTGCAATTGGGAAGCATGTGAAGTCGACATTGTAGTTGCAATAGCGTCTTTGTCAAAGATTTAGACCTGCAAAAATTCGAGAACGGGAAAACGAAAACGAGAAAATGAGCGGCACATGGCTACTTATAACCTAAATAGGGCGTCAATGTCCTCAATTGACGCGCGTCATCTCATTCTGTTGTCGCGCGTCATCTAGTCCCTTTGTCGCGCGTCAATTGGATTTAGTGTCGCGCGTCATGTAGTACCTTTGTCGCGCGTCAATTGAATGTATTGTCGCGCGTCATCTATTCCCTTTGTCGCGCGTCAATTGAATGTATTGTCGCGCGTCATCTATTCCCTTTGTCGCGCGTC